>QCXZ01000137.1:75405214-76005214 GCA_025024175.1 Rhyzopertha dominica
CTTGGTGTGGTTGCAATGAATCGTTGTACGGGCGCTGTTTGCCTATCGGTATAAGCAACATTATGTGCGAATATAAAAGAGTTACTATGGGGGCTAACCGAGATATAAATTTTTTAGTGTTCTAAAGGGCGGCTTCTACCCCTGGGGATGGTTTGCAATGAATCGTTGTACGGGCGCTGTTTGCCTGGTGGTATGGGCAACATCGTGTGCAAATATCAAAGAGTTACTATGGGGCTAACCGAGATATGAATTTTTTAGTGTTCGAGAGGGCGGTTTCTACCCCTTGGGATGGTTTGCAATGAATCGTTGTACGGGCGCTGTTTGCCTATCGGTATAAGCAACATTGTGTGCGAATATAAAAGAGTTACTATGGGGGCTAACCGAGATATAAATTTTTTAGTGTTCTAAAGGGCGGCTTCTACCCCTTGGGATGGTTTGCAATGAATCGTTGTACGGGCGCTGTTTGCCTGGTGGGTATGGGCAACATSGTGTGCAAATATCAAAGAGTTACTATTGGGGCTAACCGAGATATGAATTTTTTAGTGTTCGAGAGGGCGGTTTCTATCCCTTGGGATGGTTCGCAATAAATCGTTGTACGGGCGCTGTTTGGCTGGCGGTATATGTAACATCGTGTGCAAATATCAAAGAGTTACTATGGGGGCTAACCGAGATATGAATTTTTTAGTGTTCGAGAGGGCGGTTTCTACCCCTTGGGATGGTTTGCAATGAATCGTTGTACGGGCGCTGTTTGSCTGGTGTATGGGCAACATCGTGTGCAAATATCAAAGAGTTACTATGGGGGCTAACCGAGATATGATTTTTTTAGTTTTCGAGAGGGCGGTTTCTACCCCTTGGGATGGTTTTGCAATGAATCGTTGTACGGGCGCTGTTTGGCTGGCGGTATGGGTAACATCGTGTGCAATATCAAAGAGTTACTATGGGGGCTAACCGAGATATGAATTTTTCAGTGTTCGAGAGGGCGGTTTCTACCCCTTGGGATGGTTTGCAATGAATCGTTGTACGGGCGCTGTTTGGCTGGCGGTATATGTAACATCGTGTGCAAATATCAAAGAGTTACTATGGGGGCTAACCGAGATATGATTATTTTAGTGTTCGAGAGGGCGGATTCTACCCCTTGGGATGGTTGCAATGAATCGTTGTACGGGCGCTGTTTGCCTGGTGGTATGGGCAACATCGTGTGCAAATATCAAAGAGTTACTATGGGGGCTAACCGAGATATGAATTTTTTAGTGTTTCGAGAGGGCGGTTTCTACCCTTGGGATGGTTTGCAATGAATCGTTGTCCGGGCGCTGTTTGGGCTGGCGATATGGGTAACATCGTGTGCAAATATCAAAGAGTTACTATGGGGCTAACCGAGATATGAATTTTTTAGTGTTCGAGAGGGCGGTTTCTACCCCTTGGGATGGTTTGCAATGAATCGTTTGTACGGGCGCTGTTTGGCTGGCGGTATGGGTTACATCGTGTGCAAATATCAAAGAGTTACTATGGGGGCTAACCGAGATATGATTTTTTTAGTGTTCGAGAGGGCGGTTTTCTACCCCTTGGGATGGTTTGCAATGAATCGTTGTACGGGCGCTGTTTGGCTGGCGGTATATGTAACATCGTGTGCAAATATCAAAGAGTTACTATGGGGGGCTAACCGAGATATGATTATTTTAGTGTTCGAGAGGGCGGATTCTACCCCTTGGGATGGTTTGCAATGAATCGTTGTACGGGCGCTGTTTGCCTGGTGGTATGGGCAACATCGTGTGCAAATATCAAAGAGTTACTATGGGGGCTAACCGAGATATGAATTTTTTAGTGTTCGAGAGGGCGGTTTCTACCCCTTGGGATGGTTTGCAATGAATCGTTGTACGGGCGCTGTTTGGCTGGCGGTATGGGTAACATCGTGTGCAAATATCAAAGAGTTACTATGGGGGCTAACCGAGATATGATTTTTTTAGTGTTCGAGAGGGCGGTTTCTACCCTTTGGGATGGTTTGCAATGAATCGTTGTACGGGCGCTGTTTGGCTGGCGGTATGGGTAACATCGTGTGCAAATATCAAAGAGTTACTATGGGGGCTAACCGAGATATGATTTTTTTTAGAGTTCGAGAGGGCGGTTTCTACCCCGTGGGATGGTTTGCAATGAATCGTTGTATGGGCGCTGTTTGCCTGGTGGTATGGGCAACATCGTGTGCAAATATCAAAGAGTTACAATGAGGACTAACCGAGATATGATTTTTTAGTGTTCGAGAGGGCGGTTTCTACCCCTTGGGATGGTTTGCAATGAATCGTTGTACGGGCGCTGTTTGGCTGGCGGTATGGGTAACATCGTGTGCAAATATCAAAGAGTTACTATGGGGGCTAACCGAGATATGATTTTTTTAGTGTTCGAGAGGGCGGTTTCTACCCCTTGGGATGGTTTGCAATGAATCGTTGTACGGGCGCTGTTTGGCTGGCGGTATGGGTAACATCGTGTGCAAATATCAAAGAGTTACTATGGGGGCTAACCGAGATATGATTTTTTTTAGAGTTCGAGAGGGCGGTTTCTACCCCGTGGGATGGTTTGCAATGAATCGTTGTATGGGCGCTGTTTGCCTGGTGGTATGGGCAACATCGTGTGCAAATATCAAAGAGTTACAATGAGGACTAACCGAGATATGATTTTTTTAGTGTTCGAGAGGGCGGTTTCTACCCCTTGGGATGGTTTGCAATGAATCGTTGTACGGGCGCTGTTTGGCTGGCGGTATGGGTAACATCGTGTGCAAATATCAAAGAGTTACTATGGGGGCTAACCGAGATATGATTTTTTTAGTGTTCGAGAGGGCGGTTTCTACCCCTTGGGATGGTTTGCAATGAATCGTTGTACGGGCGCTGTTTGGCTGGCGGTATGGGTAACATCGTGTGCAAATATCAAAGAGTTACTATGGGGGCTAACCGAGATATGATTTTTTTTAGAGTTCGAGAGGGCGGTTTCTACCCCGTGGGATGGTTTGCAATGAATCGTTGTATGGGCGCTGTTTGCCTGGTGGTATGGGCAACATCGTGTGCAAATATCAAAGAGTTACAATGAGGACTAACCGAGATATGATTTTTTTAGTGTTCGAGAGGGCGGTTTCTACCCCTTGGGATGGTTTGCAATGAATCGTTGTACGGGCGCTGTTTGGCTGGCGGTATGGGTAACATCGTGTGCAAATATCAAAGAGTTACTATGGGGGCTAACCGAGATATGATTTTTTTAGTGTTCGAGAGGGCGGTTTCTACCCTTTGGGATGGTTTGCAATGAATCGTTGTACGGGCGCTGTTTGGCTGGCGGTATGGGTAACATCGTGTGCAAATATCAAAGAGTTACTATGGGGGCTAACCGAGATATGATTTTTTTTAGAGTTCGAGAGGGCGGTTTCTACCCCGTGGGATGGTTTGCAATGAATCGTTGTATGGGCGCTGTTTGCCTGGTGGTATGGGCAACATCGTGTGCAAATATCAAAGAGTTACAATGAGGACTAACCGAGATATGATTTTTTTAGTGTTCGAGAGGGCGGTTTCTACCCCTTGGGATGGTTTGCAATGAATCGTTGTACGGGCGCTGTTTGGCTGGCGGTATGGGTAACATCGTGTGCAAATATCAAAGAGTTACTATGGGGGCTAACCGAGATATGATTTTTTTAGTGTTCGAGAGGGCGGTTTCTACCCCTTGGGATGGTTTGCAATGAATCGTTGTACGGGCGCTGTTTGCCTGGTGGTATGGGCAACACCGTGTGCAAATATCAAAGTTACTATGGGGGCTAACCGAGATATGATTTTTTTAGTGTTCGAGAGGGCGGTTTCTACCCCTTGGGATGGTTTGCAATGAATCGTTGTACGGGCGCTGTTTGGCTGGCGGTATGGGTAACATCGTGTGCAAATATCAAAGAGTTACTATGGGGGCTAACCGAGATATGATTTTTTTAGTGTTCGAGAGGGCGGTTTCTACCCCTTGGGATGGTTTGCAATGAATCGTTGTACGGGCGCTGTTTGCCTGGTGGTATGGGCAACATCGTGTGCAAATATCAAAGAGTTACTATGGGGGCTAACCGAGATATGATTTTTTTAGTGTTCGAGAGGGCGGTTTCTACCCCTTGGGATGGTTTGCAATGAATCGTTGTACGGGCGCTGTTTGCCTGGTGGTATGGGCAACATCTTGTGCAAATATCAAAGAGTTACTATGGGGGCTAACCGAGATATGATTTTTTTAGTGTTCGAGAGGGCGGTTTCTACCCCTTGGGATGGTTTGCAATGTATCGTTGTACGGGCGCTGTTATAAAAATTTGTTTTAGAATGTGCTATTTCCTGGTGACTAGGTAGAAGCTAATTACCTATATGAATGAACGGCCATCTACAAAGTTTGTTAGCTCTATAGTATTCGGGTGTTTTCGTAAAAATTGGCTGCTGGAACTGGCCGCTGTTTTCACACGGGTGAATTAGAATAGGTAGTGTTTGCTTGTGAAAGTACATAAAAGAGGAAATGTGGCCGAATATTTCAACTAAAAGCAATTGAAAATTACTAATTCAATACTTGCAGTTAATAAAGGGAGAAGCTGCTGTTCTATTGTTGAATTTACAGTCAAAGGTTTTGGTACACTCCAAAAGGGACATTTTTATTTTATAACGATTCACGTACCCTATTGTGTCGCAGCACAGCCACAGGAATAACTTATTGCCTTTTCCGCTTTGTCTGTGGCTGTAATCGTTGACCTTGGACAGCAGGATTTATTGGATTTTAGTCAAAGGTTTGTTACGTTTATTTCAAGGTCTAGTGTTTCATCTCATTCGAAAACAAATATCTTCCCTTTGCGGTAATGTTTGCAGAAAACATCCGTACAACTCTGTACACACTTTTGAAAGATGGTTTACGATAACGAACCGCGAAATAGATACTGCGTTTGTGGCATTTGAGCTTTTGACATTTTCATGCATACGCGCATAATATCGAATGCATGTTGACGAAATGCGATATAATTTAAGTTTACCACCCACAATCGTCAACACCTTCTCAATAGCGTCGATGGGCGTTATGTGTCAGAGTTTGATGATGGGGACGTAGTAAGAGAGGGTAGCCAACTGCAATTGTTCCAATATTTTCATTGCAAAATAACGAAATTTTACGTTAGTGGAGAAAATAGGATTATGTTGATTTTACAGGAACTTGAGACTTCATAAAAGGTTAATAATGGCTGTTTTTAAAGATTTGTGGTATCTGTAAATCCCAGAGATGTCTTCTACATATGCAAAAAATATGTATTTCCCACCAGGGTTGGCAAAAAACATGTTTTTTTTTAATTAAACAAAACAAACAGTRTTATTTTTAATTTAATCATGTTTAAATTGTTTTAAACATATTTTTTCTTACTTAGTTAAAAACATGTTTAAAACGTTTTAAACACTGTTTTAACCATGCACTCTCATGCAAATTACTATGTGTATTAGTGAAAATAAATACGAGTAGATGACGCAAAGCGTAGCAGTTGTCTAAAAATCCCTAGGTGACTACGATTGCCCGTTGACATTTGTCATTTGTATTCGATGTGTACGGCGTTTACGTGACAATTTTAGTTATTATGAGCCGGTTTTTTTCTATTTTAAGCGAAATTAACTTTGTTCTTAAAATCCAGACCAATCACATACTGGTTGCTGGGTGAATTTTAGCTAATATCAACTTTAACAAAGAGAATATGAACCGACCTTGTATGTTTAAAGTTTAAAGTTCAACAATTACAATGACCAGTAGGAGAAATAATGCAGGGTGGAATTATTTCGACAAAATTAAGGTGCAAAGTAGTACAATGCGAGCTCGATGCAAGAAATGCAAAAAACATATGCTTGCACTAGTAAACATATTTCTTGTTTATTGTTTTTTATATTCCCAAGTTCTGATAACTATTTGTTTTATTATGCTAAATATATAATTATCTAGTAAGTGTTGAATGAACGTCTTACTTATTGTTTTGTTGCATTGGACCAGAAATACAAATTTTTATGTTATGATAAGGTTAGATTTTTATTTGTTGTTTTTAAATGTTTGTAATTTATAGCTACAGAAAAAATGTTGAGTTTATTATTAATTTCTATAACTATTGTATCGATAAAAAACTGGGCCTGGTTTTGAATTTAATTCATATTTATGCAAATGTAAGGTGACGTTTTGTAGATATGTCATTACTAATAATCCTGTTTATCTATTTGTGGAGGGTAAACGAGCCTAATAGTAATAATTAATGAATCACATACAATATTAGTTAAAAAACACTGTTTAAACCATTAGTAAAAAAACCCTGTTAAAAACAAATGATTTAAACATTTGTTTAAAACAAGGTTTTACACAGAAGCGTTGTTTTAAACAAGTTTAAAACATTGTGTTTTAAACATTTTGTTTTAATCATGCCAACCCTATTTCCCACTGAGCATGTACGGAAATAGCAAGTTACTGGCTTTTTGCTACCTTTTAAAATGATGAATTCATCGGTGCTATTTAAACAACTTGTGCAACAGTTAAGCATGCTAATTTTGAAGCAATTTATTCTGTATGTTTAGGCATGGCACTTAATAACAAGGTCTCCCTATAAATGGTGGAGGTGCCGGCGACAAAATGACCGTGCAAAAGCATCGTGTCCTGCACGTAATGGGATATTTGCGCGAATTACAAGCTTAACTGACACTCCGGTATTAGGTATGTATATATTAGCTACTTTAGCCACTTGCGAAATGTAGGACGTACTGCCTCGTAAACAGAAGTCACGTGTATCTGTCAAAATATAACATACAGAGGCCATTCAACAAAATGAAATCAGATAAGTTATAAACTCAAATGTTTACTTATTGAATGTGCGATTTGTAAGTTGGAGTTGCAGAGATTTCAAGACGGTTTCTAATCACACTTCAGATACGTAATATTTTGCGTTTATAAGTGGAGTTATTCATCTAAAACCTGTCACAAATTTGCCGTTGCTAGCAATGGATAATGAACAGTACGCGTGTTCATTATGACGGTAAACAAGGGATTAAGCCACCCCCGATTAGAATCCACCCACGAACAGATAAAGCCGTGAAGTTGTATTTGCATGCTAAACTGCAGTTTCATTGGATTGCTGCTTAAGCTCTTGTGCCTAATTGATCGTCGACAAGCAGAAAATTATCCAGGAGTATATAAGAGTTTAAGAATTTAAAGAAAGTTTTTTGTTTTCTGTGAGTGTGTGGAAGATGTGAGAGCTGCTAAGACGCTAGCCTCCCTAATAAAATTAATAACTCATTCACCTTACGTATTAAACTTGTCCTTGGCCGTCAATTACTTATTTATAATTGAACATACATGTGAGAACGACGAATAGCACGTTATAATACTATCTTCGTTTAGTGTTTCATCGTAAACTAGTTTATCAGCTTTGCCACGTCCAATACAGTAAGGTATAGTAATCTTGTATTCTTTCTCAACACTATTGGTCCATCCGGTTTTCTAACTTTTTATTTTATACTCTGATTTCAACCGCTGATTTAAAATTGTCTCGCCGTTTTTGTTAAATTTGAAAAAATTGGGCGAATCAACAAAGACAAAGTCAATAAAGTGAGCAAGCTTTCTTATACACTTGAGTTAAGGACAATAATAACTTCGTAAAAAGTACGAAAAACTTAGTGCATTTGGATGATATTTTTACATGAACTACCACAGACATATATGCAAATCTAGAAACTTCGAAATAATTGGAGTAATTGTGATTGTCTAGCTATTTAGTAGCACAGGAGAAGGTAAAACAAAACATATGATTCGGTGAAACATATATATATATATATATATGTATATGTATATATATATATATATATATATATATATATATATATATATATATATATATATATATATATATTAGGGTGCTGTATCTTACGATGGCCTTTATATATAAAATAATAAATAATCTCATACCACCTTACCTAACAAAAATGATAGTTAGGGCACATGATGTTCATCAGTATGAAACTCGAAATGCTGGTGATATTTTTGTGAATAGAACTTACGCAACTGCCTCTAAATCTCTAGTTTTTTAAGGTTTTATAAAATACAATTCATTGCTACTTCATGTTAGATCTGCTAAATCTCTTAGATGCTTCAAATCACAGTTGCTGATTTATATTACGGGCACTGGGTAGCGTGCGAATATTGTTTAATTTGTTTTGGGTTGTTTGTTTTGTGTATTCCTGTTTAACATTAAATAAATTAATAGATGTTATTTTCCAATGTATCAAAAACTAGCCTTGTGCTAATTAATAAAGTGTATTATTATTACCAATAATACATTGACAGAATCAAAAACACAAAGTATTGCAACATATATTAGAAAGCACTTACTCCAGATAAACAAAAACACACCCAGGTCAAGCAAAGGGTGATACATTTGCCTAATTTAAGGTTCATTAAATTTACTAACAAAATTCTAAGACTGAGGTGTTAAGTGACTACAACAAGATTTCTCTAGTAATGATTTCTTCCGGGCTGTTATGGCGTGGTCCAAGGTGTCCCTTCTTCTTCTCATACGTTTCGCTGCTCTTCGCTGGCAGCATCTTCAGTGATGCTCAGGTTTCGCTGATGTAATCTGAACTGAGTATGAGAAGAAAAAGGGACCACGGCATAACAGCCCGGAAGAAATCATTACCAGATCCAACGCCGGCCGTGAAAGCCTTAAGGAGACTAAGATTTCTCTATTTCACTCGACTGTCTCAAACCACGCGGTTTTTCTTTTCAGCAATTTTCTGTCAGTTCAACGCCCTTTGCACAATKATAATTAATTGTATTCATTTTAGCCATTGACTAAGGTAATACTTATGCTCTTATGGAACCGTTATAGATGGTGTTTTCGGCATACAAAATCGAATTAAGATAAGACATGAAGCAATGTAACAGGCGAATTAACCTGTAATTAGAACGTGGGTGTTTTAATATAGTACCACGGCTTGATATCTGTTGCATGAGTGGGACGTACAGGGAACGCCCGTGTTGGCGAATTTATACGCCTTTGTTTTATAGAGCCGAGTAGTGACTTTACCACCTTGATAAGTTCCTTCCTTCAGTTAAAAATATTGAGCTATTGCAAAATCGTAAAATGTTAGTTTCAGGATATAATAACTTCCATCATTACGTTTGAAAATTATCCCAGCCCTACAGTTCGTAAAGTAAACATGTGCTTTTGAAACATTCGGCTAATGGCGGAGCAGAAGGTTCGCAGAGTTGTCACAGCATTTCCTTAATTTGATCAAGTCCCGCAGGATTACAAGGCCGCCCTCGTTTTTCGGGCGATTAATTCTCAATGAAAACAGAAAATTTGCTGGCATTTCACGCACGGGAGTGTATCCGTGCGGATATTGGACAGAGCTGGTTTCATATTTTAGCTGTAATCAGAGGGGTCGAATAACCCATTTATAAATGCTCACAGACAGTGCTCGAATAGCTCGACGTCCGGAAACGTGCCCGAACTGCGGATGTTCGTTTATCAGTCCTCAAAACATTCCAAAAGTGGAGATATACGTCCCACGTAAAGCCTGAAAATCAAAGAATATGTGGGACTCCCACATTTTATTCATACAAAAGGTCGGATGCAATGAGCTTCGAACAAATACCTAATATTTTGTTATCTACAGGGTATGACAGGACGAGCTTTCGTTCAAAAAATATCTGAAACCAACGGAACATCCATCCTCCGCCCGTTTCATTTGAGGTGTTTAAAATTCCGGTCACTGTTTACCGGAGATAGGTGTCAACTCCGTTAATATAGTTAAGCAAGTTGTATACTACAGCAACAGCAATGATCGAAGTAGTTGAATCCATTACAGGAGCCTTCTCAGACAAGCAGGAAGTTTAATTAGCTTTCTAGACTTGTTAAAGGCATTTGACAGCGTCTACCATACGATCCCGCTGAACAAACTTCATTATTATGGGATTTGGGGAACAATACAGGAATTGACGACGTCTTATTTGGAAGGCAGGTCATCAGGTCGAGTGGAACAGTAGGATGTCCCAGAATAAAAACGTCAGGCATGGAGTCCCTCAAGGACCCATATTGGGCGCTATTTTGTATTTCGTCTTTATAGATGATCTACCATCAAGTGTGATAACATGTAGAATAACCACCTTCGCTAGACGACACTTGAGTTTTAATGATTTTATGCGAGTGAAAATCCAATTAGCGATTAGAAGTGGCTAAAGTCAAACGGCCTGCAGCTGAATGCAATCAAAAGGCAGACCGGTGGTGCTACTACAGCCTGTTGTTTTATGGAACCATCTTGTGGGGTGCATCTTCACTGTCGTTGAGGGTTGCTTTTTCTGCAGAAACGGGCTATCTGTGCTGTCGTGGGAGCATCCCAAAGACAGAGCTGCATAAAAGTTTTCAGACAACAACAAATACATACTGTATACGTCATTTTCATAGTCATCACTAAACCATCTCAAAAAGTTACGCTATCCACCACAAATGTGGAATAAGAACTCGAACAAATGTAACTTTTCCAAGGTATAGGATAAATAAGTACCAAATAGCTTCGAGTACCGGGGCATATATATGTACAATAAGATTCCGGAGATTATAAAAACTAGTAGTAGAGCCAGCTTCAAACTATGATCAGTATTGAATGATATGGCGCCGTATACAATGGAAGGGGCTCTTGAACTGGACTAAGTAGGATTTTAATTCGTTGGGAAGTTTAACTACATGCGTGTAACTACATTTCTTTCATAACATGCCTTAAACTCTATTAAAGGCAAACAAATAATAATAATAATAATAATAATAATTATTATTATTATTATTATTATTATTATTATATACACGGGTCATGTTATGTCTGCAACAAATACCTTACAGTCGTCACCTCCATTCGCTCCAGAAGTCTGCTTATTATAGGTGTAAGTAAGCGTTATTGCTTCAACCAGTTTACATAAAACCTTGACAAATTAAATATTTAAACTTTATTGACAAGTCACATGCCGTTTATTGGTAAAAACCGCATAAAAATCCGTTCAGTAGTCAAGAACAGACAGACAGACCCGGCGAAGGATTTTTTATAATATTTAGTGATTATATCAATTATTGAACTTTTAAGAAAATGTTGCTGTTTGTGGATAATTCAATTTCAAAAGTTCCAATATCGAATAACTCTTTTTTATATATAAAGGAAATATTTTTCTAATTAAAGCCCGCTGTACGAGTCTTATGGAAAAAGTACCTGCGTATCCACTATTAAAAAAGAGTTCTTTGAAGATACTTATTACGAAGTTTATTTGACTAGTACTAAAAATAGTACATCAAGTGAAGCCTTCTCAGATTTCATTAAATTTAGCTTGTATTGAAAGCTGTTAATAGACTTACATTAAAAGTTAATTACTTCTGCCCTAGAAACAGACAGGAGGCGAGAGTGAAGCTTCTTTTCATTACATCAAAATTTTAACCTTAAATTGAGTTCTGTTTTGCTTTAATTATCGTTGGCTGAATCGCCTCTTTTATCCTTATTTTACACAGTAAAATTGAGTTTTCATAGTACTGCAATTACAAGAACAGAAAGTGCTCTGTAATAAGACCACCGCAGTAACATTTGAGGTGGCTGTGCAATTTGGCGTAACTAAGAGATATTGTTTACTTGACAGCAGACGTCAAAAGCGTTTTGGGTAGTTTCAATTATAGAATTTTGTATTGAAGAATTAAAAAATGACTAGAGGAAAAGTTATTGATCCGAACATTCGTTCAATTATTATTCCTTTATATAAATCTGGTAGATCCAATACAGAAATTGGACCGTTATTGCAGTTGTCAAGTTACAGTTTTCGCAACGTAGTGCAGTTATTCAAATCAAGTAATAATGTCGAGCCTAAACAGAGGTATGTGAAAAAAGTGCACTTACTGATACTGATCTGAGTGCGTTAAAACAAATAATTAAACTGAACAGGAGGGCAAACTACGGTCAACTAAGCACACTTTGGAGTGATGCTGTAGGAAGACATGTTTTAAGATCCACCTGTCACCGGGAAGCGCAACGATTAGGTTTTAGGAACTTACAAGGTAACATCTTTTATTTTTAACTTTTGAAACGTTTTCAACAACAATGTGTTTTAAATTTTCTAGGCCAAGGAAAAGCCACTGTTAACAACGCAGCAAAAATCATCCAGATTGCCTGAAGAGAAAAGTTAAATTTCCAGCATCTATTATGGTGTGGGGATCTAGGTCTGTAAGAGTAGTAGGAAAATTACATTTCATTGAGGGCATTGTGAACACCGAGCCATTGACGTCAGGAAATGATTTTGTTTTTCAACAAGATGGCGCTGCATGTTATGTATCCAAAAGATCTTTATAGTGGTTCACCGACATCAGTATTCCACTTTTAAAATCCAGTAGTCCTGGCCTTTCTCTTATAGAAACTTTTTGGCACATTATGAAAAAACAACTGCGCGCAAATCTTGCCAGGTCGATTCCCGAATTAAGGCATACACTTCAATTTATGTGGGATAATAAGTTCACACCACAAGATTGCCATTTAGTGAATACAATGCCAAGAAGAATAACCGGTGTCATAAAAAATAAAGGTGATGTTACTCAATGGTAGCCTTTGAAGAAATAAATTAAGTTCGTTGCTTGTAACTCAGGTTTTCCCATGATTTGCTTCAACTTGTTAGTTAAGTAGAAATAAAATGTTTGAATTAAACAAATTAATAATTGTTTAGGTGGGAAATGTTTCAAAACTTTTCATAATAGCATAGCAACTCCTGTCCATTAAATACAAAGAATTACAAAAATT
The DNA here is from genome assembly GCA_025024175.1 of Rhyzopertha dominica. NCBI lineage: Eukaryota > Metazoa > Arthropoda > Insecta > Coleoptera > Bostrichidae > Rhyzopertha > Rhyzopertha dominica. Next base: position 75,418,024 of record QCXZ01000137.1, read on the forward strand.
GCAACTGGGCCAATTGAGATGGGAGTGGGTTCGTATACAGCGATTAAAAATGTGGTTTTCGAGATTGTGGATAACAACTTTAAAGTTAGACGTTAGATTCTTAACGGCTAATATTAATCCGTCCTCTATTGTCAACGACAGTTGTACTATATCTTCTTCAGTATTGTTTACTTTAAATAATCCAAGGCATTCATCATTTTTTGGATCATCGTAATGAGATTCACACTAATATTTTTTTTTAAATATGTAAAACAAGCTAATTATTACTTTTCTTGGTTAAAAATGGCTACGTTTGTATAAGAATCATGATGACCTATAAAAGTAATACACTTAAAGTACTAGACATTGTCATCATAACACTTTTAACAAAAGTAGTAATAGTATTATCTCTAGTGACTAGTAAGTTTGCATTTACATTCACTTATAGCAGAACTAATTATTACAAGGGACAGTTTAAAAATATATTTTATATATAAGTATAATAAATCCACCTGGAGATAAACGGACAGGCCTAATTTCCCTTTATACAATAGAATGGTAACAAGTTGACATAAAACGGAATCGGATAAGAAGTAGTCATAGCAACACTTGATGTAACGTGCGACAAACACGCAAACAGCATGTTTTTCTTATTTCTATCTATATTTGCTCAAACATATTTAACTGTATCTGTACAAATAAAAGCGAAGGTTAAATGAAAAGAATCACTACAGATCAAAACAAGTTTTATCATACATACCGACGTCGCCAACAATGATCTTTCCTGTAAAAGCTGTATCAATCCAGACAAACAATATTAACGTAAGTGGATAGCCAAGTCTGAGGCCAAAAGTAATTTTAAAAAAGACACTAAATATTGACCAAATATGTTTGTAACCCTATAACCTTATTAAAGGGAAACATAAAAAGAAAGGTAACGACAGGCCAATAAAAAGGGAAACAAAATAATTACCTACCTAAGCAGCTCAGAAACACTAGACTATAGGGTGGTCTAGTTACGGCGCTCACCCAATTGCCTGCTTTATTTGAAATTTTAGAAAAAAAGCGTTTCAAATAAGGCTGTTATCAACCAAGGGATACTCAATGACGAGATATCATACATGTCTACAACCAGTGTTCTAGTACTATTATACATGTTTCACGAATGATAATGACCCTGACGAAATTAAAAATGCAACCCAAAATACATTTGCAGAGGTAACATTGATAATTTTTCATCGTCTTAAAAAATATAAAACGTAGAGAGCTGTATAAATTCGTAAATTTTGAGATAAACTTCAATCACTTGCTTCAAATAAATTCGGTATTGTAAAAGAAATTTAATTTTTTTAAATGTTTATTCAATAACATTAATGTAATAAATGCTCAAAATGTCGCCCTCCGCTGTTTTCACAAGCTTGAATTCGTGCCCAAAACGATCTTTTAACACGCATTAACATTTCTGGAGTGACGGATCCACATGCATCACGTATTTTATTTTCTAAATGCTCTACACTTTCAATTGGTGTTTAGTATACTTGCTCTTTTACCATTCCCCGCAGAAAAAAATTCAAAGGAGTAAGGTCCGGGCTTCTCGGTGGCCAAGGATTAACTGAACCTCTTCCTATCCATCGGTTAGGCAAAACATAATCAAGATGATTTCGCACTATTCTATGATAATGCGCAGGTGTCCCATCTTGTTGGAACCATAGATTTTGTCTTACTTGTAATTTACATTCTGGGAAAGTACCGGTAATATGTTTCTTCAAAAATTTAGATTTGTATTGCGGTTTAAACTATCGCGAAAAAATAAGGCCCAACAATTTGATTCCCCAATATTCCGCACCAGACATTCGTCGAGTACATAGTTTGAAAATGTCCTTCTCGAATCCAACGTGGATTTTCTTGGGCATAATAATGCGTTATGTTTGTTAACTCCACCATTATTAGAAAATCTTGCTTCATCTGAAAAGCAAACGTTGTCATAAAATCTCACATTCAAATTTTGGTGTTCCCGAAAAATGTTACAAACAGCCAGTCTTTTAGGATAATCTGTCTCCTTTAAAACCTGAACCAATTCCATGTGATACGGAAGAAATTGATTGCCTTTAATTATTCGGTGTACTGAAGACAGACTAATACCGGTTGCTCTTGAGACTACCCTTTGACTAATATGAGGATTTTCGTCAATCATTTCCAATACTCTAATTTCATTGTCAGGGCCTGTTGCTGTTCTTTCTCTTGACTTTTTCAGCTGTGGTCAGTTTGTCCTTAAAGTTAATTCAAGTCTCTTGAAAATTGTATCGGCAGGATCTCTTCTATTTGGAAAACGTTGTCTGTATAAACGGGCAGCAGCGGAAGCATTTTTCTTGCATTCAGCATAAATCAAAATCATATCTGTTTTTTCATTTGAATACATTTTGACTTTTAATAAATACAGTGATAGGAACCATAGCGCCTAGCCGTCATGGATTCCCAATTTATTTTTAAAATAATACCATTATGTAAAATAACCACATTGGCTATGAGAATGTATTTTGGGTTGCATTTTTAATTTTGTCAGGGTCATTATCATCCTGTATTAAATTGTTTCAATGGCATTTCAACTCTCCTCCGCTTCATTTTCCCGGCACGTTTTACCTAAGCCCACCACCGTGTAACATTATTAGCGTAAGCAGGTCGACTTATCGACTTAATCTGCAGGAAGGCCTGTGATAACGTCAAACCGTATACCTTCCACACGTTCAGATCAGCAAAGGCGGATGGGTTTTCATGTACAGTAATATGTTCGTACCCCTTTAAACACAATTCCGCCTGGAGTTGGGTTATAAATCTGCGACGCATGGCTGCACCCATTACACTATACTCGTGGTGTAATGACGATAGATAGTTAGCGGATGCTTCATGAGTGCTTCCTTCCTAGGCCATTGAGGATAAGTAAGCTACTAGCATGATGCTAAAAACTAATGGAGTAGCGAGTAAAAGCTGCGATAAAGTTGCGTATGTAAAAATTAAGCAGGCATCCCTAAGAGTGTAAGGGTTTCGATTCCTTTGGTGTAGAGTTCGTCAGAGAATTGTTTTTGTCTGCGCTTAGGGTAGTGGGCGACTTCCTAAGAAACAAACATCAAAGCCAGTGCATACAACCGGAACGGTTTAACGGAAATGGGTAAGGGACCTCTTTAATCCGTTGTCCGAAATCCGATCAAGAAGTCTTCATTCAACCGAAATCTTAATCTCGGTCGGGTTTGCGACAAAAGGCTTTCCTTTATAGATCCCTTCGGATTTAGAGACAAACTGTTCCTTAACTTTCATATTCGATTGCATTCTGTTATTTGTGATAAAGCAGAGGCAGAATTTACATGCAGCAAATTTAATGAAAGAAGTCAAAAAATGCATATATCTACTGGTATTAGGTAATTTAAGCTGATTGAAAAAAATTTTTTTTCGAAAACTGGCATAGGCGTACCCAGCTTTTGGTCTAGGGGAGGTGGGACAAAGCAGGAACGTCCTGTAGAGTATAATTCAACATAAATAAAAACAATAAATGTTTATATATACTTAATGGTATTATATAATAATATATAATATAATGAAGTATTTATTCCATGAATAATCTTCATGGATTTTCTGCAAAACGACTTAAAACATCTTCTGTGAAATAAAGACCCAAATTATTTATATGTTTTCTATGTACACTGATCATACAAAGCCCCTTTATTACTAATTCCGTTATTGATGAACTCAGTTAGGTGAGGCGCATTCAGTTGCATCGCTCCCGCGTTTAACAAAAATTGATAAATTTTATTTGGGAGAATAAAGATCCGTGATCCACATAATGTATATTGATATCATACGAAGTACCAGAGGAACATAAATTTCACCTTAACAGTTCTACTAATAGGAGCACGATTTCTGGTTCAGAATTAACACGTATCAAAGACTAATGCATTAACCGATGCGGTTTTAGTACAGTTTCAACTTCTCACACCAGAAGCTTTAGAAATTTAAGCTGGGAGTTCATATGTATAGGTGCTAAAGATACAATTGTAGTAGTTCTTACTCCCCAGGGCAAGAGACTCGATAGATAACTAATATTATTAAAACTCAGAGTGACAGATGCCTCAGCATTATGCGTCAGGTCAACCTTTTTAGATCGACAGTGCATTGCTCTCAAAAATTAACCGACTACTTAATAAATTTTAACTAAATTAAGCTTCATTTAAATAAACTAGCATACACTTAATTGCACTTTTAACAACACACCGGGTTTTAATTCGTGCTGATAATGCTTTTACTGGATTCCTAAAACTTATATTAAATACATTGACTTTCATAAACTTGAGTTCGGATAGATTTTTAGTTTTTTTTCTTTGTATTAGTTGTTAAAATGTAGTGTGAATTTAGAAATTTAGTACAAAAGTTAGAGTTATCACCGAATATATGCCAGATTCTGATGTGATTCCATATAACAGTAGTTAGTTGAACAATCTTTATAGGAAAAGGTAGAAGAGCTGAACTTTAGCAGAAATCGTGTTATGACTCATACTGACCAAGATAGTCCTTCAAAGCTATATCCGCCCTAACACAACGATTCGTAACAACAAGAATGTTGGAGTTACAGCTTCAAAACGCACATGGCATCGATTAAGCTTGGAAACCATTTGACAACGATTTATTAGAGAAGGCCATTTGCAAGGGTCAAATATGAGTTCTGGATGAAACTTGTGAAATACACTTGCCTATAAATTTTACTGTATTTACAATTTTGTAAATAAGACAATTTTTAGGTGTTCACACATAATTAACCAGCTAAATTTATGGGAAATTGGAAGGGTCCCAGAGTTGGCAACCCAGGTCCAGAATTCCAGGGGGGGGGGCTGCTGCCCCCCTTGCTCTTCCCTCGGTATGCCCATGAAAACTATCATCAAAGACTGACATTTTCGTTAAATTTTCAATTGACAAAGGCAATCGTTTTTGTCACTTAGCTGCGAAACACTTTTGTGTTCTAGAACGGCAAAGTATTTGCAGTTCTAGAATATAAAACAAATGTTAAAATAATTTATCATTCTTTCGAAACTTACTTATGATTTTTTTAATATTCATTTTACATAATATAACATTTAAATAACAATATAGTTACTATTATATAAAAAACCAGTAACAACACCATTACAATTTATTTTGCAATACATGTAAATTGAAAATACTGATATTGAAGTGCGTTAAATTTATGCCAGATCTAGTGCTATCAGTTATCATAGCTTTTAGTTCTGGGTGTTCAAAGAGGCTGCTATAATTGTTTAATTTTACTGCGCACGTTGTATTATTGGTAAGTTCTGTAGGCTCTGTTGAAGATGGTAACAGCTTATTTGCGACTGAAATTTTATTTTGAATAAAATGTTCCATATAAGTCTCCGCTACCATACTAGAATCACTCCCCCCCATGTCGTTTAATCGTGGTAATATTGGATAACACAGTGGCGGAAGAACGTCTAAAAAATTTCTTTTGGCATATTATTTCGTTGACGCCAACAACTTAGTTAACACATTTTTCTTTGACATACTTAACAAGAAGTCTTCGACATGTAGTAACTTCCGGACGTAAAGTACAGTATTTGCGACATATATTCATTTGATCTGGACTTGAAATCACAAAACATCTCAGAGTGTGAGTTTTGGAAACAGGAATTCTTATAATAATAATAATAATTTAATTTTTGTCTTCTACGTTAAACGTTTCCGGAAGCACCAGTCAGGACCCGAATTAGCTTTTACACCCTTCCATTTTTACTAATTAATTGTGATTCAATTAAGGATTAAATGTCTGCACCTCCTCCGCTCGATGAGGTGGTCTGTAAATGGATATGTTAAACTTCCGTCAACGACCTATTGCTTAACGAGTTTAAGTCTTCGTCTTTCTGGCCCTTGGCCTTCTTATTGACTTGTCACGAGACCATCTCGAGAAGCGGCMTCGATTTCTAATTAACTTACACGCACCTCCCCGGGTGAAATTTACATAACTAATCTTAAACTCTCGGGGGAATGTCCAATGCAGTGGTGGCTCGTAGCCTACGCAACTATGCCTAAGGCCCGTATGGTTGAAATTGGTTAGCGATATGAAGATATGCTTTAAGACGTATACAAAATAAGCTTATATACCACAGTTTTAGGAGGCCATTCGCAGTACTAGGCCATGTGGCGAGTTTCTAAGAAATTATGAGGCCAGAATAATAGCTGCGCTAATTTTAGTCGTCTTATTTATTTTTAATTGCTTTACTTTTGAACGAACTTTAGAAGTCGATGTAAAGTATGCTTTAGGTTTTTTTAAACATAAGACCATATAGATTATTCGGTAACGTTGTGAAAACTGGCAACAGCTTATGCAAGTTTGCCCAATTAAAACCTTTTATGTAACTCATGCGTTTTGCCATAATTACTTCTTTATTTTAACTAAGAATGGCGTTACAATTTTTGCACCTTCTTGCCTTAATGATATTGTAAGGAGGTATGAGGTTTGATGTTGAACAAAAACAGGGTCCTAAAATTGAACTCTTTTGTAAGAAAAGCAAACGAAATAATATATATCAATAATAAAATTTTTGAAGGAAAACGATTTTTACGAATTAAAGTTTAGCTTTCTTCAGTTGTGGGTTATGTAAATTGTTATGTTATCTGACGTCATAAGGTTTGGGCAGTTTTTGTGCTTTTTTTAGCAAATTGCTACATAATCTGCCTGTAAGTTGGTATTACACAGATTAGTTCCATTTGTGTATGACGACAATCCAAGTATTTTTTAAAAACAGTTGCATTTTGTATTGCTTATAAAAACAAAATTTCTAGTTTGATAGTTAGTTTGCTTTGTAAAAGCAACTACAAACACTCTAGTATTCTGAAACAAAAACCACCTTTGTTGTGTATCTTAGGGTTCGGAGACAATAAGCTGAATTTCTTTAAAAACGATAAATTTTAGATCTGTAACAGCTTTATAAGTGATATGTTGTAATTATCAATGATTGATTGTACGTATCGCGCATCGTATTTAATTGTCAAAAATTTGTTTTCTAGTTATATAAAAATGAATATCCCTAGCGTTTCTTAAAATTTCCAACACAGATAGTTTTTTCTTAAAGCGTTGTTATACCCAATTCATAGATTAGAGCATCCCCTTTTTCTGAAATAACAAGTTCCTAGCAAGATGGAATGATGTTTTAMTTTCCAAGAATAACGCCGAATTGTTAGTCCCATGAGGACCTAATTAAACGTCAGGTATAGGAAAGCTATCTTGAAAAACACTTATATTTCGTTAATATCTTTTGTGTCTCACTATAACCATCGCTGCTAATTATAGTATGTAAAATTTCACTACTCTATGTTCCTTTCGCACAAAGTTTTCATTTGCTAATAAGTCATTCAACCGAACGTTATATTAACTTCATCGAGACGTACACATATTGATTGTTCAGACCTGTTCAAGGTCTTGTTTAACTTCTTTAGCTGTGTTTGGACAGTGTCGAAACATTTCAAATCTAACAGGACGATCATCGTCCGTAAAAGTATTCAAGAATTGCAGGAAAACATACCGTTTCCCAAAACAACTAATACATTGTCTGGTATCGAGTGACGTTGGTCAGTTTTCATATTGTTAAGCTACTTTCAGCGAAGTATTTGGGATGTTGCAAGTTACTGCCATGACAAAAATTTGATCTAAGTTTAATAAAGTAATCTCAACAACTACACAAGCTTAAATCGTAAGAAACCAATTATCAGAATAACTTAAGTTATTTTACTTACCAGTCAGGTATCCATTTAAAGTGAAGCATTGATTGACTGAAGGATGTAACACCTTAGCACATTTCCATAAAAGATTTTCCAGGAGGTATACTATCGAAATAGGCATAACTGTCCATCCTTACGTGCTAATCTATCAATATAATGTCAAAACTTCATACAACCAAGTACAAGTTGTGCCATCATGACTTAAACAGTACTCTGCAATTTATGGCATTCTAGAATATTTCCTCAAATTTGGTGACCACGATTCTAATCAGATGTATAGTTTAAGTTGAATTCGTTCGACATTACTTGCTGCTGTTTTAAAAAGGTTTGATTTGGAGAAGCATAATTTCAGAACCTTCTAATCTTGCTACGACATTTTGAATGTAGACTACTTACCAATTTTCATTGTCTTCAGTTACGAATGAATAATAATATATCGATTTCACTTGTCAATTGGAACTTGTGGTTCTTAACCGTCACATCCATAGAACTTTCTTTTCGACAAAAAAATAGGCAAAAATTACACTTTGTTGCATTTCGAAGAGATTCTTTGTTTTGTTGGTATTTTTAGAATGAGCAGATGTGTCAGTTTTGACCATAGGACATTATAGGTAGAAAATATTGCAAAATTTACCAATTGCCCTTCATGACGATGTATGTAAAATTAGCGGTGAAAGTCAATAAAAAAGTTTATTTAAATAGCCTTAATATTATTACTGGGTGACCTCATATTTCTGTCAGTAGGTATATTTCAGTCTACTGACTACTGACGATTACTCTAGTAAACGAAACGCTCCATACAAAATAAGAAGTTGACATCGGCAGTGTTACACTGAGATTAGATGGGACTAGATTTTGGAATTCTTGATATCGAATTTGATATGCTTATTGCGGAGGAAAAATAAACATAATGCGCACCGATTCATTAGTATCGTGTGTTATGAATCGATTCGATTTTGTATATTACACTATAAAATATTAATCTTTACTTTTTGATGTGAAACAAATTTATTTATGGAACGCATAGAAAAAAATTAAACAGTTTACTAAAGTAATAAAAAAGAATATTTCTGCACTGGATAGTTGTAGGTATAAGGTTTCCGTTAGTAAAATTATTATGTCTATGCTGATTTTTTAACCTACAGCAGCAGATTATTATAGCTGACTCATTGATCCCACTGACGGTGCCAGGTTGTAGGGCTGTGTGCATTTCTCCTACTTTATATATGAACTCCCAACAATTTGTGGTGTAAGTCTGTTAATAATTTAATGTTTTTGAAATTTTTGTTTGTTTCGACCGTTACTGCATTTGATCATTAGAAACGAGGTAAAATTTATGGGTGCCTATACAAATTGTTAACTACTGTCACATATAAAAACGATTACGTTATAAACATAAGATCACAGCGAATTAAAATTCTTAATACCGTATAATATAAGTATTTAACAGTGATCCTCTCAGAATTCTAATAATCTATATTTATGTGGCTGTTTTTCCTTTATATCTACCTTACTTATTTAACATAAAAGTAATTTTAAAGCAGTAAAGTAAAAGTACAAAAGAAGGGATAAGTTTGACAGGTTGAGGTTCACACAAAATGTGGCACTATGTCTATAATTGTTGCGTAGAGTAATTTAATTGGCATGACCGAAATTTATAATACTTTACTTATAATGAAATCAGTTTGAATTCAAAACTTACAAAATATTTAGTAGAAAGTTGGTTTATTTGAGTTTCTGCATTCTACTACGCAAGACTTGTCACATCTTTAATGAAACCAAACGATTAAAAAAATTGTCCATATCTAAAAGTAAAAGGAAATACTAAATAAAAATAGATAATAAATATAATGCACAAAAACAATACAAATATGTCCCAAGTGCTTTAAGGACCGATTGTGCTTTCTATTATTTTTTTGCTTTTGTAGGTATAATTTCATAATTTTTTTCACCGTCTCACCGAATCCAATTTAAGAATTTAACAACAATAAAATTTTAAAATCATGCTACACACCTAAATATTTTTACAGCAAATGAAGGCAATCCACAAAGCACTCGCCGCCTCTGACTTCAGCTTTGGCGAGTATTTGACGTCAGGACATGCCTTACGATGGATGTATTCAAGTAGGCTTAGCAGTAAAAGGATTTATTGCTCTAACTCGATATCTGCTTTAAGTTAAGGTCATTAATCCACGTGTCAAGGTCGGGGTTCAAGATAAACGAAGGACGTACACGCGCCGATTACCTGTCCATGTAGGTACTTCTCTGTTCTCCGCGGAGAGCAGTTGGTCTGGTTGTTCATGAACTTGACAGAATAACACTTTCGTAACTGCTAGGCTTGGCACCGATAAAATGTCTGAATAGAACTGCCCTTGTTGAAGCGATATTTTGTTGGAAAATAAATTTCTTTACGAAAGAAAACACCTACGAAACCTTAGAAGGGTCATTTAACATTTTAAAATATTTTTTTTTCTCAAAAGCGATAAAATTTCCAGTTATAATTCATTTTATTAAAATCTGTATTTAAATCTAAGCATATATCTGAAGAAGCCTAGAACTTGAAATTATATCTCATAATTCTATTAGAAAATTGAATCTCGATAGATACATACAATTGTATTTAAAAAATTCGTTGGTAGTCATGATGCACCTCGTCACTTAAAATGTGCGAACAACAAGATTTGACTCATTGAGTGACTGTGTGGTTAACAAAAGTGTGATAGAAGCTGACCACGCATGGTGTACCTATTCTATTGTTTAGGCAATATGGAAAAAGATTAGAAAAATATTTGTTGGAAAGACAAGCAAATTTTATACGCCAGGCATGATAACATGCACAAAGCTAATAAATATATTATTGGTTGTTTTGAGATACATTTACGTAAATTCAATACAAAAATGACACAATACGGTACCTCTTAAGGACGTTTAACCAATTATCTTTTTTCTCTAAGAACTGTGTACAATTGTACTACATCGTGAGGATTGTTTGTAGATTGTTCACTGACATCGGAAAGTTTTCATTTATTGCAGTTGCTTCCTAGCCCTTCTTATTTTATTATAAGCTCCATTCTAATGCCACTCCATCCAATACATCGGACAGGTTCTAAGAAAGACTTTGTCAATCTGACAAAGATAGAAAAAGCTAGATATGAAGATATCTTATACAAATATTCATACATACCCAAATTTTATTTCGTACCTGTAAAGTTTAAAAGAAAACATTTCTTCTACTTGACATGGTGCTAAAATGAAAACAGGTCCTTATCAAAGTTGCTTTATTATTGGAGATTCGTTTCAACTTATCTGGTCGTGTGGTCTTCATACCATATCAGTAGTGTGACTAAATGTGTGTTTAAAGCATTATAATAATTAGAGAAGCACAACAAACACTTTATAACATATGAATCCATCGCTTATTTGGCAAACCATGATTGAAAAATGCAAAATTCTGTATTGTATTGTTTTTAAATACAATTTTTAATCCAAATACTTAAAAATAATTAATTACTAGTTATGATTTTGTAATAAAATAATAAGATATAATGGTGTGTAAACAAAAAAATCCGTACAAATGCAATAGGTTTATTCCTTAAGCTACTGTTTAGGAAACTGATTAAAAATAGCATTTCCAAAAAGATTTTTTCAGAACATAATCCGTTCCATAATCAGTCACTAATCACACTTTTGTAAAAATTCTAGCCATTAATGTTTCAAAGTGTTCTATTTTATAATGGCGAATTTTCAAACCATTCTTCACCGTATTTCTTCATTTGTTTTTGTTTTCCATCCTTCGTCGTATATGTTTTTTTGTAGAGTCCAAAATCTCCCAATCGGTCACAATTCAGGTACATTACCTACACAAGGAATATATGTTATATGCTCTTGATGAAAAGTCTCAATTGTTTGAGTTGTTGCTATGTCTGGCCAAAAAATATATTTGCCGTCCTGATAAAATTTCTTAGTGATGGGAAGTAGTCATTTTCTAACGCATTCATTAGCATACACATTTTGATTGATAATAAGTTCCGAAGGCACTATATATGGAGTGGACCTTCCTTTTGAACTGAATGCTGACCATACCAAAATCTTCTTCTGAAACTTGGTATGACGCTTGAATTTCACTTCGTTGGGCACTTCATTACCCTCCTTGAAATAGTAAGTGTTCTTTTCCGCTGCGTCACTGCCAATCTAGTGTGAAATAGGGTTCATCGTCGATGATAACAAAATTATCGTCAGAAGGTTTCAAATGAGTTTCACGCAATTTTCGCAATTTACTTATCTGCTCTTCTAACTGCTTTTGGCTATATTTGGGTTCAGATTTTCCTTTTCTAAGAGTCACGTTTGTTGCTTTAAAAATATTTATCACATATGAATGTGATATTTTAAATTTTCGATCTAGTTTTCTTAATGACTATCCGACCTTACCAACAGCTTCTGAATCCAGCTGAATTCTGTTTTCAGTCATTTTTGAGGTTTTCTTACACTTCTTGGCGCTCTATCCAACGATTTTCCTTCATATACTATTTTAATGATATCATACACTGTTAGTCGTTGCATCCCTATTTCACAAAAATGTTTTACAGTGAAACATGTAAAATATGTCCCATGTAAAATTACTAATTACTCGACGCTAATCACTTTCCTTCAACTGGTTCATTCTACTTCAAGAAATTATATGAGTTTTTAAATAACTCAAACTGACACGAAAAATGTCTCAACCTTCAAACCTAATGACAGGTTTTTACAGCCTACTATGTTTTAATAAAAGAAGCCTAAGAAGATACGTACGGATTTTTTATTTGCACACCCATAATTCAAAGCTTTAATATTTATTTTTCTGAATGACTTATAAATCAAATTCTACAATTCTTTATAAAAAGTATATTTTGCTAGCTGTATATATAACAAATTCATAACATTCCAGTACCTATTTAGGCAAAACCTGAATACAGGAACTGACAAAAGAAAGCTTTTAACGCTTTCTCAACAAACTTGTGTTTTATTGCGGAAACATCCCGCGATTATTGTTATTATTTCCTAGGAGCTTTATTTTGGAACTTCTGTTATTCGAAAACTCGCCGTGACAGCTGTGTAACACGCAGCGGGTACAAAGTTGCAGCTCCCCCAAATTGTGTCTGAAAGTTCACTTATCGCTGGTCCCACGTCGAGAACGTGATACTGAAAATTAGTCTCCTTCATAACTTATTACATAGACCTATGTTCTCGTGATTGTTCTCTGTGCTGATTCCGTAATGCCATAATAAGTTGTATACAGCAGCACAAATACCAGTTTTGAGATTTCATATTAGATTTTCAGTGTAAAATTGTTTGGGTTTTCTCCGAAACAAATTTTAGCAGCACACAAGAACAATTAATACAGCTTTTCCATTTCCCATACTTCTTCTACTTGAACAAATTTTGCGGGTCGTTTAGACTTAACAAAGTTCAGCTTTTGTAATGTACTCAACGCCTTTCACTTAATTAAGAGGTAAGTTCGATGTAAATCTGAGCTTAGCTTTGCCAACAACGTAACGTAATCCCTTATATAAGCTACATTATACACCTGCGTAGGGTAGGTAACTTGTTAGTCCTTTAGGAGGTTCCCACCTGCAGCTCGTCCTTGACCTCCACAATTATGCCCCAGTTATTATATTGCAAAGAAGGGGAACTTCCTTGTCAACTGGCGTATATTTGATGAACAATTTTGTTCAGGGCGCACACACACACACACACAAAAAGTTTGAAGCTAAATTATTACTGATGTACTCTGAACGAGCTGTATTTTAAGATTTTTGCAGCTTCTGTGTGATTACCTTTATTTAACATTACAGTCCTTCAAGGCTTCTAACAAAAACAATAATTAACAAAACACTGTAGAACTTTGATTACACTTTTACTTATATTTATTTTTTATATAATAGCAACCGGTATTTAGTGCACCTGTTTCTAAATTGATAAGTATTTTGACTGTCTAGAATGAAAGTAATAACCATTTTTATTACAATACGTTTTTAATAATGTTGAGAAAATATTAGAAAAATGGATATAGCCGTGAATTGAATTTGTTCTTCAGACATTAAAAAAGTTATGACAAATAGCATTATAAAATAAAAAGTTTTTTCTGAATAAAGTTAATAGTAAATACCATAAAGTATAGTCTATTTCCACCAAACTGGTCCTTCGGTGATTTACAGTCCTAGGGAAATATTCTGGTGTAGAATAATAGAGATGAGTGTTTAGTCAAAAAGCAGAAAAGTTACAGCAGTAATGATGTCGGAGGGACTTACCCCCGAAATTAAGTGCTTTGAATTTAGTACAAATTTTCTCAAAAGAATGGGTACGTAACCTACCACCTATCTTAAAATTTACTGAACTATATGCAGAAAAGTTAGATCTTTTCATATCTGTAATAAAAAATGTTGATGTCATTACAATCCTTACAAGATTGGTCGCTTGCAAATAGTTGTCTTCAAATCTGTAGAATTTACTTACCCTCTCTGGTACCTAATATACTACATTATTGCCACGTGCGAGTTCGAAAACTGCGGATTTCTGACTTAACTTTAACTAGCTCAAAACACTAATGTTTTAACACTACTAATTCACTAAACCATTATACTGCCCACACTATCACTAAAACACCTACTTCACTGAGCCTTCGCTTGGACATCGCTTGATAACCATTATTCGAATTCAGAACTGCCCGTGCTCTCTCCGTCGGGCTGTTATACCCCCAACAAAAATTCCAGAAGCGATACCTTCCAGAAAGGTTATCAAAACTTCGCAAAAGTTCCATTGATAGAATCGTGGCAAGAGATGGGTCTCTTTTAACTTACAAACCATCGTGAAAATAAAAAAGCGAAATCTGCCATTTTCGCGCGCAACGTAATATTTCACAACTTTTACCAATATTTTTGTATGCAAACTAGTAATGTGCTTATTTTACTGAGAATTGCAAAAAGAAGTTGTTTTTCCTAATACAGTTGGTACAAAATATTCGAGAAATATACACTGATATCTTTCAGCTAAAATTGAATTATAACAAAATGAAACGTCCAGTTTCAGTATTCGTTTCAGGAATTTTGTTTTCAAATCTTAAACTATGTAGTTATTTAAGCAACACTGCAAAAGCTAGACAACTAATTAGAAAATATTGTAAACWAACATAGTAACTTATTATAAATGAATCTAAGTAAGCCGCTTGAACAACATCTGAAATTTGTGCGTTTGTTAAGTTAGTTCGAAAGGGAAACGTGTGAAATTTTCAGTCCCCTCTCATTATAAAAGGTTGACATTGAATCACTTTCGTTCAGAGACCCCGGCGATTGAATCCGAAGCCTAATTAGGTTAGCATAAATTTTGGTCTTTCCGGTATAACAGAAGGAATACTGTCAAAGCAAACGCTCCATAAACGCAATTCAATTTTACCTTTGTTGGTGGAATTTAGATGGGTGTAGAAATTTATATTCCACCTGATGCTCTATTGTATTGCTACACGTGTTAATCTGCAGACAAAAGATGTCAGCCAGAAAACTTTTTAACGTCGTTATTCTCCGGTTGCCCTTTGTGCCTTTCTGCAGACGAAACTTTTGTGTAACAAATATTGGTCCGCGGCAATAAAAAATACTAAACTCCGGACCTAAACAAAATTTTTTGTGTGATTGAACTTCACTGAACTTTCAGTGAAGTATTTATAGATTCACGAGCAATAGTTAAACTGTAAATAATGTATGAAGCTGTAAAGAAAAAACATCGCGCTTGCTTTGATCATTACTCATTCGTTTTCTGTGCGTGTTGTTCAGCACACTTATTTAGGAGTATCTACAAATTGTATTATGATATTTACTAAGTGTTGAATTATTGATATTAAGAAGGCCTGGATTTGTAGCTTTTGGTAAGGTCTCGTCGAGATTACTTGGATAAAGGACCATAAAACATATCATTTTGTGGCTTATATCTTTTAGAAATTGGTTGCTATCGTATAACGAGCAGCTTTATATAAAAACTGCCACGACACATACACAATGTTTCTGTAATCTGATGGAAAATCACTGTAGTCTCATGGTACGAATTTATTTTTTTATGTCTGTATCTATGTCCAAACGCATAGCTCTCTCGTTATCATCAATTAAATGGTTGCCCGGAAGATCCTTTAATTTTCAGCGCATAACAGCCATTCAAATAGTATCGCAGCTTCCCTCTCACTTTGTCGACTGGTAGGTCTTGGATTTTTTATCGTGCTGTTATAATTTCATCTTCATTTTCTTCAATCTTTGTGGACAAAGGAAGATAGCAGAGAACCTGTGTTCATCCCCTGTAACAATCATGTTTACTCATATCCGAATAATCGGGATGGATATGGCAAAGGGCGAGACGAGGTTTCTTTTTGAATACTCCTCACTGAGGAAAGTCTTATCTTTCGTTACTTCAAACACTCATCATTTTGTAGCGTCATCTTTCAATCATCTCCATGCCATTACAAAGAAGTGCTCTGACCAGCTTTTTTACCACAATGTTTTGGCTATTTACCCCGCTTATCTAGCTTGTARATGAGAAATATACCATGATACCAAGGATAKWATATCATTGTCTAATTTTCGTCCGCCTCGCGCATGACGTCACATGGAGAGTAAAACTTGACTAGAATCGAAGACACCAGTGGAATTAGGGTAAAATGCCTAAATTTCTTAAAGTTTTATTAATACGACGATTTAAAATACTTGGACTAATTTAATATTTGTACCTGAAAATATACTCAAGCTTTTACTTTAGGTTTCAACTTTTAAAAATTTCTCACGGTCTTATAAAAGAATGGTATATTTCGGTTTGTCATTGATTAGATTATTTTTAAAATCAATTCTAAACATCTGCTTTGAAAATAAATAAATTACCCTGCTCAAAGGATAAATGTTGTCTCATTTTCTATTGAATCTTTTTTTAAAGCATAATGGTTTGGGCAGTCAGTACCATTAGAATTTTCATTCACGGCAGTATAACAGTTGTTCAATACATAATCGAAGTTCTTCTATATTTTACTACCTTATACAGACGAAACCTGTAAGATGATAAGAGGACAAATAATAATGTGCTGGCTGGTTTACCATCTCCTTCAGTAGGCATGAGTACTCATCTATAGATATCTCAATCGGACTTGCATAGCCACCTTTGTCACAGCAATGCTCGTGATGCACCAAGGCGCACTGAGCGTTCATCGCGACAAAGGGACTTCAACCTTTGATTAATTAGTGTACAAGCTGAAATCGGGAAATAATAAATAATGCGATTCCAGAAAAGATAAAAACAAATTCTAAAGCGGAGCAGCAAAATCCCTGATGTTACGTTACGAAGGTTTCGGTAACATACCTTATAGTTTTGACAAAAAATTGGCGGCTTGCTGAAATACCAGTGTTTCAGGTATCTTGTCTAAGGTCAAACTTCAGAAAGCAACTTCAACGTAAAAGTTTATATCGAATTTAGTCTTTAATATCGCTGAACTGTACCAGGTTTGATAAATGTAAGTGACGTTTTGCATGACTAAACTTGGTGATAGATTTGCGCTTGCTGAGCACAAATAGTGATCGATTTAAGGTTTTAAGACATCATATGGATGAATGAAATCATGTCATAAACTCTAAAGAATTCTGAAGTGATATTTACCTTATTTTGAATTTAGTACAGGAATAGTACCTGTTAAATCTGCTAGTGCAATGCTGTTTGTTGTTTTTGAATTTAATGAACAATTTTTATCTTTTGATACACTATATTTACTTTGATAAAAATAAATTGTTCTGTGACATTTACATAACAAGTTTAGAAGCTCCAGCAGGTCGKACCAATTAAAAAAAGTTCTCAACACGACTGTAATAAAAATACGACTGTAACAAGAGAATGAAGTTGCATTCAAAATGACAGCAAGCAATTTAGGAATTGTAATTAGATTGAAAAATGAATCCTCTGAAGGGCCAGTGGGAATTCAGAGGAAAAGTAAAAAGCGTGCAAAGGACAGTTTAAATTAAATCACGGAAACAAGTGCAAAGACAATTTCTCAGACGTTTTTGTTTCTATTAGATGATATACAGGGTGGCCCATTAGTGCGTGGACGGAATATTATGCAATTGTTATTACAGCTTTTAAAATTCTGCGAGTGCAGCGTAGTAGGGAGTGATTAAGTCTACAAAATAAAAATATTTTTACTCTTCCCCCAACATATACGGGGGTGGTTCAATACATTCTTATATTTTTTTTAATGGAACACCCTGTATATTATTACATTTTTGGATTCCTCTTTTAATTTTAATGGTACTTAATATAACATATATGGGGTCTAAAATACACTGTTGTAAAGTTATTTCATTTTTTTCCAAAATTTTGACGTTTTGGAAAATTATTATATTTTAAAAACCTTTATAGTTAGAGGTATGTAGTTTTCGCAGGGATGTTACTAATAAAATGCACATCACCTGTAGATATAAAGAATTAATATAAGAATAGTTAGTAGTACTAAAATTTACTTCAGAAAATTGATCATATTCAATCCCAGCCAACTCGATTTTTTTAAATAGCACCCTATTTTACTTTCACCGTAGTTCAATGCGCAAATTAATTTCCTCTTATATGATATKAAGATGTATCTATTTATCTCTCATAGTTTTTAAGAAAATTGCATATTTTTAGGTTTAGTTTTATTTTAGTCCTTTTTATAGTAGGCTATGGCGAAAACAATGAATGCACTTTTATCAGCTTTAAACTGTCAATGTTTGCTTAGTGTTATTAGTGATTTATCTACGTGTTTAGTGTACCTAGTTTTTAAAAATGACTCATTATTCTCAAAATGAATTAGTTGACATGGTGTTCATCCTGGGAGAGTCTGATAAAAATCCCTTATTGGCAAGTAGAGTTTACGCTGCACGGTTTCCTGAGAGGGAAAGAAAACCGAGAGAAGAGACATTCAGAAAAGTTTTGAATAAGTTTTTGCAGACAGGATCTGTGGTGTATAATAAGCATGATAGGGCAAAAAATTCTTTAACTGAAGAAAATGAATTTAACGTCATGGCTGCCGTCGTAGAAGACCCGCATATAAGTTGTAGGCAACTAACCCGAAATTTGGGAATATGCCGCACTTCAGTACAGCGCATCTTGAACAAAAATAATTTCCATCCTTACCGGTTACAACTGCATCAAGAGTTGGACGAAGGCGATTTTCAAAGCAGGACTAACTTCTGTACCCTAATGTTAGAAAAAATCAATGACGATCAAGAATTTTTAAGAAAAGTGCTTTTTACGGACGAATCTACGTTTCACAGAAATGGATTTGTTAATTGCCACAACTATCATTACTACTCCGATGAAAACCCGCACCATCTACGAATGAACCATAACCAACACAGGTGGTCTATAAATGTATGGGCTGGAATTATTGGAAGCTACATAATAGGCCCATACTTTTTTGACGGTACCTTAAATTCCTTGCGATATAGAGATTTTCTAGAGAATGAACTGTTTGGTTTGCTGGAAAATGTTCCTTTGGCTTACGTGAGGGACATGTATTTTCAACACGACGGAGCTCCTGCCCACAATGGCCAAATAGTGACAATGTGGCTTAATAACAGATTCCCAGAAAAATGGATAGGAAGGGCAGGACCAGTTCATTGGCCAGCAAGGTCACCTGACCTAACACCGATTGACTTTTTTTTGTGGGGCTATATTAAAAATATTGTCTACCAAACTCCACCTACGACGGCGGAAGATATGACAAATAGAGTAAGGGCAGCGTTCAGGGGTATTACACCCGAAATCTTAACTAGGGTGGCGGTCTCATTTCGTAGTAGAGTTGAAATGTGTTTGCACCACAACGGTCGCCATTTTGAACATTTATTGTAGGTTGCAGTGCCATTACATTCTTCGTTATCTTGTTTTCACATACTATTGTTACTTTGTGTTATTTTGTTACTTGTTACGTTCCATGTATTTGCATACTATTGTTACTTTTGAGTTGAGTTATTTAGTTGTGTTAGGTTCCTTGCATTTTGTTGCTTTGTTGTATTCAGATACTTTTGTTACTTTTGTGTTGTTTTGTTGTGTGTTATGTTTCCTGTATTTTTTTTGTTTTGTTTTCACCTACTTTTGTTATTTTGTTATGGGTTACGTTTGTTGCTTTTGATTTTTAACGATGTCTTTGAATTTTCAATTAAACATAATACTCATATGTGGTCTATATTTATTTGTTTTTTTTAATTTTAAATATTATATTAATGTTAATATGACTAAAGCAGTACACACATCATTTTCTCAAAAATGATTGAAGATAGACACATACAAATGTAGTAGAACTACTGACATCAAGCAGACATTGACAGTTTGAAGCTAACAAAAGCGCATTCAATGTTTTTCCCATGGCCTACTATAAGAATGACTAAAATATAACTAAACCTAAAAATATGCAATTTTCTTGAAAACTATTAGAGATAAATAGATACTTCTTTATATCATATAAGACGAAATTTTTTTGCGCATTGAACTACGGTGAAATTAAAATAGGGTGCTATTTAAAAAAATCGAGTTGGCTGGGATTGAATATGATCACTTTTTAAAGTAAATTTTAGTACTACTAACTATGCTTATATTAATCCTTTATATCTACAGGTGATGTGCATTTTATTAGTAACATCCCTGCGAAAACTGCATACCTCTAGCTATAAAGGTTTTGAAAATATAATAATTTTCCTAAATGTCAAAATTTTGGAAAAACATGAAATAACTTTACAACAGTGCATTTTGGACCCCATATGTGTTATATTAAGTTCCATTAAAATTAAAAGAGGAATCCAAAAATGTAATAATATACAGGGTGTTCCATTTAAAAAAATATAAGAATGTATTGAACCACCCCCGTATATGTTGGAGGGAAGAGTAAAAATATTTTTATTTTGTAGACTTAATCACTCCCTACCACGCTGCCCTCGCAGAATTTAAAAAACTGTAATAACAATTGCGTAATATTCCGTCCACGCACTAATGGGCCAGCCTGTATATGCTTTACTGTTACAATAGGTAAATTGTATGCAGAATATATGTGATTTCTGGTCGATTTCTTATGGGATAACTTATGATACTCCACTAGTTTCTTGTTTCTTTTGTTAATATGTTATACATCTGTATATTTATATTTATAAGCATTCTATACTTAAAGGTTATTTTCAGGAATGGACGAGTAGACAATATCAGTTGTTTACCTGTAAACAACTGCGTCGACGTCGACTATGTTGACTATATTTTATTACCAAATAACCATTTTTTTCTGCTTTATGGGTCTTTTGAATGCTCATTTGTTTCTTGTCTATGTGTGGATACGATATATGATATACTTAACTTGTAGGGTAGTTATTGGTCAAATCAAATAATATCCTTCGTAACAGTTACACATAACATTTATTCCAGTTCATTGTAGAACTGCCAAAACCGTATACAATGACAGCGCATACATTAGTCACATGGATAGATCACAAATTCATCAATATAAAAATATACATAAAATATATACATCTGTGAGCACGACACCTAGAGCCCTGTTTTGATCCCACTCAGAAGTTACTTACAGACACAACTTTACTACATCTTTTTCCCGAACAACAACTTTTTGTTAGCCTCGTTAGCTGTTATTATTTTCAAACAGTCAAAATATATTCCGGAACATGCATTTTTTGCTTTACGTCATTTGTTATAAAACTTTTAATGAAGTTTCATAAAGGTTTTTGCCTTACTTGTTGGGAGCAGGTTATGATTATTATAGTACATCATCATCGTGGTAACATCCTCAGTCCGCTTTTAAAGCTTTAACTGCAATATCTTAACTTAGTTGAAACAACGTAGGCTATAGCAAAGCTCTTTTACTTTATCTTAAGATAACTTAGGATTTTGTAAACAAATCTGTTCGAAAATAAAGATATATTATAAATATTAAAATATTATAAGTAAGAATTTAGATGGCAATGTCATCTGTCAGCATTACACTGACATGATGACAAAGCCACCTATAGCTGCCTTAACGGGTACCATTGCTTTGGTATATAGGCAAAACCAGTTCTATGTCGTGCTGTCTGCACTAGACCTAAACTGCACCGATGAGCTATAATGATAGCGAAATAGTTGCAGTTGTAGTTGCAGTTGGTTGCAGTGCAGACAGCACAGCATAGACATGCATTTTAATTAAATTATTATACCAACATCGCTCTAATGTTGGTTTAATATTTAGAATTATTTTATAAAGGCTAAGACTTGTTCCATGCGTAAGATACCTTACATGCTACCGAAAATCAGGTCAAAGAATTAAGTGATTACATATTTCTTTTGGAACAAATACTATCCAAATTCTAAAAAATGTGGAAACAAGTAATTTTTTACTTGAAGAGGAACCATATTTTATTTTGATTGCAAAGTTATTTCTGTATATATCTAGTGCCTAAAACTACTACCCCTTAAGAAAATTTAAATAGCCAGAGGGATAGAGTAACGCATCAAATCATTGTCTATGCAACCATCTTTTTTCTTTCAAATTTGAACGATACTATTTTGAGAACACCTCCTAGATTACTGTGACAGGAAACAAAAATGGTTATTATAATAACGAAGAAATTGAAGTTGAAGAAACACTTTCCACAAACCGAAAATCACAAGAAATGAATTTATGTTTTGGTTTCTACAACATCAATCGGGTACGACAATGTATATAACTGTACACATTTTTGAAATTAACATTCATTCATGACTGATACTATAATTATCTAGATATGTATTATTGCTTTGTATACTTTTGCAGTAAGGGTGATCTTTGTATATGGCGAACAACAAATATTAATGAGGGCCACGTTCTTTGCACAGTTTGCGCTTACGTAGCGCCGTACTCGTTTTAACAAAATTCGCAACTACACTATAGTCCAGGCGTCGGATGTTTTTTGATGGAAATATTTCTAAGTTATTTTTTTTATTCCATGGTTCAATGTTAACAAGAGAAATATTAAAAACAGTCCTCCAAGTCCGACTGGAACATATTGTTTAAGCCTTTGTGAGGTCCGTTTTTTGCAATTATTCCGCGAAATACGGTTTTGTAACCAGTATTATATTTCCCAGAAAAAAAAGCTCTCTATAATTTTTTTTGTGGGTAAGGGCGTGATACTGGTATTTCTTTATCACGATCTCCCTGAGTGCATTTGCAGCTGACTATTTTCAGCAATTCTTTAGGAGCAGCAACTTTGATTGCGATTATTGGAGACCATTCTCTGAGATCTTTCAGCTCCATTCAGTAGGTGGTAAGTATTTGTCCTCCAAACAATCTGGTGCCAGAATGATTTTTAATGGGTCGAATTTGTCCAACGCTTTGAGGAATTTAATCAGCTTTCCCGTTCAAAAGAACGCTGATGTAATATAACAACAACTCAAGCCATGTAAAAAAGCAAAAAGTTTAAAATTAGGATAATTGAAACTGCCACAGGCGCAAAGTTGTTCTACGATTTTTCCTCCTTTTGGTATAAAAAAAAAATTGATTCTGCTGGAGCATGTCATCAGAATTAAAATCATCTTCACTCACAATTACTACATATTCACAATCACATGTTACAGCTGCATCTCAGAATGTAGGGATCAGAGTGGAAATATTGTGCAGACTTTTTTTAGAAAAAAATGATTTTAATTAAAAATTACATTGCCGTCGGATTATTTATACATTCCTCTTGTTAACACTAAATCCAAGCTATTAAAATAAAAATTGGCTTACTTTGAATTATTTCTACCATTTGCCTTTTTTGTCCTGACCCCTTGGACTTTACGGTTTACGGTTTACGGTATTACGGTTTAAGTTATTGACTGACAATAAATGATATAATCAAGTGAAGGCTGCGTGAAAGAGGATAATTTTATTACCGTCAGCGAAAAAGCAAATAAGGTAGCATTTCTTAGTCCAATCATACCACAACAAAACTCACTGACAATGGGAACGAGGGTGTTGCCTTAAAACCCAAACGATATGATTATCAAAAGAAGAAGAAAAATAAAACTATCAATAGCAGCTTCGAAATGATGTGTCACACGACCCCTCTTGCTATTTATATTTTTGAAAGGGTGACTTTGGGCGATAAACGCATTAATCTTGCCACTGAGACGACATATTTCTCGGTCTCGTCTCGAAATTTCATGTAAATCGAGATTTAGCATCGAGAATCTCGATCTCGAAGTCGGTACAATAAATCACAAAATACACGTATAAATCGAGAAAGATAAGTCTTTTGATTTTGCTTTTTAATGGTTGTATATCGATTTACATATAAAAGTTTATGGTACCATTATAATAAACCACATTATTTATATAGTGATAAGAAGGGTACGATTAATCAGTACAGGAATCAAGAAATAATTAGTAAGCAGGAAGTCCCTCTAAACATTTCGCACCTAGGGGGATGAAGAATTTTGCAGATAAAGTATATACACTGATCTATTAGAGAATTATGCAGTGCAAGCAATGTGTATAATGAGAGTGACCTAAGTACATTATTATGCAAAGACGCTGTTGTTTGGAACCTGTTGCTAGCTAGGTGTAATTTTATAAATGAATGAATGAAAACTTAAATATTTATCAACAAAATTTCTGAATTCCACAGCTATTTTGTGTTAGCCTCATACCTGTTTTATAATATTCAATGCAGAGTTAGCCTGTCAAACACTATTCTCCTTGGGTACTTTTTGTGATAAGTTAGGTATTTAGAAAGCACAACCACCTATACAAGATGTTTCACGAATGATAATGCAGGGGTAACATTGATAATTGTTCGTCGTCTTAAAAAATTTAAAACGTAGAGATCTGCATAAATTTTGACATAAACTTCAATCAGTTGCTTTAAGTAATTTCGGTATTGTAAAACAACTTTTATTTAAAAAAAAATGTTTATTCAATAACATTAATGTAATAAATGCTTAAAATGTCGCCCTCCGCTGTTTTCACAAGCTTGTTAAATTCGTGCCCAAAACGATTTTTTAACATGCATTAACGTTTCTGGAATGATGGATCTACATGCATCACGTCTAAATGTTCTTCACTTTCAACTGGTGTTTGGTATACTTGCTCCTTTACCATTCCCAACAGAAAAAATCCAAATGAGCAAGGTTCGGGCTTCTCGGTGGCCAAGGATTAATTGAACCTCTTCCTATCCATCGCTTAGGCAAAACCAAATCAAGATGATTTCGCATTATTCTATGATAATGCGCAGGTGCCCCATCTTGTTGGAACCATAGATCTTGTCTTACATTTTGGAGGGGTACCGATAAAATGTTTCTTGAAAAATTTAGATAAGTATTGCCGTTTAAACTATCGCGAAAAAAATAAGTCCCAACAATTTGATTCTCCAATATGCCGCACCAGACATTTGTCGAGTAGATAGTTTGAAAATGTCCTTCTCGAATCCAACGTGGATTTTCTTGCGCATAATAATGCATGTTATGTTTGTTAACTCCACCATTATTAGAAAATCTTGCTTCATCTGAGAAGCAAATGTTGTCATAAAATCCCACATTAAAATTTTAGTGTTCTCGAAAAACGTTATAAAATGCCAGCCTTCTAGGATAATCTGTCTCTTTTAAGGCCTGGACCAATTGCAAGTGATACGGATGAAATTGATTGACCTTAATTATTCGGTGTACTGAAGACAGACTAATACCGGTTGCTCTTGAGACCACCCTTTGACTAATATGAGGATTTTCGTCAATACTCTAATTTCATTGTCAGGGACTGTTGCTGTTCTTTCTCTTGACTTTTTCAATGGTGGCCAGTTCGTCCTTAAAGTTAATTCAAGTCTCTTGAAAATTGTATCTGCAGGAGCTCTTCTATTTGGAAAACGTTGTCTGTATAAACGAGCAGCAGCGGAGGCATTCACTATAAATCAAAATCGTATCTATTTTTTTCATCATTTGAATACATTTTGACTTTTAATAAATATAGTGACAGGAACCATAGCGCATAGCCGTCATGGATTCCCTAATTATTTTCAAAATAATACCATTATGTAAAATAACCACATTGGCTATGAGAATGTATTTTGGGTTGCATTTTTAATTTCGTCAGGGTCACTATCACACGTGAAACATCCTGTATATTTTGTTACTTAGCTAAACTATTTCACTTTTTGCGTGTTCCGTAAATAAATTACTTTTATATTAAAAAGCAGACATTAATAAATTTGATGTAATATACATAATCGAATCGATTCATAACAACTGATATTTTAATTAACCAATTCACACTGTGTTTATTTTGACTATCATGAATGCACATATCAAATTTGAGATTCTCGATTCGAGATCAAGAATGCCGCATCGAGATCCAGATCAAGAACTGATGTTTGCATTTTCCGAGATCGAGGATGTCAAAATTTCGTCTCGTCTCAACATTAAGCCGAATGCAGAAATAACTTTGAAACAAGGTTAAAGTTTGGACCATTCCTGAAGTTAAAATTTTTAGTATTGTTGAGGAAGTATTAACGAATAAACTTGAAACACAACAGAGCTTCATAAATAATTGTAGCTGCTTCCAATCATGATTTTTGTACAAAATATTAATTTTGATTCAAAATCACATTACTTAGAATTCTCCCCACTTCTTCAGTTTTGCATCTAAATAACAATCTCTCCCAGCGAAAGTGTCTCAATTCACCATCTACTATACGTTCCTGCACCGCGTCTGATCGCACCTGAAATGCACCGCAGCCCCGTTCATGCCGAACTTCACGTCACACTTCGGTGACGTAAGCCTTCCCTATATGACGACGTTCGTCGGGCTGGAGATCTCGGCGCTACTGTGGCACGAAGGACCGACGCTGTTGTTGTCCTTGAAAGGATACGTGCAGGGGGCGGGCTCGCTGTGGAAGTTGTAGCGGGAGCCGCGGCTGCTGGCCCGGGGCTGCTCCGATAAAAAGGATATGTGTCCGGCGCTGGGCGGTCGATGCAGCCTTCCGTTTGACTGCTGAAATAAACGAAAGATGAAAAGAACTTGAGGGTAAATACGTGCTATTATATGAACAGAACGCGATTTTCAGCGGAATCCTGCCGGATTATTCCGGACGGTGCGGATATTAAAAGAGAAATGATGAGGTGTTGTGGGCGTCCGACATCTAACGTCCAAAAATAAAAAATAAACACATTATCTCTTCGCGTAGATCCTACATTTGTAAATTTTCCATGTTTATGAAGCCTCGCCTGAAAGGATTGTCCATAAATGCGTATACAGTAAAACCTCTATTTTCGACCACCTCTTAAAAGCGGAAACCTCTAAAAACGGACACTTTAAAAATTCCCGATTCCAGGTATGTGGGAAAACCCATTACATTTACCCTCCTAATAGCGGCACAGCCATACAGCGGTCACGGCCATTAAAGCTGGCATTTCTTTGAAGAAAGTACCTGTGTACAACCTTTTATTACCGGTCATGTTTCATATAAATATTCCGCAGGGTATCCAAATAATTTGTTTAGGTTAAAGTTTATTTTCTGCGCCATGCTATCATGTCGGCAAAGAGAAAATGTTTGTCTCTTAAGGCTAGGTTAAAGGAATTTCTCTTATGGGGTTTCCAATGTAAAGTATTGAATAAATAACTAAGTTATTTGAAGAGATATTAATTTTGTTCAAAAACCAGAGTAATCTGACAATTATTATCTACAAAATGGCCGAATCAAAAATTATAAAAACTTACGGCAAAAATAATTACGATTTGTTTAAGAACGCGAAATGCTCAAAAACGTAAAAATGACTTATTTGAAAATTTTTTTCGGCCGAATGATAGATTTTTGTCTTCTGAGTATGATGTTGTTTTTAGTTTTTTGATAGCGTTAATAATAATGAAAATATCTGTTCAATACTTTTGCTAAACTTTTCGGCCCAACCCAGTGTTGATTTACAACATACCAATTGACGGCACTTGAGTAAACAGCCATTGCAGTTTATGGCGGGAGGGTAACCTCCAGGTACTGGGGATGACGAAACGATTCTTCGAACTACTGCTTTTATATTTATGCACTATTATTTGTGTAGATAAGGAGTTAAGTTCTGCTCTGCAACTTTATGTCGTTGGGACACATAGAAAGCATACAGGGGGTGTAGTCCCAAAAGTTCATATTTACAAAGTCAATTAAAATCAATACGACACTAATTGCGCTATGCATATATGAACTATATATGAATAAGTTAACATAATTTGATGATAACTATTAAAAATCAATTTGCCAAAGTGTTTTTCTTATATCTTATGTGCTATCCGCTTTTGCGGATTCGTCCGGAACAGTTTTATTCATAAATTAAAGGATATATTTCCATGTCGAGATAGCAAATATACAATTTTGTCAGGCGCCTGACTGTCGGATAAATTGGACACCAGTTTCCTGGTAACTGGTAACGTAAACAATTTTAATCAATTTTGCGAAAGCACCTAGGACGAAACTGTATATTGGCAGGTAAAGGGTTGATGATCGCTTCAATACGACTGAAAGTCTGAGTTGCTGGAATTTCTAATCCGGAATTCCAACTAAACATCAGTTTTGCGAAAGGTAAGTATAATCGGTTTTTGGGACCAGAATATGTATTATTGAAGACAATCTGCATGAAACTGTTTGTACTTCTAAACCTGAAAACTTTTTCCACTGACTCATGGCAACCGCCCCCATACAATGAAAGAGGGGGTTCACTAATATAAAGCCTCAGAATTTTTCAAACCTACCATTTATGCTGCTTGAGATTTTGTGTGACTGTGTGACTTTAGTGTTACGTTATCTCAAAGAACATTAGTAAAGATGGCAAGACGAAAAGGTGATGGAAGAATTTTGTCTTGAAAAAAAAAGAAACAGGCGAAATATTGGTTCTCTTATCAAACACCGTCAAGTAAGTATTTTTCTAAAAATCCGTTTAGTATTTTATAGTTATATATAGTTAAAGATCATTTTTGGAGTGAAAAAATGCTTCCAAAATTTCAAAGATTTTATTTCCGTTCTCTTTTGCCAGAAATAGTTGATCCACGTCACACGAGAAACATACCGATTCGGGAGGATAGATAGACGACGTTTTTGTGTAAAAAGTAGACCATCTACACCATGTTTATTCATATTTTTTTAATACACACATTTATAATTTTGCTGTAAAGATAATTTTATGTACAGATTGTGAACATTAACTATATGCTTATGATG
This sequence comes from Rhyzopertha dominica, assembly GCA_025024175.1. Lineage (NCBI taxonomy): Eukaryota > Metazoa > Arthropoda > Insecta > Coleoptera > Bostrichidae > Rhyzopertha > Rhyzopertha dominica. The sequence continues at coordinate 75,446,997 of QCXZ01000137.1, forward strand.
TTTGGTAAATATATGTATTTTTTTCTTGAACGTTTATTATATTTTCTATTATTAAAAAAATATTTTTTAAAGTATTTTTTTTTCATGAGGCGTTGGCATTTGTAATAATAAATTTGAAAGCAATATCGAAATAAAAAAACCGTTTGTTTAAAACTTTATTAGTAATATCACTGATACGTCTGTGAAAAGCGAACATCCGATTCTCAGTGGTAAGTAAATATCTTTGAAACGACAGGCATCAGATAGACCCACAAAATGTTGTAAATCAAAAATACTCCTTGTTGTGGCATCAGCATAACCAGCAGCGCAATAAACACCCCAGGCCGACCGGGCTGACAGCTTTATGGTCAACATCCTAAAATTAAGTACAGCTGTCCCTTTAACCTAGCCTTAAGGACCTAGGGTAGTTTGAGCCGAAACTCAAATTCGGCTAGGGAGCGCCACCGGTTATTTTCATCGTATTTTGATCTAATAGCGGTTTAGACAAACCCTCGGATATTAAGGTCCACCCACCAAGACTACCTGAATTTATTGCGTTCACTTAGTATGGGGTTTGCATCCCATGGTGGATGAGCTATAACGGAGAATTTCTTGTTTAGCAGGATTTGTATCCTGCCGTTCAAAGAGCAGGCAGACTGAGTTTTGTTTGTAAAATACGAATATAACTGTGATTTCCTTCCTATTTTCTAATAAAACGGTTTCTGTGGGGAATTTAAAAGGCCTGAAAGAGTCATCCTGTATTTGAAATGTTACTAGTATTGCATATAAGATAACTAAAAACTGATATCTAATATGCTCAAAGGTACGAGGCAGTGTGGAACTGAATTCAATTATAATTATCCAACGTTCTTGCACAAAAATACAGGTACGATAATTATACAAATTATTTCTACACTGTAGACAAGAAACTATTGTTTTCTTGTATATGTGGATGTGTGCGCGAACACGCGTGTGTCGTCATCTGTACAATTGCAAAAATACTTCTTAATGTTAGGTATCATTGTCAGTTATAATATCACAAGATTGTGAGGATAAATTGAATATAATTCGACATAACTGTGACAATTGTTGCCAAATGGCGATATTCGAGAAAAGTTCTGGAGAATTATTTTATAATTTATTCCCACTCTCGCGTAGTATTCGATATTTTTTTTTGCTTTTTATAATATGCAGTTTCCTTAATTTCACCATTGATTTCGTCGATTGCCGATGTGCTAAATCTATTCTTATGTTCATTTTGAGTTTTAATGAATTATTCGCAGAACGACTTCCACATAGAGATTGCCGGAGATGAAAATATGTGGACAAATCAAATGCTCGGTAAATTATCCGATTTTTATAGAAAGTGTATGGTACCAGGAATGATCGTTCCACGCATTACCAGATAAATTGTGGTATATCTACAATTTATTTATTATATACTATTAAAAAAATTAATTGTCTTAATTGTTTATATATTACCACCATTTTTAAATGGACTTAGAACTAAATACTTGCACAATGTAACTGTATGATGCTAATTTTTATTATATCCTCTATATTGTAAAATTAGAATCCAAAATTTGAATTCTTATGACGATACCTTTCATACTTTAGTTTAGTATCTAGGAACATTTGGTGAAATATCACAAAAATGGAGTAGAATGCAATAAAGTGCTTATCTTCAACCAATGCGGGAATTTTCCAGGTTGAACAGTTTATTTGCATCTTAGGATAGGGTGAAAGACAATTTATGACAGGTAACCGGGTGCAATTAGGGGCGGATACCTGTAAGAGGCGGAAACATTAACATTTTTGAAACTTAATCTGGATTTAGCACCTACAGTTTTTTAGATACTAATTCCATTTTCTTATACTTGTTATCTGAATGGCCACGTCACCATTTTCCCAAAATTTTTCTTTAAAATTGAAATATTGAAGCTTAAAAATTGTTATAAAAGAAAAGTAACTTTTTCTGGCTTTGTAAAGACAAAATTAAAATTTCGGCCTCGATGCGTTGTAGAGAATTATTCGTAATACAACATACTAAAAGATGAAAGCAATCGGGCCGAAAATGACTAAGCTGAGCGCCTAGTAGTTTTACATGTAAACAGKATGSGCAGTACACGGCTACCCAACACCATTAAAGACAAAATTGATATTATTGTGAAAAGTGAAAAGTGCCATATAAGCGCGTGAAAACTGGTTGAAAAGTCAAGCGTTGGAAGGACACCAGTCAATGACATCATAAAAAATAAACGCGAATTAATGAAGCTTTTTGAAAAGGGTTGTAATCTAGAACAGAAATGAAAATTCCCTAAAACGGAAGTATTAGTTATAGACGACGTTGTTTACAATTGGTTTTGTAAGGCAAGAAACAAAAACCTGCCCATATCTGGACCTTTAATAAAAGAAAAAGCTTTAGAAGTAGCAATAAGTTTAAAAATTGAACATTTTAAAGCTTCTAATGGATGGCTAGAAAAATTTTGCCAACGGCACAACATGGGTCGAAGTTTACGTTMACAGTGTTGAGGAATGGAAAAACCAACTGCAGGMGATACTAAAGGATTATTTTCCTAAAGAGATATATAATGCTGACGAAACGGGACGAGGCGGAAAAGAAAACCCGTTAATAATAGGGAAAAACAAAAATCCGCGGTGCTTGAAGGAGCTCATATAAATAAACTTCCTTTGGAGTGGGCGTCAAATAAAAAAGCCTGGATGACGGCAGAAATTATGACATCTTGGCTAAGGAAATTTGACGAAAAAATGAAAAAGAAAATAGAAATGTATTATTATTTTTTGATAATGCCACGTCCCGTCCAAAACTGCTGTTACAAAATTTGAAGATAGTGTTCCAGCCTCCTAATACAACTTCGCACTGCCAACCACTTGATCAAGGAATTATCCATATTTTTAAGGTAAAATATAGAAAACACCTTATTAAAAGACTACTAAGCTTCACTAATGGCGAAAACTCTGACGAAGACGCAGAAAAAAGTATCAACCTAGCAAGAGCATTAATACGGATATCATCGGCTTGGAAAAACGTTTGTGCTGCTACAATTTCAAAATGCTTTGGTCCAATTTTTAAAACTTAAAAAATATTATTAATGGAATAAGTATTGAAAACTACGCACGTATTGATGAAGAGGTTTTGACTGAAAACTCTAATTTCGGTATTCAGGAAATCATAGACGAGCTGATAAGCACCGATAAAGATTGTGACAGTGAAAGTGAAGTTGAAGAGAGTGAAAATCACACATCAAACATTAAAATCATGAGTGAAGTATGTGAAAAGCTTCTGGACATCCAGAACTTCTTGTTTAGTAAGGAAAAAAATGACCTTGCTGTACATGTTGTTCAAATACTATCAAAATGTGAGTCTCATATTTTTCAAACAAAACTGAAAAACCTGAAACAAATTTCAATTGAGGAATACTTTAAAAATTGTAACACTAGTATGTACAACCTATTGTAATATGTATGTAAATAAATGTTGATATGTGTATTCTATGGTTTATTTGCTCTTACGTTCATTTTCATTTATTGCTTTTCGATCATAGACTCGTATGTATGGTAAGTTACAGAGATATTCGTATACATAATCCCATATATCCATTAATAACAAACAAATTCGAATAAACTACCCTCTTCATAACGGCCACCTCTCGTTAGCGGCTACTTGTACAGTTTATTTTTGTGGCCATTATATAGAGGTTTTAGTGCAGTAGATATAATATGTAACAAATAATTTGAATGTTTTCGGTCACGTCACTATAGAGCAACGACAAAAAAATTAATAATCTGATGTTTCGATTACGCTTTAAAGTATTGTCTGACACTAGTTCAAACAAAATTTTTAATTAACAATTCATCAAGGAAGCGACGCGTCATAGAAACAACGTGCCAACCTGATGAAATTAAACCTAACGACGACAAAGGAACTATCGACCTACTAGAACTACTTAATAAACGATACTTTATAGCTTCTTTCATTAGACTTTTGCGATAATATTTTCCTCTATGTAAAATTTGTGTATTATCAAAATCATGTGTTTAGTCAAATATGATTTAGCTATCTGCTGGAGCCTAGTAACACGTATGTGTTCTTTCAAACGCTTACCTACATTTCTTTTAGTTTGACCTATGTAACACTTGCCGCAAGAACAAGTAATTTTGTAAACACCTTCACTTTCTAAACGTACTTTATCCTTAACTTAAAATTTTATCTAAATTATTATACAAACTATCAAGTATCCTTTTTAATTTGTACATAAGGCATACTCTAATTACTTTGTCCTGCCTGAGAATTTATTTGATTTGGACGAGCACTTTTATTAAAAATTGACCAAATATTCTTATTGCTATAACCATTTCTCACTTGCGGGTTGTTTAGGATGATATATTTCTTTTTGTACACAACTTTCGTCTGACATTCTTTCTGCTCTAACAAATAATGTCCTTATAAGACTATCCTTTTAAGTGCCATGTAAATATCTGTCTGTGTGTGTTGGTTTTCTCTAAACCTTTTCTCTTAACTGCCCAGTGTTTACACTGTAAATTTGGATATCCTAGAAAGGTAAACTGCCATTGCTTTCTAATTCCATTGCAAATTTTATGTCAGTAGTTTGCTGTTCAAATTATTTAGAAACCTATCTAACTCTTCTATACCATGGGGCTAAATAACAAAAGTATTATCTACATACCTACAGCAACATTTTGGCTTAAACTGAAAGCTGTTGATTGCTACCTCTACAAAATTTTCCATTAGCAAATTGACTGCTATAGGAGCCAAATCATCGAAAATTTTGATTTTTGTTTCTTACGAAATAAGTTGATTTTAAACAATGCCCAAATAATCTTGTTATCGTTTCACCCAGAGGATCTTTATTAAGTTTGGATTTGATCATATTATTTCAGGTATGGGTATTTTTGTAAATAAAGAAACCACGTTTTCGACTCAAACATCCGCTTCTAAAATACTTAAACCTTTTATAACGTGAATAAAGTTTGAAGAATGCTTGATGAAACTTGTATATGAAGTTTTAAACAGTTAGAATAAAGTTTTGCCAGTCTGTAATAAGGATTGCTAATCGTATTGAATATGCGGGATATGGATTTTGGGCAAACCATGCAATTTAGGTACCTTGCAATCGGAAACAGTTAAAAAGGACTTCTCCTCATCTAATAGTTCTCTTACTTTAGTCTCATAATGTGTTCTGTGGCTGAACCTCTATCTACTCTAGTATCTGTAATGGATTTATCTGTATTCAAATTCTTAAGAATATTCTTTTCCTCAGATGTCACATTAGGTTTGGGCGTACGTACATTTCTAATTACTAATTTATCAATGAAGTCCTTTCTAGTCTCCTGCATGTTCCTAAGATGTACTACTCTCCGCAGAGTCTTCATATGCGGGGGTGAATATTATTAAACATTCTGATTATTTTAATATTCTTGACGAATGTTAAATGACCGAATATGAAATTCGACCGAGTAAACCAAACATTTCTTGAACAACTGTGTACTGTTCTACTTACTTTATTCATTCACGCATGGCATTCCAAAAGTTCTCAGCAAGCAAGTATTGAGACATCACATCATTCCTCCTTTGTTATATCGGGACAATATCCAGGGGAGGCGCTAGTACAAACGGTGCAAAGAGCGCTGCTCCGCTGCGCGTCGAGGTTGTGAAATGAAAAAATATCCGCTACATACCGCTAAATATATTCGAAAACGAATGTGACGCATACAGTGGTAAAACTTCTAGACTATCACGAACATTTTTTTCTTTTAAAGAGCCAAGAAAACCTCCCACCATCCTTCTGGTATAGGCCAGGGAAGTAATGTAGATTTATTCAATTGGCTTCTAAATTTCATGCGCGATGAACCTACCAACAATATTTTTCAATGTCTTTGTCACATGTGGCCATCACAGGAACGATCATGCTAAAGATATGCTTTTAGAAATCGCCAATTGTGTATAAAAGACAATTAAACGGTAACCCCACTATAAAAGATCAATCGTTTTTTAAAAAGTGATGGGATTTGAAGCCCATCCACTGTTTGTATACCTATACACCTCATTTAAAATAAAATGTGATTTTAAGATAATATTTTGTCGGATAGATCGCTGTCTCTTGAAAACACTGACAAAAATTAATAGTCTGACGTTTCGATTACACCTGTAATCTTTGTCAAAGACGAAGAACCTCAAAATTTGTCTGACACAAGTTCAAACAAAATTTTGAAAGTAAATAAACAAATCACAAAGGATGCGAGACATAGAAACAACATTGTTTAAAATCTATTTATTTCTTATGGAACGATAATTTTTATGAACAAAAATCAGGTTGTGCAATGGGTTCACCTCTAAGTCCTGTAGTAGCCAATTTGTTTATGGAAAATTTTGAACATGTAGCGATAAACAGTTTTCAGCTTAAACCAAAATGTTGGTATAGGTACGTAGATGACACTTTTGTTATTTGGCCCCACGGTATAGAAGAGCTGGGTAGGTTTCTAAATCATTTGAACAGTCAAAATCCCGACATAAAATTCACTATGGAATTAGAAAGCAATGGTAGTTTACCTTTCTTGGATGTCCAAATTTACAGAACAAACACTGGGCAGTTAGGACACAAGGTTTACAGAAAACCAACACACACAGACAGATATTTACATGCCATATCTCACCACCCTCCTTCTCAAAAGAATAGTCTTATTAGGACATTATTTGTTAGAGCACAAAGGATATCAGATGAAAGTTCTGTACAAAAAGAAATATATCATCTTAAATCAGCGCTAGTGAGAAATGGTTATAGTAGTAAGAATATTTGGTCAGTGTTTAATAAAAGTGCTCATCCAAATCAAGTAAATTCTCAGCCACGACAAAGTAAATTGAAGTTGAGTTTGCCTTATGTACAAGGCCTTTCGGAAAAATTAAAGAGGATGCTTAGAAAACACGATATTTTAGTTGTTGATAGTACATATAATAATTTAGATAAAATTTTAAGTTCTACTAAAGATAAAGTACATTTAGAGAGTGAAGGTGTTTACAAAATTACTTGTTCTTGCGGAAAGTGTTACATAGGTCAAACTAAAAGAAAAGTAGGTACGCGTTTGAAAGAACACATACGTGCTACTAGGTTGCAACAGATAGATAAATCTTCCGTAGCTGAACACTCATATTTGACTAAACACATGATTGATTTTGATAAAACAAAAATTTTACACAGAGAAAAATATTATCATAAACGTCTAATAAAAGAAGCTATAGAAATTTGTAGGAATACTAATAATTTTAATAGGGATTGTGGAAATTATGGGTTAGGTGACATTTCGAAGGCTATTTTGTAGTTATCTTTTATTAAGTAGTTCCTGTATATCTAATAGGTAGGTAGTTCCTTTTTCATCGTTAGGTTCCTTTTTATCAGGTTGGCACGTTGTTTCTATGACGTCTCGCATCCTTGGTGATTTGTTTATTTACTTTCAAAATTTTGTTTGAACTTGTGTCAGGCAAATTTTGAGGTTCTTCGTCTTTGACAAAGGTTACAGGTGTAATCGAAACGTCAGACTATTAATTTTTTGTCAGTGTTTTCAAGAGACAGCGATCTATCCCCCAAAATATTATCTTAATTTATGGACGCTGAAAGCATTCACCCTCGAAAATGTGATTTTGTTTCGTTTCTATTTTTTTCCCATCCAGCATCCATGAGCTATCCTGTGTGATCATCTGACTTCATCTTCTAAACTATTATTCTTGATTTCACTGGATAGTCTTGAGCAATAATCTCCAATATTCTTTTCACTTTTGGCGTTTTCCATTTCATAGTCGTATCCGGAAAAAAATTCTGAGTAACTGAAAACGATTTGCAGCCACGGTAGATCCTATGCTATTCTTGGCTTATAAAATTGCTAGCGATGTCACTAACCAAAATAAAATGCCGTCCAAAAAGATACTGATTGAATTTCTTTACCCCGTGTGCGATGGCTTCTTTATCGATTTGCGCATATGTTTTTTCTGTTTCGGTTGACGTGCTAGATGCAAACAATATTAGCCGCTCCATACCATTTACATAGGCGTCTAGAGCATTTTAAGAAGCGTTCACCGAAAATTTTACGGGGACCGATCCTTTGCAAAACAAGTCATGGAATTTAACGTCTATTTCCATTCTTTATTTACTTTAATAATTAATACATTGGCTTACATACAGCTGCAAAATGAGAAAAAAATTTGCGGTAATAGTTAAGCCTACCCAATGCAATTTTTAGTTTCTAGATTAGTCTTATATTATTTGGCTGGGGTTATCTTTGGGAGACGTCAAGGAAAATTGGAACGTTTGTTATGGATTGTTTTATGCTACTGCTTACAGTATCGAGGCCTGTAAGGGAATTTTGAGCGCTTATACGTTTCTTGTCCTTATATGTTCTTGTACAGGATACGGAGAATAATTTGGGTCCACGAACAACTATTCTGTGTTGGTTATTTATGAGTATCTTGAGCATTGCTTGTCACTTAGAAAGTATAATATCTCGCGTTGCATCGACATTCCCCCGTGTTAGGGCAAATAACTTAATTTTTCTCTCATACTTTTTCAATTTCCCTTGATCTTTCCACTAATAAGGTCCCTAGGTACCTGCAATTAGTTCTATTTTGTTAACAGGGTTGATTTTAAATAAAACTTGGTGATGAATTTTCGCATTTTCTGGGTTGGTTCCCTGATAACATTGGGGTGAAAATTGCGTGGCATCCATTTTAATTGCCCTTTGTTTAACACCTACTAAGTGTTTCTTCAGGCTCAATTTTGTTATTATTCCAAGTTAGATACGTAATAGCGCATTGGTGGTTTTTTTATGTTTAATTTTAACATATTAAAGAAAATCTTATACGTTAAACTCCCTGTAACTATACTTATTTGCGTTCTAGACAGTCTCTAGTCAATAGACATGTACGCAATTAGATATGTTTGTATAGTTGGTAAATCGAGTATTTCTTCAAGCTGTAAGCATAAAATATTGAAACAGAAAAAGTAAGGAATGGCGACTGGTGATGTCTGCTCCACCGAGGGCTTACCTAAAAAGTACTTCGAGAACTTAACGAGTTTAAGAAGCCCGGGCCGTGAAGAATATGGGTATCAGAACTTTGGTCAAATGTACGGTTCTAGGAAAGCGCCTGTCTTTTTTACAGATCCACCTGGCCCATAAATATCAAGGCTGCTTGCTGCTTGAATCCACACTTTAATTTATGTAAGTGCTTATATTCGTTAAACTGTCAAGACAGACTTTTTGCAGAAGATGTTTGTTAAGCTTTGGATTGCATCTACTCTAATAACGAAGATAATAAAAGACCGGTTTAATAAAATCTTCCCGTGCATAGTTTATTAGGTACTTTATAGCTCAAGACTGGGTTTCAGTAGGTCTTATGTAAGCATAATATATCATACTATGTTGCTAACATTAAGCAAAGCACTTTTGAAATTAGATCGGTTTATTATTTACTTACTGGTACTTAATAAGTAAACAAATTTAGTTACCTGTTTTGTATATACAGAATGCGTACGCTAACCGTCTACAACTTTTTTTTTTAATTTTAAGTCGTAGAATAGTGGTTTAAATGGAAAAGGTTCTTAATTTAATCTCTTGGTAGTGACAAAAAAACATTGAGCATCAGCTGTTGGAGATCTTGACGACAGCTTTGTTACCTTAACGGAAAGACCCCATTCTGAATGACAGAACACTTCAATAAGGTAAACAAAAATGTACTAAGATACTAGTACACTAAGCACATAAGCTTTTTCACTTAAGCGACTATTCTAGAGGTTCAAATAAATAAGTTGGCTGTTTTAAACAGTTTCATAAACAGCAGTTATTTAACTTGAAGTATCTTAGAAACAAAAATGGTATTTGAGTACTTTTTGATTAATTCGACGCGATTGCGAAGATGGCTGTTTTATTTAGAATAACAAAGCTTTAGTAAATATCTCAATCATTTCATGAACGGTAATAAAACTATGCAACTTGAAATATTGGAAAAACAATTTGCTATGGAGTAGTAGTAACTTGGTACTTTTTTCAGTCATTTGAAGCTCGATTGTTTTTTGTCATCAGTGCGAGATATTTCTCGAAACATTAAGAAACTCACACTTTAATCACTATTCTACGATTTACAAAAAAGTAACTAATGACTTTGTTAGCGTGAATATACTGTCATAATAATCTAGTGGCATCTGAAAATCAATCGCTTGAGGGTCAACTTTAATAGATTTTCGGAAGTGGGACAGCTGCCTTTCGGCAAATATGTCAACTAAATCCTATGCAAATGGAACAAAACATACCCAAACCTAATGTTTACATTCATAACGAAAGGTGCGAAACCTGGTATGAACCTTGGGGATTATAAGTTGTTTGGCAGCTTGGGACTTCAGCGATGGAATAATAATACCAATTTAGAAAGGGTTCGGGCTAGATTTGTCTTTCCATACTCCCACCACAACTGGAGACAAGCCAATGTGTAATTTGTGCCTGAAAGATTCTTTGGTCGTAGCTGTTCCTTACTTAAAAATACTAGGTATAATGATATAATAATGAAAAATTTTTATAATCTGGGTTAAAGGGAGAAAAGGCCAAACGCATGTAAAGTTGTTAGAGCATAGGGTTTTCGAGATAAAATGCTAAGTGTAGTTAATACGTCAAACAGAACTAATAGAAATAAATGGATTAGGTAGGAATATAGCTACTCATTCTCACATCTGGGTATAAGGAGAAATACATTGTCATCTTATCAGCTAAATTCATGAATTTGATTAGATTAGACAGCATAACAACTAGACGCAATATTACTATTTATTGTTTGTATAAATTGCATCAAAACTACATTTTTTTACACATTGTAACGGGTCGAATTAGTAATCTTTAGTTTCTGTTTGTTTCGCAGTTTACTTTCCATAATTTATAAGTTGGCGCATATATTCAATTCTGTGGTATAACGTTTTTACGAGTTTTGTGGATTTCGAGAGGTTGGCGGGGGTTTTTTCAAAAATTTTGTTGGCACTTTGACAGGTCACTTAGTTTGTTGGTGTACGCAGTACCTCATTATAATTTCGTCCCGCGCTTTTCAGACATTTTAAATGATTTGCGACCTCAATGATTGATTGATTTCAAATCGTCATCCCGTGTAGGTTGGAATTAGTCTCTCGGCTTTATTGTTTGGCATATCCAATTCAAACGGAACCGCATAAAGGTTTCTGGGCGAAATTAATTTCTGGAATCTATTAATATCCTTCTAATAATAACGCCATCGCGTAATATTCAGCTAGATATTTATTATAGATATTACCGATTCATTGAAAACAAATATTTAGTTTGTAGGACAGGACAGATTGAACGAAATAATAACAGTGGTTAATTTAATTATTGTTTCAATCATTCCTTTTTTTAGACCGGTATATCTTGGTGAAATGAAGTTTGCTTTAATATTATGCATTAATATATGTAGAAATGAAAAGATACATAAACAGGCTGCATTACCCATCATAAAAAAAGGAAATGACCATCTTTAGCAAATTTAAGAGTTGTCATGTGATGAGTGCATCGTATGTCATAAAAAAGTAGGTGCTGTAGCAAAGCATTTTTACGACTGCTGTCAAGAGATTTAACATATTTACCCACAAAGGTAGTTTGTCACAACAAATGAACGTCCTTAGGAAAATAGAAACGTGTGAAAATTATTCTTTACTAATGTGTATTAAACCAAAGAAAATATATTTAGATACGTAGTATTTACCTTCAACTTTGCGGTTGCTTAGTTTATTATGATATTAACAAATCCTTTGAAGCATACGAAAGATTTTGCATATATAAATTGGTTAAATACTATGAAATGGAATCTGATTTTAAAGGTAAACTTATCTAAATAATGAAGAGTTTAGCTGTTCCACATATATACGAATTACATTGTGAAAGTGGGTACAATAATGCTGCTGAAGTCCCTTCCTCAAAGGAAGTCATCATCGAAGTAATCGCTTCGAGGGCACCAACCTGTGAAATAGGTACTTAGGAGAAGGTTATGCATGGTCCACTACACTGCCCTAAGTGAATTTGCTAACTTAACATAGGAGGTCTTTTACTTGTTGTGTAGCTTCCAAACTCCTGGCGTTTGAGAAGGAATTTCATTACAGGAATTCGTCAGGTTCTCCCGTTCCAGGAAGGAGCAAGGTGTTTGATGCTCCTGTTTTAATAAATTGACAAATAAAAGCGAAAGAAGAACTCGTCGAAGTTAAATATGAAATTAAAACTTCGCTGATTATAATTAGCGAAGTTTTAATTTCAGGATTGCTGCCGGTGTCACTTAGATCTGTAACAATATACCTAATCCCGGTTGAAGGTTTTAATACATACAAAAAATGAACGTTGACAAAATGCATTTTCAGAATAAATTGCTCTCGATTTAGTTATGGGATTTTAAGAAATTTAGTCGGTTATGCAGCAATAATTACAGAAAAGCTTCACATTTATATAGAGGTACATAAAACAGAGCTCTTAACATCATGGTGCATCATTAAAACAATAWATGTAGTTTTAGCCGTCTTCCGAGTAGGATATCAGCTAAAATACTCTCCCTGCGAGAAAAGTCGGAAATGAAGTTCTAGGGTTGTTATTTTTCTTTAATTTAAACGTCTATAGGACTTATAATTCCCTCGTTAAGAAGAAATAACAAAAATACAATCTCCATCCCCTAATCCAACCCCTTAAGGCATCAATTTTCAGAAACGACACAAAACATCTTTGTCTATTTCTCATCAAAAGCCTGAAAATGAAGTTTCATGCTTCTAGCTTCAAAAATAATGAATTCTACCCCTTATTTTTCAAAAACTATGAAACTCGTATTTATTTATTTATTTCTAACCATGTTTGTAACTTCAAAAATGACCGACTTCCAATACAAACTTCATCCCTTATTTCAACCTCTTAAGGCTTAAGAGTTCAATTTTCAATTTCGACTTATTTATTTCTAATCAAAAGCCTAAATATAAAATTTTACGGTTTTAGCTTGAAAAATGACAGATTTCCATACAAGCCTTCAACCCCTATGCATAGGTGCATTTATATTTTCAGCGTGGCCAATATACAGTGTGTCGCATTTAAGATGAAGTCCCCCCATATTTTAGTTGTTTAAAGGAATACAGATCTGTATTTTCGCACAGTAATAAGCGGTGACGGGTCAAATTTTTTAAGATACTTAACCAAATTCTGAATTTTAAACTCAGCCTACTACGAATTGACAAATAGGGCCGATTCCCAATATTTTGTTTCGCGTTAGATATATGGAATAAAATATTAGAAAAAGTTGTTCATAATATTTTTTAGGATCGTATATCAATGTTCATGACAAAATTTGCATTTTTATTTTTTTCAATATTTTGGTATTTAAAAATTATTACGTTTTCTTTTTTTAATTTTATACCTAGTGTGCCATGGAAAATAATAAATTTGACAGAAGTGTCAAATACTAGTCAGTTTGGACTGTATTGCGTAAATTTCTAGTTATAAAATAAAAAAAAGATTACGTAATAATTTCAAGATACCAAAATATTGAAAAAGTTAAAAATGCGTAACTATTGGTATGCGGACCTAAAAAAATATTGTGAACAACTTTTTCTAATAACTTTTTTCGATATCTCTAACGCGAAACAAAATATTGAAAATCAGCCCTATCTGTCTATTCGTAGTAGGCTGAGTTTAAAATTCATAATTCGGTTAAGTATCTTAAAAAACATGACCGGTCACCGTTTATGACTCTACGAAAATTCAGATCTGTATTCCTTTAAATAACTAAAATATGGGGGTGTCTTCATCTTAAATGCGACACACTGTATTATCGAACTGGTAGTATTTGTCGATTCGTTGTCATAGAAACGACCTCCTTATTGAATCGTCATTATGGATACTACTTGCAGGGACTTCTAAAATGCTCGGATTTGCACATTTTTAACTCTATTTAGTCTGCGTGTTCTCTAGGTGACTTAAGACGTAAATCGAGGTGTCATGGCTTAGTGTGTGTATTTTGACAATTTTGGATTTCATTTTGATGTGATTTGACTTTGTGAACATAGAGCTTAAGTGTGAAAAGGAATTACGGAGAATTTATTAAAGTCATAAATAGGTAGGTAACCAAAATCAGTTGTATCGTTTTTCCTTATTATATTATTGCAGATTAATTGTTCCTATTTATTTTTAAATGGGTAACTTTTGTAAACAAAGGCGTGACGTTGAAACGGGCTAGACTTTTCCCTGGGTCAGGAGTGAGTTCCGATAGAATACTCACAAAGTGCATGGAAATGAAAACATGGGAAGATATTACCCCCGTGTATTTGGCGGGTGAGTCGATAGTGCTAAAAATTGGTTTAAGTTGAAGCGTATATAAGGAAATGTGTTCGCAAGAGGAATTAATTGACATAGGTTTATTCCTGGATAAACGCAAAAGGAAATTCCTTGCTTGAGGAATGCGCGCTCAAAGCTTTCTTGCCGCAGGCATCCAAATTAAGCGGCAATCACTGCTTGAAATATAAGCAAAGAGAGCGCACAAGGTCTGCCACATTAAGAAAAGTAAGTCCTAGTAGTTGCTGATGTTATCCAAGCAGCAGATAAATAAGTCGCCAATGTAAATAAACCCAGCCCCCTGTATCAAGAATACTGCTTCTATACTTTCAGCTTTTCAGAAAGAAAGTAGCATTCGCGTTAAATTTGGATTGCTCACGCCGCGATGTCATTATAGGTAACAGTGTAATCAACATATGCGGCGTATTCCCAAATAACGTTCCGAAACGTAAAACTGTTTGCTATATGTACTTCGAAAATACGGGCGTTTTCAAAGGTATCCTATTGAGGGCAGGTATGTGGGTTTCGTAGTTTTTATGCGTCTGGTGTTTGAAATCATTGTTTAACAATGGAATTAACGTAGGTGGGCCTCACAAGTCTACCAGGAAAATACCGCGCTGGTGATTTCCACATACGTTTTGCCGTTTTCCGCGGTCGCAATGACGGATGAAGCTTGAAATAATATATGTGCAGAAGTTTTCTTGAGCAGTAGTCAACATCGCACTATTTCAGTGTTCGGATTCGCTATTCCGTTCAAACAAGTAACAATAAAAGCTGTGTACATGTTTCTAATTGAGCAAATTTTTACTGATGCTTGGAACGCTTCTTTTTTTTCAGCAGTTAATAAACCTTTGATTTACTTTTCATTAGTAATATGCTTTATATAATATGTGGTGTTGATTGTTAAAAAATATGTCTATTGCGGAAAATTATGCCATTTATTTCCATATTTCATTGTACAAGTTTATTAAGTCGCACAGGTACAGTGCTATCCTTCACAGCATAGCGACACCATGCTTGGAACTTCAAATAGGAAGTATAGTTTATAAGGATGACATGAATATAGAAAAGATCACGGTTTCTTGTAACAACTGGTGTAAATTTGTTAACACTAATTATGAGTATTATGACTTGGTAAACAATAACAAATAATTTGTAACTAGTTTCACTTTTTGAACTGCTTTAAACAGTTCTCTTTCTTAGAACATCTACAGGCAATGATATTATGCATACTATTATTAACAAAGTATACATATCTCCCGCCGGTAGATTTCAAAATTTCTTACAAAAGATACATAGGATTCTACATACGGTTAAAAAATACACTCCACCAAAAATAATAGGGAAAGTAAAGCACGGACTCTAATTAATCTACGGTTTGCCATATAATCTAAAGCAAGTAATTTATAATCGCAATAGAGAGAAAAAAATTATTGACATTAACTAATCAGTTAGTAGCTTATAATCCTTTATGTTCAGATCACTCAGACATCTGTTTCACATATATAGCAAAGAATAACATTAAAGTTAAATATCATGATCAAATTATTATATACCTATTTAAATTATACAACAAAATTGAAACAGAACACTGGAATTTTATACATTAGGATTTTTCACACTTCATAAAAAAGAATCACTTGGTTAACTAGCGCAAAACGCTAAGTAGGCACACTTACTTGAGACGGTAAAGTCATTTAAAAACATACACAGGTGTGAATCAACAAAATGCTATATAAAAATTATAGATGGACAATATGACAGAAATAACAATTAAATAACTAATGTAAATGCTCAGTCACGGAAAGCTGTGATATTAATCCAATGAGATAGCATACTACCAAATTTAAAATTTATCTACTCTATTAGAAGAAAAAACGCAATTAATTTGTTTGGCAGCAGTCAAGGTAGAGATGTTTAAATAGTTAAAACATTATTGAATTTGAACGTATATCCCTTAACCATAACTATCAGTTTTTCCTTAGTGCGTAACGGTATTCAGATCAGTAACCACTCAGAAAAAAGGTGATCAAACAGTGTAATTATCGTTCTATACTCATTACGCCTATTTTTATTATTTATTTATTAAAAACATATTATGCGTTCATCCACAACCCTCTTAATTATGCAATATTGATATGGGGTGATTTCGATCATTGCAATAATCTTAGTAGAGATTAAGTGATTCCAAACCACATTTTAAACTAAAAAATGACGTTTCCCAGAATGTAAAGCTTATAGTGTCTTCTATACGAGAAACTGCATATAAGAGATTTTAATACAACCGACCACAGCTACCAGACAAGACATAAACACGTATTTCGTCAAGAACATTTAAGGTTAACAAAATCTAGAAAAGCTTTAGATTTACATTGTGTAAGGTTCTTCAATTCATAAATATATCAATTTAATGAACTTGACGTGTTTTAGAAGTTATATTCAAGGGTTAGTGGTAGATATTTTGATTTTTTACCTTAATAAACATCTTTCTTTATCTAACGTGCAAGAATAAACATTTCGAAGCTTACATTTTAAAATTATCGTGTGCGTATTCACAAATTAAAGGCAAGCAGCAACAAAAAATGCTATAAAATGCTCGCAGTCTGGGGCCAGTTTTTATCACATACCCATCATCGCCTTTTTTGCTAAACTTTACGGAGCACATACTGGCATACAGGCGCCACTTTCAGTGCGTTGATTGCTGCGGTGTTAATAATGTGCGTGCTCATTTTGGTATCGTCGTTTTTTTCACAGACGCTTGAAATTAAGTTTCGAATTCATAAAGTGTTAGTGAAATGTGTTATAATCGACGGCAGCTAGGGGAACTTTTGACTGGATGTACTAAAACGTTGGATTTCGCGTAAGTACTTTCAAAACAATATGCAGTTTAAGATCGAATGGGTATAATGTACGTACTCGGTAAAACACTAGCGCGTATGCATTGTCCTGCTGTATAGTTAAGAGCTGGTGTTCGGTGTTTATATTTATACAAGGAGAAGGTTTGTTATATGCTTAAATTATTGCGGTGTCCCAGAGACATCTAACTAACTTACATCCACTACTATTTATTGTCTATATCAATTATTTGCCTGTCTCATTCGAAAACTAGAACGTACCGCTTGCCCGTTATCTCAAATTATTTTGCAATATAGCGCATCTCAATGATTGCATCACGCTATAAAGTTATCTCAATCAACTGGTTCTAGGTTGGAATATAAAATATGCGTCATTGATATGGATTTCTGTATATAGATGTAACTTTGTTGAGATGGAGTCTTCACAGAAGATTTTCCAAATTTTTGTTTTTCTTAGGAGGCAACCATCATCTTTCAGGGGCTTCAATTACCAAACTCGCATTGGTAGTGTTGTTAGACTTCCATATAATGTACTTAATAATAAAATCGACTGACGTTTGCTGTTAGATAAGGTGAAAGTCGGGCTTTCTATTAGAATAGTAACAGTCGTACAGATGATTCAGTTAAGTCCCCAATTAATCTTATTTGAAGTTGTTATAATAATATAGTTCTGGCTTTTGTGACACTTGTTTTGATTCTGTTGCATCTGTTATTAATTGCACGGACATTATTATTACCTAATTTGTTTAACTTCTTTCAGTGTTTTTTTGAAATAATTTTCCAGTAATTAAGTGCCAACCTATTGTAACGGGTGGGCCATATAAAATTTGCATCTTTGATCGGCTATAAATAAAAAATTAATGAATATTTTTTCAAAGTTATAAGTTTATTAGAAAGATTGAACTTTTACATTTATGAATGAAATACGACATCATCAACTACCACGGCTGGTTTTGCAGTACCCCATCCGATCAACCCAATTTTTCAGTACATTTTCGATTGTTTGGGCTTCAATTTCATGAATGGCAACTTCGATTTCCTGTTTCAAAGCCTCAATAGTTACTGGATGGTTCACGTACACTTATCTTTAAAGGCACCCCACAAATAATAGTCCAACGGTGTCAAATCACAGCTGCGAGATGGCCAATTCACATCACCATTTCGGCTAATTACTCGATTTTCAAAAACAGTTCGCAAAAGATCGATGGTTATGTTGGCTGTATGGCAAGTGGCACCATCCTGTTGAAACCAAACATCATCCATGCCATTCTCTTCAATTTTGGAAACAAAAATTCGTTGAGCATGGCACGGTAACGATCTCCATTGGCAGTAACGGTGGCTCGTTCATCATTTTCGAAGAAATATGGACCAATGATGCCTTCTGACCAAAATCCACACCAAACAGTCACTCGTTGTGGATGCATTGGCTGCTCAACAATCACGTGTGGATTTTCTGATTCCCAAATACGGCAATTTTGCTTATTGACATAGCCTGCAAGGTGAAAATGAGCCTCATCTGAAAACACGATTTTTCGGTAAGAATGCTCATCTTCAGCTAAACGATCTTCAGCCCATTCTGATGGTCATGAGGCTTTCTTGGACTAATTGAACTTTGTAGGCTTTCATACCGAGATCTTTATGCAAAATTCTCCTGAGAGAAGTGCGAGAAATGTTCAATTCTTGAGAACGATGACGAGTTGATGTTGATGGTTGTTCACGCACACTACGAGCAACAACAGCAATGTTTTCAGCTGTACGCACTGGACAAGAACGTAAATGTGTTGGTTTATTCAATAACGATCCAATTTCACGAACTCACTTGACAAATTGATCCACAAATTGTCGTGAAGGCATTTGATTTCTACTGAATTTTCCACGTAAATTTCTTACAGTTTGGACAGAAGATTCACCACTTTGGAAATAAGTTTTCAATATTTCCCAATTTTGTTCAAGCGTAAAGCGACCCATTTCGTAAATGTCAAATATTAAATTAAATTTCTGTCATAGCACGAATGACAGAAGTGTTGCCAAACTCAAAATAACCACTACTTCAAAATGCAAACGTTAGATGGCCCACCCTGTAAAATAACGAGCATTGTAATTATTACACAACGTAAAAAGGCCATATTAAAACAGACGCACAAAAACTAGCCTTAGATTTTGCGGTTTTATACGTAAAGTAGCAAATATCTCAAAAACTGCTATAAAAAATACTGTTAACAATCAGGATATTGGATTTAAAGTAAGAAAGTTACACTTCTGATTATATCACGTTTTAAAAAGTAAGTATTTTAGAAAAATACTGCAATAATAGTAAAAATTATGTTGCTCCTCAAAATTTTATTCCGCATTTCTTAAGTTATATGACACTGTACATTTGCCAGCTTTACCATACTTATGCCGAGATGCCTACTAGATACACAAATATCTAGTTAAGCTGAGAGATGTGTTTTTTTAATGATTGCGATGTTATACTTTTTTACAAAGGATTAGAAAGAACATTAGATAGCGAGCAAAAACAGATTAAACTTTTATGCGGACCGAAAACGAATTTATGGTTGGAAATACCTTGTTCGAATGGTAATGTTCTAAATAATCCCTGCGGGATATGGAACTATGATAAAAATGAATCTTTTTTGCGCCGCGATGGAATGACGGCCGCAACACACCCCAAACTTTATAATTTCAATTTGCGTTTCAAATGAAGAAACTTACCTTTTCAAATAAATCCGACAGATGGTTTGCCGGAGTGGGAAACCGAGTAATTTCGGCAGCGTGTCCCAAGGCGGTGCTTCTCGTGGTGCTCGAGCCTACTGCAATCAAGAGAAGTATTACTACTAATGGATTGGACAAACACGGGGACACAGACATGATTGTGCTACATAACATTGCGGGTCTCTATCTCAAACAATGTAATAATAAAGTTAACCAAAAATCGCAAATTTTTTTCATTCACTCATCAAAAATAAAAAAAAGTCTGATGAAGCTGAAGTGCAGACATTCCAAAGAAATAGCTTAATTCTTTAATGTAATCAGCGATGTTGAATATGCCAGAAATAAAAGTTTTTATTAATGCCGACAGTTACGGTAGCGAGTTTTTATTTGGGAGCTTCTACTTTGCTATGGGAAGCCTTTGTAGCTTCTTTCTTGCAGAATTTGTTATGAACGACAGAAGTAACCAAAAAATACATATACGTAAATGACACCATTTTGAGTATTCCCAATGATCAAATTGATGCAGTGTTAGACACTAAATTCCCACTACAATCTGCTTAAATTCAAAAATTGAAATAGAATGAAAACAATCTAGCTCATTCTTAAGTGTTCTTCTAATTATAAACCATCTACTATGATTGGTATGAAAACCATCGGTAAACCACAAAATATTAAACCTTAAAGCAATACATTATATCAAACAAGTTAAAACCACAATAAACAATCTATTACATATAAGTAGGGCTTTAGGATGGCAATGCCATCTGCCAGCATTACACTGACATGATGACAAAGCCATCTAGCTGCATTTTAATGTATGTCGGTTCTTGCCCGCTAGCAAAAAGTGCCGTGGGGCCTGCTGTCAAATTGAAGTATGCAGTTGCATGCCAATTTGTCAGGCTACAGGTCACATCCTTTAGGAAGTAGTACCCGTTAAGGCAGCTAGGTGGCTTTGTCATCATGTCAGTGTAAGGCTGACAGATGGCATTGCCATCCTAAATTCTTACTTACATCATACCATTGCTTTGATATATAAGCAAAACTAGTTCTATGCCGTGCTATCTGCACTAGACCTAAACTGCACTGATGAGCTGTAATGACAGCGAAATAGATCTATCTGCAGTTGGTTGAGGTGTAGACAGCACAGCATAGACATGCATTTTAATCTATTACATAGATTCATACATTCTAGTATCAAGGTATAAAATAACAAATTTTGATAAAGAACAATTTCCATATAATTTTATAGAACAAAATATTAAACAGTTTTTTTTTTAATTCTTCAGATAAGGCTAATATCAGTAAAATGTAATACTCTAAAGTTATTTTTCAGGTAAACTGTTCGAGATTTTAACTAAACTATTCAGTGTTGTATAGTATTTGGACAATAATAATATGAAGCTGGACCGTATTTATTTATTTATTGCAAAAACTCTGACAACATTTATGTTGGATAAACTTTCCAATCTTTAAAAAGTCGGGTTAGACAACACCAGCTTGATTGCAACATTGCTAATGTATTTAAACAAAATTAAACTTCACTATCACCTCGCCCTTTTTGAAAAAGAGCAAAATACTACTCTTAGAAAGCAAAATTTAAAAGATATATTATAGTGAAATGATATATTATATTAGTAGATTAAAGACTAAACTACAGAAGCTACACAAGGAATCTAAGCGCCATTCACAGTAACCTGATTCAGAATGCCTTAGTTCCATAATTATAATTTTCCAGAAATGTAAAATACAAGTTGTTAATTTTTTTAAAACAACGTTCATGGCGCATGAAATTTAATTGTTTGTGTATAATTTTAACATTACGACCTTGCTAATTGTGTTTTATATTAAATTGTTGAGTAAACATGTTCGTATCCTCAAATTTTGTTTAAAACTACTCATATAGTTTGCACGTTCATTTTGCACGCATTTTCCTAGCTCCAGTAAGTAAGGCTGCGGATGCTTTTGTTCCATCAAGTTGGGAATGATATTTCTTGTTAACCTATAAAGACAGAGAAGCATACGTTGTTTCCTTGCATACGAAATTTAATCAGAGGCGAAGATTTTTGTTTATGTCATCCGTCTAACGCTGAAATATGTTTTCACCCCTCAGCTCACGTTATGCATACGACACAATCTCACGATGTAAGAGAAATTTACCCATTCTGAGAAATTTTTGTTCATGGAACATGCTGTCAACCACAAATGTAGTACTCGTAGGTTTAAATCGCCCTAAATTGCTTTTAAAATATCAGTAGTACGCATGGATCACATTTTTATGAACTGTTGAATGTGTTGGATTAAAAATTTGCCTTCTATCCTAACTTTACTTATAATTTTTCAATACAAGCAGTCTGTATAAGTTCAAATAGTCTTCTAAATACCAGTTTAGTACATTGACAACATCTACATATAATATAATTACATTGAGACAAAAATTATAAAATGATATATTTATCACTTTGGTGTTCGTGAAGATTACATTACTGCAATCGAAAAATTAAGCTATCCGATGCTTTTACCTTTATTGTGAATAAAAAATTAGAGGAGACCTCATTACCGAAACCAATTATCTACATCATGTTAATAAATGCAGTCATAGACAGAATCAGTAATCGACTTGAAAGTGCGTTTTCCCTGCTTTTCCGAAATTGGTTTTCATGCTTTTKGTGTAATGAAACCGGACATCATTGTGTAAATGTGTTTTATATTTACATTTTACACTACAATATAAGTGCTTTTATATAGAATTATTAATCTAGTACAGCATTATTTAGTTTTATTTTGCGTATTTTAAAATTTAATTTCGTAAAGTATAGTGTGTAACAAGTAGAAAAATATGCAAAACCGGTAGAGGAAATAGAGGCTGCTATACATTGGCACTAACGCCTCTACTTCGTCCCTAACGGTAATATATTCAGCTATCATGTACATATCTGGTATGTATTAGTGCACCAATAAATACATCAAAGCGCTATGCATACATTAATACAAAATATGTTTGAGTAACGGAACGTGGAATTAAAATTATCTATTTTTATTATTTTTCGCTCTAACTTTATACATTTTTTCAAACGGTTCCTGCACCAAAGGTAATCTATTTAGCTAGTGAAATAGCTAAAGGTAATACTGCACTTCAAAGAATGTAATTGCATAGTGGCTAGTTATTTATTTTTCCAATAAAGTCTCCAGAGACAGTCTATAAAAAGTTATTTTGATCGAACTAGGCTGAGCTGTACAGAGTAAAGAGAGGTACATATATCGAATACAAATTCCAATTAGCTTTATTGACTAGAACCTCTCGAGAAATTTGTAAACCGCAGTAACCATTATCTAAGTAGTGCACAGTCAACCGGCAAATTCTCCCACAAAGCGAGAGCGAATACTTTTAACATAATGAGAGCGCGTTTTCGACATGGATTACTTTTTTATTCTCCCCTTATTCAAATAAAATTGTGCAGACGTTCTTTTAGCTTCAATAAACGTATCCAATCCATAAGTTTCTTTTGTCATTTATGATCAGATTTAGAATGCCGCAAAGCATAATGGCGGTTTCTTAGTGGTTTTTTATATATCACGTAAAATATTTATGATGATGGTGGAGTGACCTTTTAAATCAAAAAGATATTTAGAGGAATATCTGTTCACTGTTAGTGAGCAGTATAAATATAATGTATTCGTAGAGGTTGACATTTATTTTGAAAACTGAATTTCTGGAATTTGTCATAATATATTATCTCTGCAAGAAAAGTACACAATAGCTTTTTGTTTTTTATAAAAATTATTTCACTTTTGCTAATAGCTGTCAGCAACATGCAAAATTTCTTTAAATGAATGGTGTTTACCTTAAAATTCTTACTTTTTATTATCTGCTGACTGAAGTTCTTTGAAAAAATACACAGTAGCTTTGTAAAAGTCCAATAACAATATAATAATGTTTTCTTGACATTAAGACTTCTCAGTTAACAAACTGTCATTTGTTAAATCTTTATCAGACACTATTTGGTGCAACGACACAGCTTTTTTTTAACTCTATACTCAAATAATGACATGTTTCTAACACAAATAGTAGAAAAGAAGTATAAACGCCAAACTATCGCTCTCTAATGCAATGACAATGAAGCTATCATTAACTGTGTTACGAGCGCAGAAACGTTTTTGAATAAGGTGTCCTCACTGGTAGATCATTTGCCACGAAAGATTTTAATCGCTGACAAAAAGAGGTTATGTTTCCGAGCCTTACCGGACAAAAATATTGCTTCATATACCTAAATATGGAGCAATAAGGCTCGAAATCTAAGTGCCTTCAAAAAAATAAATGTTATTGAACTGCCAGTAATCTGAAAAAGTTGCCGGAGAGCATTGATGAATGGGAGCGGAAAATGGGAAAGTCTTTAGACCGAAAGACAAGGTGTAGGAGAACATTAAACTCTCTTTCTTGCTACGAAATTGCCTACTATAGTTGTCCAGCCGTTAAATCTATGAGCTACAAAAAATTTAAAACATCTTACAGAGCAATATTGCCTAAGAACTTTTTTTTTAAATAATAGACTGTTGATAACGTGCAAAATCTTGTTAAAGCGTTTACTGTCCTAGACGCCATTTATTTTATAATGAATGCTTGGCAGAAAAATGCAGGAATTCTCAGAGGAATACGATTTACCTCTATCAGTGTTTTTGAGTTATTGGAAAATWCTGAAACATTAAAAACTAAAAACGATGATTTAGTACAATTTTTCAATATGGATTCCACTTAAATTGTGAAGGATACAGATGAGACTGCGCCTGGAATATTTTAATCAAAATAATTTCAATAATATTTTTTATTA
This sequence comes from Rhyzopertha dominica, assembly GCA_025024175.1. NCBI lineage: Eukaryota > Metazoa > Arthropoda > Insecta > Coleoptera > Bostrichidae > Rhyzopertha > Rhyzopertha dominica. Next base: position 75,471,751 of record QCXZ01000137.1, read on the forward strand.
TTACGACACAGAAGTGCATATACGTGTGTACATACCAGGAACTTATTTTATTTTTCTTAACAGTACTTTTTGAATCTATAATTCAATGTTTGTATATAACTCTATTGCACAAATAATAAATGTATAGAGATGTCTAGAACACGTGACCTCGGCAATTTAAAAATGGTGGTTGGGAGGCAAATAAACCTTGTTTTCCCATAAGTTAGCATTAGCATAGTGCATTTCCATAAGGCTGCTGTGTTTTTTTTGTGAAAATCTGCTGCTGTAAACTAAAATGAGCGAATGCAGTGCATATTATCGACATCTTGAAAAGGATGGTGGTGCTGTTTTCCAGAGAGATATATTTGCTTTTAGTGATAATGTTGATCCATACAGTATAAAGGAGCTTACTTTCCAAACAGACATTTACCCTCACAGTTTTATACACAAGCTCAAATGATAACATACAAAAGCTTAAATGATTACAAATTTTTTGAAGCAAGTTTTGTGCACTAGAAATCAAGAAATACCTAGTTGTTGTAGGATCTATACTTAAGTATTATTGTTTATGTAGGTAAAATATTATTGAGGTGTATCATTTAATCCCTGGGGTGAATTTTATTTCACGAGTGAGTGAGGGAAATAAAAATCATTCAAAGGATTAGATGGTATCTCAATCTTGTTGTATATGCGCTATCTTTTTCACTTCCGGAATTTATTTCTTATGTGAAATAATTCTAAATTCGTCCTTGTCAAAGTGCAAACGTGTCGGCAACAATTATAAACTAACTTAAAAATCCCACGATCCAAAAAACAAAAAGCGATCCGGTAATACTGCACTTGAATCCTTGGTGATTAAAAATCTATACTTAATCCTATGGGATCAAGAAGGTTACTCCAATTGCTATAAAAAAGAATAAATCAGCACATTTAATCCCGATAGTGTATAAAAGTATTTAGTTATGATATATCAATGCGTGCAGTTGCGGCACACCGTTGATTGAATATATATTCATGTTTGTACATGTTTATCTGGAGCCTGCAGTCATATTACAACCATTTAATACACTTTAGAGTATATTCGTAATTCATTATACAGTTCTGTTGTTCTGTATGCTGTACTGATCTCTATCACTTTTTCTCCCACAATTCACAATACAACAAAAATGTGGCATAAATAAATAAAAAGGTGTGAAGTTCCTTATGATACTGCCAATATGTTTGCTTCCCAGCCGCCATTTTTAAATACCCAGTGACAGCATTCTAGACATCTCTATATGTAAAGGTGAAAGTTTCAGCGTATTCGTATTTGAATCCACTAACGCTATATAACCAATATGGGTTTTTCTATATTATTTCGCAGCACACCTTTATCTTTTTGTAATTTATCTATGTTAAGTTTATAATATAATAAAGTAGGTTTTGTACTAACAATCTGCATATGTACTTAAGAACTGTCGCGTCCGAAACCAAAATATTTGAGGTTGAACGGCAAAGTGGCGGCATTAATTTAGCATCTTCTAAAATATTCACTGCAAATTTATTGCATCCACAGATAACGTCACTTTACTGCAGGGCATGCATCGATTTATCGTAACGCCCCCTGCTAGTTCTATCCAGAGACAAATAGTGCAATTCGGAACAGTCGATGGATGAGGTAAATTATTCTGCTCAGCTTTATAGCAAGTGTTCTATTTTTCAAGATCACAGCACATCACACACAAATCTGAAAGAAACTATGATAATTGGAACTCATATGCCCCCTTAATCTAGATAATCGTTTATTAACCTGGGGATCGCGTTTGGGTACAAGGGGGGTCACGTTCTGTCAGAAAATAGGAAAGAAAAATATATTCATGTCGTTATTGTTGTTTGTTGGCTGAAATTTCAGTTTGTTTTGGACTGCATCAAATAATTTGGCAACTGCGAGAGCATTTTTATCAAATGAATCGAGAATTCATCATCGTCATCTGGAAAATATTCTAGTAACTGTATTATATCATCATCATCATACTAGTGATTCAAATACCAAGTTCCTTGATGACGATATTGACTACGTCTGTCATAAGTAAACTGTTTTTATTATGGAATTGCAGGCTAATAATCAGAACATTTAAATGTGAAAATATACCACGGAAGCAGCGGTTCTTTATATTGCAAAAACTCTGAAGAAGTCTTTTCTTTAACTGTAAATAATATTTAATTTCTCACCTATTTCCTAAAGAACTTTACATCGTGGCAACTATCTCAATTTGGTATGGCATTGTAATGAATTCTTTACGGGGCACATTTTTTCGTACAGCGTAAAAAGAAGTCTCTTTTCCAAGAGCCGGCCTTTAGTAAAATTAACAATCTTTGTGCTTCAGACAGAATCTTTTTTTAATTATCTAATATTTGCGTCATGTTAACATTTTTTGTCATGGTACTAGTTTTCTACTATATATTTCATAATTTTTTCGCTATTGAGAGAGTCGCGACGTCAAAAAAGTTGAGAAACGACGATCTGGAGCATTTATTTTTTCTACACCAGGCGATTTTAAATTTATATATTCACCTCCATTTTTGTGTTTTACCCACGTAATTAATAAAAGAAACTGAGTAGGTTTTATGAACATTACATTTCTAAAAAAAAACTCAAAAATTTGAAGCATAAAGTTAATTTCACAGGCATTCCACGAACGATGCGAAATTCGTTAATTATACATACTTGTTTTTACATCGAAAATCCGTATCAGCAGAGCGCAATGAAAATACGGCTTACGGATGAACGCGCAGATTAAAGTGCCACCAATGTTTTATCGTTTTTTTCCTTTTTGCGTTAAGGCAACGTTGTACGGCAGCATGCCACTCGTCAGGCTCGAAATAATAATTAATGGATGAATACCTTCGGTGTGATATGTCGTAGTCGGGTCTCGACAAAATGCGGGGTTTAAATTCCAGAATGGCGATGTATACCTACGTTTATAAAATACGTTTATAAAAATTTTCCTCGAAGGTGTTTTTCATTTCACGAAATTGTTGCCATAATCTTTGGATCTTGACACATACGTGCTTTGGTCTGCGCGTAGTATTCTTGAAACACTACTTGCAATGACGTTTCTTGAGGCCCTGCTCCTCATTCAAAACCTTTTTAGCTTTTCTAGCAAAAATTCCACACGTCTCTGCTATAAACTTGATTATCATTCTTTTATCATTCAGCATCATGTTACGGACTAATCTAATATCATTAATGACTACACTTTTTAAAGGTGTATGTTTACGAGGCCTTCTCCCTGTCTCAAAATCTCGTGATCAATGCGCTATATAAAGGCGTATAGTTATCTAATACTTACTTATTTTTTATCAACTATTGTCGTATAGAGATGCAATTCAACATGATCTGACCTAAGCTTCAAAAATCTTGTTTGTAATAAGGGCTTTGAACTTCTCAGTATCCCGTCTTGCGTCTGAATTTTACGCCGACAGAGAAGATCGTTTTTGTAAGAAACTTTCTTTAGGCAAAAGTAAACCGATTTATATTAGTTTATCCTGCTATAATTTTGCTGCCCTATGAAGTCTTTTAATTTCGTTTCCTAGCTATAATCCCTTCGTGTTTCAATCAATTTAGCTGAAATTATTCAAAAAACTAGTTTTTAGTTTAGGAGAATAAGAATATGAGTCTACCTTTTTCTTATTTTAAATTCACAGGAAGATGTGTTGAAGCTGGAGTTTGTTCACAATTACCAAACGTTTTAAATAGCACTTAGTTGCTGCAATGATTCATGTACAGTCATGATTTGGTTAATATACAGGGTGTATCGTAAATATGGGCCATACAGTAACAGTAGATTCTTTGATCAATTTAACCATTTTTCCTTATTGAGGTTGTAATTCCTAAACGTTTTTAATTTTTTCGTTGAAATTTCAAAATAAGTTCTTTTTCACGCAGAAGAGCAAGACTAACCTTTTGTACATTTCCTTTTACTATAAAAATATCGAAAACTTAAGCGAATTTCGAATAAAATACGTCGAAAGAATTGACTATGAATATAGAATGATGTATTAGCTGCGAATGAAATGACTGCTCATTATTTTAAAACACTATCATGTAGTAGGCAGCTGTCATTGCAAACAAACGAATTGCTTGGCGTTATTTAATGTTCTAATTGCTTGTAATTTCCATACCTACTTATTTATTTTACTTATGAAAATGTCGCCACATAATTATTTCTCAAATAGAGAAATTCACAATGTGCGAGGGAAAAGTACCCCAATCGGAAGCAACCAGACAAAAAACTGTTTGAGATGCTGTTAACAAGAAAAAATTAATCGTTTCATTTCTAAAATCTTTTTGTACATCATATCATAGTATACCAATTCCATATACTATATGCCTGTTTTTGTCGCGACGTTTTTTATCTGCATAATATATAGTAAGCTCCCATTTTTTCGTTTTTAATGCCAGTAATTCGTTGACACATTACATCCTGAATCGTTTAGCTGCCTTAGGCACCTCATTTTCGGTATGTGTGTTGCTAATTACACGCTTTATCTCTGTACCCATGCTATGGCTAAATTTTATACACATCCTGTTCACGTTTTCTCCGGTAACATTTTTTTTCATAATTGTTTGAATGGATGGGCAACCTACTATCGTTAAGCAACCTTGGCCGATACGTCTTAATTAACTCCTGATATGCTTTTATCAGTAGTGGTTTTTAGTTATCGCTATTGGTAGAAGTTGAAAAAAGTCGCTTCTAAAATAGCATAATAATTGACAAGGACAATATTCCACTGATAAATTAAATAGATTTCGCTTGTAATTATCTACCTACTATTGATTTGACGTAGGTAAGTAGTTAAATGAAATAGGACAGTTTTGACGAGAATTTTTCAAAAACAAGTAGGAAAGCAAACTGTTTGGACAATTTAGGTCATATTTAAAACAGTTTTAAATACTGGCATATTTTTTATTTCTTATAAGACGATAATTTTGTAGCATGGCACTACAACGGGTTGTGAATTAAGAAGTCGACAACAAGAAATTTGTATTTATGGTGGTCTCATGAGTAAGATGGTAAAGTTAATCGTAATCAACATTGTTTCAGTTTAGAAATTGGTGTGATGGCGTTTCAACGTCTTCCTAGAAACTAGCACAGGAACAGAGGCAGCTTCAAATGAGTACCAAGAATTGTATGCTTCCTTTGCTGCCACTTAGTGGTGTTGTATTCCATTGTAGGCGTAATAAATAATCAGGTTTAAAACAAAATGTAGAAAAGTTCTAGTTGCACTAACTTGAACATAAGGGATTATCAATTATCAATAGGTATAAGTTTGATTTAAATGTAAATTGATTCTGCTTGTACTTATGTTATTTTGCTTTTACATATACCATATGTAATATGAGCTGTTTTCATTCTGTTTTCTGTATTATTTTATATTATCTATTATAAATGCTCTTACAATTTGTTGTTGTGTACAAGACCACATAAACCTATGTAAATATTCACTATTTGTAACTTTACAAAGAAATGGTAGAATCTTTATTATAACAATATTTATATGGCAGACAAGCCTAATTTGTACGGAACAGCATCTTTTAACTACAATCCAAATTGAAAAATCAAATTCCAATTTGCAAAATGGTATAGACGAATCCCGTTTAATAATTAAGACCACTGTGTAGTACTAAAATATTGCATTGTCGTATTTTTCCTGTATATTTTCATATTATACTTTACAGGGACAGCCTAACATGAGGTACACAATCTGTAAAATGTGAAGGCATATCTGCTTAAGTTGCTTATCCGGAGAACTAAGTTCTGTCATAACGCGATAACGATAACCGCAAATTTTTCAAAAACTGTTGGTGACAAATACAATTTAAAAGCAGAAAAGAAGTTTAACGCTGCAATCGATAAAGTGTCAAAAGATATTGGGTTCTGTTTAAAAAATAAAGTTACTCAAGCTTGAATTAGTAATAAATATTGACATCTATAAATTTTATGAAATTTCTGAATAATGGGAAAATTAGATTATTTCTTTTAAAAGCGAATTATAGAAAATGTTTCCTTTTCAGTTTCAGTTATACATAATTGATAAACCCATTCCAATTCTTGAGTCAGCATGAAACCTAAAATTAAATCTTGATACTGATTTAAAATTTGAATCCCATGAAAATATCATGCACGTTTTATTCGAAAGTTTATCGTTTTATATGCACAAAAATATATAGCATAGAGGGCTTAATTTGGTACAACTTTATATGAAATATTTGTGGGCAAAAGTTCCTACCGCATTAGGTGAAACTTTTCTAAACTTTTGTTGCTTAATGTACATTCCCTTTAATCTTTACTTTGACTCATTTAGCTGCACCTTCGGAGCTTTAAAAATTGATAATTAGAGATTTTGTGGCTGGTTTTTTTATTTATTATGTGCCTGTTATTGCTTCTCTAACGTAGACACAATCTGGTATGTTGTCTATTTGTTGTGTTTCAACCTTTAAGTAGGTGTAATTAAAATAAAGGGATAATTTACTTAACGCGGGAAAGCATAATTTATTTTGTCTTGAGTATTCTTGACAACTCTTTCATCTCTCTCGACTGGGTTGAATCTACCTTTGGAAGCTGTGTATATCTTTAGTTCAGTTATCAATTAACAATGAGTAAATAATATATGGCAGGGGTTCTAGAAAGTATAAAAAATGATCTTAAGATTATTACATGCATTCTCTAAGTATGAACACAACTTAAAAATATGGAATATATAATAGTTGTAGCCGTAGAGAATACGAATTATGCAGTAAAAAGGAAATTAAGTAGTAAAACTCACCTTTCTGCCACGTTAAGACGCATTTTATTACGCGACGTGCTATCCCGCCCTGCCTTGGCCCCAGCGCGAGGTCAACATCTGAAATCCATGAACCATTTTGTTAAAAAAATCAAGTCAGCCATAAAATAGAAGAAGAAAGTCAAGCGCCAGGGCAAGGCGGTGTAGCAGAAAAATCACTCAATCGATTGCTATATTCTAAGCTGTACAACAAAAGTTAGTTATAAATTGGTATTACTATTATTAACAAAAAATAAAACGCATCAAATATTTACGTGCACATTAATTTTTAATTGCTTATTTAAATATTTACATGCTAGCTAATCAAAGTAAAACGTGCGTGTTTTTTTTACAATAACAACGAATTAAGTGGTCAGCTTAATGAGACATACGTCCATAATTCGTATGAGAGACAAGGAGATCATCTTGCCATGTAATTTTCGGTGTTATCAGAATAACTCTCTACCCCTAGTATCTTTCATCCTTAATTGTTAAATAAGGAAGAGAGGTATGTCAAATGCTCTTCTAGAAATAAAAATTGCATTTTACTAGGATGTGTTAAATCACTTTAAACAGTTACATTTTCCATTTCCTTTAAAGTTCAGGTTCTATTTTTTGCGGCTACAGCTGGTAAATAGATGTTTATTACTTTAAGAAAATGAAAACTGGACCCCTAATGCATTAAACAGTGAATCAACTTAACTTGTTTTTCACCTTCTTGACTATATTTTGCAATCCAAACAGATTTATCTTCCCAAATAATTTGCACTGCTGGACAATCTCCCCGAAATAAGAAGTTTCTAGAGTCAGCATGTCACCAGTATTGAAGCTTCTTCACACACATTAGCGGCGTCCTTTCACAATTCACTCGATGCATGAATTAAATGCACACAATAATTTTGATAGACGACTGCAATTCAGTGAACTTAACGGAATATTTCACCAATAACCCACGTTTCCTTTACGATTGTTACGGTTTTACTTTGAATATAACATCCTGTATATTATGACGTTTTAGAAGTTACTGTATAAATCTGGACAATTCTTATTAATACTCGGACAATATACTTATGACAGTTTTCTTACTACCTTGAAATACCAATTTTATAAAAGCGTTTGCGACAATGAATCAACTTAGGAAAGCTCATAATAATAATCAAACACTTGTTTTTATCCTACTTCCAATTTTTATTTTTGGCAAAGCTAAATGCCAGCATTTCAACCGCCAAGCGGCCTTCTTCGGTGGCTTAACAAGTATAACTAAATTAAAACACTAAAAGACATTTTTACATATGGTAAACATTGATACACAGTTGTTTCGATATTATATAGTGCTAGTCCAGATTTTTCTTCATTTCTATTGTTTACGTGGTACATATGTTCTTTGAATCTAATATATGGATTACGTTTTGTTTGGCCATTGTACTTTTTTGGGCAGTTACAGCATTTATTTTCATAAATTCCGGATTTGTTTAACGGGTCTTCTTTATCAAGGGTGTAGCCTAATAAGTTTCTTAATGTGTAGTTGTTTCCAAAATCAAGATTAATATTAAATTTACAAAATAAATTTTGAAAATTATGTTTTATTGAAGGATGGTATGTAAATTTTCTACGGAATATGGTTTTTTTTCAGGGCTAAGGTGCGCGTGAGATTGCAAATTTAATTTATTTTTGTGTTTTCTTAATGACTTAGTGATCATTTCTTTTTTGTATCCTTTCGAGTTGGCTAAATTATAAATATATGATAGTTCATTTTTGTAAATTTCTGTATATAACATTTAGTAATCTATGTATTAAACTATTAAATTGATAAAGAAGATCTGTTAAACAAATCCGGAATTAAACCTTAAATAATCCACTTGTAGCAACAGTAAAGTCAGAAATGTGATTTAAACAAATTCGTTCCCACACCACGCAACTGTGTATCAATGTTTACCATATATAAAAATGTCTTTTAGTGTTTTTATTTAGTTATACTTGTTAAGCCTCCGAAGAAGGCCGCATGGCGGTTGAAATGCTGGCATTTGGCTTTGCCAAAATTAACAATTGGAAGTAGGATAAAAACAAGTTTTTTATTATTATTTAATAACTTCCAAAATATTCTACTATTCGTTATTAGGAAAGCTCATATTATAATATACGTGATTGGTAATTGTTTTAAGTTTATGAGTACATTTCTTAGATTAATTTTTCACTGTTGAATTGTTAATCGAACGCACCGAGTTTCTATTCTTCATTGCTATGTAACTCACAATGAATTTTCATCATTAATGATATAATTTTATCGGTGCTATGAAATGGTTTAGTGCCACCAGTACACAATGCAGTGGTCTGATAAAGTCTCGCCAAAATCGCTTTTTCCATATTCAAATATCGTTTATAGTCTTGAGCTTTCATGTTTACCGCCTGGTTTTCTCAGTTAATTAGGGTTCACCATCACAGAGAACATATAAATCAAGCAGAAAATGGTCAATTTGTAAAATGGTCTATTTGAACCAAGAGGCAATTGAGTTGGATTCATTCCCTAGCAACGCCACTGTAAAACTTTTTCTGGATACGTTCAGCAGGCGGTGCAGCTAAAGTTCAAGCAACTGGTGGTCAAACACAAACTTACTTCTTATGTTGTCCCTTTGCCCTGCGCTCTTCAGACAGGGCAGGCACTTGCACAGCTCCTTGCGGAAGTTTATGGCGTAACTTCCGTACACAAGCGGGTTCATGCAGCTGTTCGACACTGCCATCATAAAGAGGGCATCCTGGAGCCAGTTGGGAACTGCTGACGCGCTCGCTCTGTCGAACATGTACCTGAAAAAAGGTTTCAATTGAGATGGAGAAAAAATGACCTCGTCAAGCTGAGCTGAAATGTATTGTGCGCTGGATGCTCGTTTGTGATGGAAACGAGGTTGCGTKATGAATTCTTTTTCGTTTTCTGCATTGTTATATCGAGGAATCCCTTCGCATGTGTGTGGGTGACAAAAAAGGTGAAAATGTGGGGCAAATTCTTGGTTCACTTTGCACTGTTCGATACGCGTGGGTTTGCAAACCAATTTGCTTGAATGAACACAGGTGTCGACGTCTACGTGGTGATGAATGTTTGCACATTTAGTGGAAATAACGAACCAGACGTGAAAATTGATAATTTATCATTAATTGAGGCAAAATTATAATGGATAGACATAAGATATCTTGGTTCGATTGTTACTTCACAGGCGTGACATTTCGAATATGTTTAGGCGTAATTATTGGCGTGTAACTGTCTTTAGCTTAAGGCCTTAATCAATTGCAAAGCAGAACGACTTTGCCAAAAGAGTGCCACGTGTCTACAAAATATTTAGTTATGCACTTTTTGTTGCTTGTGTAAACATATTAGTGTGCTTGACCTGTCCAAACATAGTTTGCAGGTAACCTTGCCATCTTGATATTACTGATTTTACTTCCACATCCAACGGACAGGAAGTATTGCGTCGCGAAAAAAAAAATTTAAAAATTTTTATTTGCTCATTCGAAAACACAAAAAACAACAAAATTTGAGCAAAAACAAATTTCTTGTCTGTGTGTCTGTGGTATTGTTTGTGGAAACGATAACTTTCGAAAGACTTAATGATATGAACTTGAAATTTGACAAACGTATAAATCTCAACTACCCAAAGCGACCTATTGTTTGTGGGGTAAGCAGGGTATCGGGAAAGGGGCGAAATTGGAGGGTAACTACCCTTTTTGCAAATTTTTATTCGTTTTAGTATGTGATTAGTAGTATAACTGCGAGTAATATTCGTTCTTATAAATTTTCGGTGCAGCAAACTGTTTAGAGGATATTAGCAAAAAAGCGTCACTTAAAGAACTGTTTTTTTCTAAATATCTCCGAATATATTTTGTATATTCAAAAAATGAAAATACCATCAAATAGGAAATAAAATTTCTCACAAAAAGTGTCTTAGAAAATGTATCCAAAATTTTGGCATTTTCGAAATATTCCCATAAAACCTATTTTGGACCCTACTCGTATGAGTGTTTTTAAATTTTGGTATTATATAGAAAATCAAAATTTCTGATCAGAAAGCACTTTTGTAATTTTTTGTTAAGTTAATAATTTTCGAGTTATTTTGGAAAAAAACTATTTTAAAAATTTATATATTTTTGCTAATATCACGAGGACTGTTTGTCTTAGAAAAAATGTGTAGAGAGTAAAAATGCTCAAAACCTGATTACCAATCGTATGGTATAAAAGATAAAAACGTAAAGGTCATTTTGACAATTGGATGTGGAAGAATTGATTCAATTTGCAGCGGTTTTTAATTTGATATAGTGTTTAGTCCTAGTTCTTGTATAAGCCTGACGAAGTGGTAAACCAAGAGCTTCTCTTGTAATTTTATATCTCCTATTTCGCTCATCCCTTTTTGAATTTTATCACAACTATTTTCTGGTCAGCCGTCTTTTTTCTTAAGAGGCCGATGATTTTTTTCATTTCACACCTTTTACTGGCTTCTTGGTTACTTCTTATGCTTTGGCTTTGACATCACTCCTGTTTTCTATTACTTAAATCTCAATTTCGGCATGAACAATGTCTTCAATTAGTAATACGTCTGTTTTACATATGAGATTTTCTAATTTGCATTTTTACTTTTTCAATTAAGGTAAGCTTCGTATGCGGCATTGGATTCACTGCTTGATATTATATTCAAGCCACTTCACTTGAAATTAAGTATGTCTAGTACTTGTAAAGTCATGTAGTTTTACAGAATTGCTTAGTTTTTGACTATAAAAGCAAAATTTAAACCAAATTTTGCTCCTAATACCGTAAGTACTCAAATTTACGTCGTCCACTTTTAAATACGTTAGGAACAGGTTGACTAAGGACTACTGTTTATATTAATTTATTCGGTACAACCCCAAAACATTTTAAAATAGACTGAAATATCAATAGTTTAAAAATCATCGTATAGTTCTCAGTTGATAGGAAGAAATGTCCTTTGAAACTAAGAAATTTTTATTTACAATTTGTTTAGCACTCAAATTTAATACCTATTTAACATTAAAATATATGTTTTAAGAAAAGCAAGTAACCTGTTGATAAATAATTACACAATAATTTGGTAAAAGTTTAGTGCGATTCGTTTACGACGGCCCAATCACAAAATTGGTACTATAAGGTATAAACCGTGAAGAAGGGGTTCCCTATCCTATTTGGATCAGACTTGGTGGTGAATAGTTTAACCAAATAGGCCCGAAAGCTAAAAATTTAACTACTGATTGAAGCATAAAATCTCGAAGAAACTAATTACTATTATTACTCGCCCAACATTTTATGGCGTAAAATTGTTTTGTCGTTTATGCTTGTGTGACATGTGTGAGTGTGAAATGTGAGATATGTAAAATATGTGCAATAAAGAAATTCTGTAAAAATATATTTAGGTAAATATTCTTGATTATTTTTCCGACCCAAATATCGACCAATAGAATTGCACCATTCGACGTCACGTGGTACAACCTACATGGTATTATACTGATAATTTTTTGATTATTTTCTCTGGTAGTTGCTATATATAAAAAACAAAACATGATCCAGTCAAATTAACCACACGTCAAACTGACAGGTTGAATTCAATTGTGAAAATTGGAGAAAAATCGGAAAAATAATCCCCCGAATACCACACGAGCTTCAAAATTATCTGGCATTTCCCTCAAGGTTCGTTGCGAAGCGCTCGTGATTTTTTAACCTGAAAAACTTGACGACTTTATTTGTTTGCAACGAACCTATCGGGAAATACCCGATAATTTTGAAGCTCTTGTGGTATTATAAGTGACTATTTCCTTCATATGTCAAATTTAAATGTTGACAAATATCAGTTGTAGTTGGGATTTAAAATAATCAGACGCTGATATCAAAAACAATTTAAATCGACTACCAGGATTGATTATTTTAACAACTTCAGATGTAACAGTAGAAAAATTACTAAAAGCTCGGGTTTACTAAAAACTTTGCAAAAAGAAAACGCCCGTTTAAAACTAGATGTAATGTAACTTCACGATCTTTTTCAAGAGAAAACCATCGGTAAGCGACAAGTATTTCGAGATTTCATAATCTCGAAATAATGCCAAATTAAAGGGGTGCGTGTTTAAAAATCCAACAAATTCGATCAGAAAAACCTTGTGCGACACACATGATATCGTCAAAAAAAGGATAGATCAAGGGAAGTTCAAAAAGTTCTTTCGATGTCTCGGTACCTCAAGGAAATAATAGAAATAAGAAGATTGGAACGAAGATGTTCTTTTTTTCTTATCTTCAAAAAGCATTGCACACGCCAGGGTAGATTATCACGACAATATGGCCGCCTACCTTTTCGAAGAATGATGTACCACAAAAGTATTACACAAATAACAAAAAAAAGCTATATAGTTTTAGACAATGATGCAAGTTACTATTCGGTACAACTAGGAAAATTCCAACTACTTCGTGGAAAAAAGGGCTTTCAAAACTTTTTACACGAAAATAACTTAATTTTGAAAAAAAACGATGCCAACTTATGGATGTAACTTTATAGACTTTAGCGGGCAACATTTAAACCTGCGTTTGAGCTATTTGGGCCATATGTCCCTCAATCATTAATCCTACTTAAAGGACCCACGTCTGTAGTAGGCATCTTCGGGGAATGGGATGTTAAAAAGGTAAAATTGTCAATATATGGCACCGACAATCACATCTTTTCCGTTCGCTTCGAGTAAACGGCCAATTCTATTTAAAACCCCTTTAACGTAGGGTAGGGAAGCCTTTCCCGTGATAGTTCTTTGTTCATTCGGCGAACAATGGCATCCGGGTCGCATAGCACGGCAAATATTTATGTTAGAATAACTATTTGCACGAAATATTCTGCTCAAATGATCGAGCTTGATAAGCTTATCCTGTTGACATATTCTTTTTTATAATCCCGACTTTTTGCTTTGGATGATTCGAGTTTTTGTGGAAGTATCTGTCCATATGAGTAGGCTTACGATAAACAGTATGAAACAGTCGGCCCTCAGCCCTTCTTGTCACAAGAACAGTCAAAGAGGAACTCCACCGTCTGATATTGACAATTTTACCTTTTTAACATCGCACCCTCCGAAGATGCCAACCATAGACGTCGATGAAACGTTAGGTCCTTTAAGAAGGAACTTTTGTGCTGAAAACAAGGGAATTTGTGAAAAATTATCGCCATCCTTAAAAAATTCAGCAGTAAAACAATACGAAAAGTAAGAGGAGAAGTTAACAAACTTTCAAACGAACTTTGGCGTGACTGTGTATGCAACATGTAATAACAGAAGAAGACAGTTGCTAGTGCCAGACTTAATAATTAGTATGTCAGACAACCCAATGGTGACGGAAGTCACTGTTTAACGTTTGTATTGTTTTGTAATTAAATTACATTGATAGATTAGATTAGATATTAAGTTATTAATAATTTTAAGCCTTTAAATGCAAATTTGAAAGAAGGGTGTGGATATTTTGTTGGCCAGCTGTTGATAAAGGTAGTTTAGGTTGTCTTGCTGTGCAGACTAATTAAATGTGGTAAAATGTTAAAGAGCAATTATGCTGTAAACGCACTAAAGCGTTTGTCGAACCATAAAGCGCCGCATAATGTCACCGCCAGACATACAATATTTGAGGCACATAAGCCTTCGATATATTGGAAAATTGCCTTTCGACGGAAACTAAAGTTGCTGGCATTTATAAAAAAGCATTTGCCACCAAGCTTAAGTTTAAAAACAATACCCTCTCTTTTCTACCATTCCAAAATATCTTCCGAAGTGTTGAACGATTGATCAGTCAGATATTTTTGGATTTACGATTGAAATTAAGTAGGCTCAATAGATCGACTTCAAATCCGCTACCGCCACTATCTTCGTTTAACTCGTGGTCCACCAAATACAGAAAGAAACTAAGGAGCGGGTTGTCAAATTATTGTATTCTGCATTCATGAGTATTGATCAGAAACAAATATCAGATGATGATGTAGTCGCTAAAAATCGTTGTTACTTTTAGATGCAAACATTTCGCTAATTTTGGCTGCATTCAAAACTATTGGTTTAGGGTTTGAGCTTAAAATTCATCTTAATATTTATTTGTTTTTATAATCTATATAAAATTTTAAATGAACTGTTTATTGCACTTCCGAGATTTTATAAGTATTTACGAATAAATGCGATATATCTATGTGACTGTATAAGGTTGCAGAAAAGGTACTGAAGTTCTGGTACACTGGTCACAATACACTCAAGTAGAAAGCAAAGTTACATTAAAAATTTTACTAAATATCAAAGCTACCAAGGAAAAAAACAAGCGTCAGAATGAGCTTTTCTATAGACAATATGCTGACATTATTAAGTGAAATATTGAATATAATTGCGCCCATCAGGATTTTAAAAGAGGCATGTTTTACAAGCCACTAGATAGTCTGAAGTTATAGTAACGGTTATACAAGCTAATGCTTAAAAATATGTCATTAAAATTTACCCAGGTTACTCAGAAGTCAAATTAATAAGCAAATGAGCTGACCGTATTTTATATAACTTAGAAACTTACCCATTTCTGAAACAAAATAAGTTAGTGCAATTAAATTGTTCAAGTTTAGTCATCGTTGGCTGTGAAAGAATGAACACATTTTACGTAATCGAATAAGGCAGTATATCCCTTGAAGATTTAACCCCATATACGCACACGAACTTGTCTTACTTTGTTTCCACTGTACATGTGTTTTCCCGACGTTCCCTATTCGCTTTTCGTTTTCCATGTCACTAAATTAAATCAATTTCTAGCTACATTTATACTCGTATATTACCTCTATATTATTAATATTACAGGAATATAATACGATCTTTTCCGCTTGGCCCTAATGTACCTGCAAATCAGGTTTGTATGCACATGTTTAGTTTGAATATGAAACACTCTCTGACGCTACTGAATTATATAAGCTTCAGCTAAAGCACTGTTTGATGAAGTTATTTTTGGCGAAGCTTATAATATTGAAACAATAGTTTTCCCTAGGTGCTGCAGCTTTCGTACTAACACTCGTATTATAATACTGAACTGTATTTAACCACGTTTAGTTTAACGCGTTTGAGTAAATTATTATTAGATCATAAACACAGCAGCTATAATACAACGGTTATGTTGCAGGTTGCAGTGCAAATACCAAATGCATGTGCTCAATGAGCAATGAGAGCCATTAATCCATCATCGATTTTCACATTTAGTCGTCATCAGTATGCATAGAACCGTGATGCAGATGCAATGTAATTTTTTTGTAGAGTCATTGGCAAATATTTCTTTATTTCATAAAACCGTAACGTAACTGCGTCTGTAGTTAAGTGATATAGATTTAAAAATGAATTTCTGTTTCACTCTGCCTGAAATATTACTCATTTTATATTAAAGACATTTGTTATTTTCGTTATATGAAGTATATTAATAACATGCTCTTCAATGCACACCAGTAAGCTACCTCGGTTTATTATGTAGTCTAGTTAGGCAAAAGATGGAGAGGAGCCACTTCAATACATATAATTTACTTGTTGAAATTCTAAAATTTTTCACTGTCACCAATCCTAGTCAATCAAACTAATAAAAATAGTCACATTTTCACTTGTCAAAATTAAACAACGTGTCTAAAGTTCTAACTAAAATTAAATATCTTGGAAACGTGTTATACTAAACTCAGATGAGCTGAAATTACTCCACGTATATTATTTTTACAGGGATTGGCTTCGGTTTGGAGGTGAGCTATATAATTTAGGTAGCATCAAAGGCTTATTAAACGTTGGAATTTCATTGTGCGTGTCTGTCAAATGATTTTTTTTAATTAGGTAACAAGAATAAATTCCAAAAAATTTTATTTATGCTTCACAGACCACGTTTTGTTTATCAGATATATATTTTGATTTTTCGCGATGACACCAAAATGAAATAATCACAAGATTGTTGGTAGGAATTTTGATAGTTGTTATAAAATCCCGACAGCACTTGTTTGTAGAATTTTCTTTTACAAATGCTCGTCACAAAACACATTTTTTTTTGCTTTAAAGCAAAATTTTAAAACATATTTATTAAAGAAAAATATGCAGATGTTATATGTAAGTGAAGACTTATATAATAATAATTGATTTTCAACCTACTCCAATTTTAAATAACACCACCCTCTTAATAAATTTATAGACCTCCATCACGCCTGAGTATTTGTCTGACAGTAATGAGGTGTTGGTTACCAAGCCAGACTAAATTGTTTCGTACAAGGGCAACCGATCCCTTATCTAGTTTTAACTGCCTGTATTTCATTGTCTTGCAAAGCCACGTACGCTACTATAATATACCTTTGTAAGTTTGTTGCAAATCGCTTAAACTTTTAGTATAATAATTAGTTTTCTGTTTTCACATTTAATAATAGCGAATGCATGGCAATGTTGTCGTAGCTTTGTATGCATAAATGGTGTCTATAAGCTCATGAAAAAGATCTGAACATACAATGACATACTTGTGGTATCTACATTTACAACAAATAATATATAGATGCCGGCTTATTGAAATAAGGTCAGTTACTCTAATTAATGTTAATCTTCTTGTTTATTATTCACAAAAAAGACAAATATTCTTTTATGACAGGTTGTTATTTATGGCACACAAACATTGAACTGAAAGCTGCGCGACATTTATACTTATTGTGACACAGCAAATAACAAACCAATTTAACGATTAAAGTGTATCTTAATCCTCAATACGAAATTAAAAAGTGACGATGTGTTATAGGGCGTAATTTTTTATAAAACCTTTTTCGCTAATTTTAAAATACTTCACGTTAGGTGATATTGTTATTTTGGGTCTTGAAGCCTGGCCTAAAAAATATTACTGATAATCAAAACTATTTTAATTTTGACAAGCACTGTCACAATAATATGTACATATTATGAAGTCTACGTCCAGCACCGGAGGTGAAAGGACCTCTGACGAAGCTTGCCACTCATGCTAACGAAACGTTAGGAAGCAATTCCAACCACGACGGCTTTTAGACCCGAATCAGGATAACAGTTCATCACCTGGCCGCGAAAGCCTTAACCAATTCGTCAGTATGTATTAAATTAAAAACAGTAATAGACAGGTGTTATTGCTGTTACTAGAYAAAGCAACCGTTGCAGTAGAAGTAAAGGAGTCACCTGACAATAAAAGATTTGAAAGAAAGGCATAGAATTCCTTGAATACTACAGTAACAGTGGATGAAAACCTGTTTCTGACAGTTGCTATTGATGTTTATTATGTTGCTATCCAGTGGGCTGAGAATCTAATAAAATCAAAAAGAAGTAGCTTATTGAAAATATAATCTAATTACTTTATTGTATTTGTTATTTGGGATATGTGTTTGCAGTATGCTCTCCTTTCTTGAACCTTTAATATACCTACTACGCTGCAACACAAAGCAAATGTGTTTTCCGCAGTTTATGTTCGATCAAGACAATAATTGTCATGGGATTTTAATTAAACAGAATTTAACAAAGAACAGCATGTGCATATTGCACCCGACGTAAAAAAGGTATTGGTCTCCACTCACCCCTGGGTACAGAACGACATGGCTGTTTATATGGAACTGTCATGTTACACCCTATGCTCGGTGCKTCAATCACATTGCAGAAATACCTTTCCGACATACCATTGACGCTGTAGCTAAAATGGAATTACAGTGTCAAAAGAAGATTACGTTTGTGCATTCATTTTAATAATAATAATAATAATAATAATAATAATAATAATAATAGTGTTTATTTTCACATAGTATCGTTACTACAATATCTCAGATTCTTATGCGTAGAGTGAAAAAAGAATGCCCTCAGATTTAGGTAAGCATACCTTATCTGCTCTTCCGGACATCCTTGCACAGTAGGTTAATTAATTAATTAACAAATGCTGCGTGCTGCCACATTTTCATAGTATCAGGATACTTATAGATGACTTGAGCTATTGGAAACCGACAAAAAAAAATGTGTATTTTAGTAATTATTACATAAATAAACAAAACAAGAAGGGTATTCATATGGTGAGAATAAAGATGCCACTTAAAAAATAAAATAATGTAACAAGGCGTTAGTTTACTAATGGTACATTGAAGTCAAAATCGAAAAGAAGAAACCTAGCAAAAAATTATACGAGGTGAGTTATGATACGTTATTATTTTGAGATGATCCACTGCATGATTTGCTTTTTAAACTGTGAAATACACAATTGTTTAAATTTAGCCGGAATATTATTGTAAACTTTAGATGCATAGTATGAAAATGATCGCTCGAACAATGATGTAGAGTGTATAGGAGGACTAATCATGCCTCTAATTCTTATATTGACATTATGAACGTCCGTTCTGAATATTATCTTTTTGTGTAAATATGGTGGTGTTTTGTTTAGTATGATTTTATGAATCAAAACGGCGAAATGGAGATAACGTCTACTCTCCATGTCCAACCAGTTAGCCTCTCTAAGCTTGCTGGAGACACTCTGCCTTCTACGAATACCAAAGCAGAGTCGAAGACATGCGTTCTGTATTCCCTGTATTCGTCTTTTAGAAGTACTGTCAATGCAGCTGCCGTACACCGTGTCACAGTAATTGAACTTAGACAAAACCAGGGATTCACACAGTACAATCTTAGTGCGCCTGTTTGACATATGACGGTTATTATAAATAGACTTTAAGCTACAAAACGCTCCTTGAATACATTTACTAATATGACGTCTGAACCGTAAATCACTGTCTACAATCAATCCCAGGTTCCTCGCGAATGTTCTACAGGGTAGCCTTTCATTGCCTATCCGTATATTTACAGAATTTAATAAATTATCTCTCTGCTTTCGTCTACCAAATAGCATTACGATGGACTTCAGTGGATTAATTTTTAGGTTGTGTTTTTCAGAGAATTTCAGTAGCTTATCTAGTTCTTCATTGATTGTTGCATTTGCATATGAGATATCTTCTGGAAAATACGATAGATAAACTTGAGTGTCATCTGCATATGAGTGGTAACTACAGGAGGCGAAAACTTTACACATTTCAAATGTGTATAAGGTGAACAGAAGTGGTCCCAGAATTGATCCCTGTGGCACACCAGCATACACACGTACTGGATCAGATGAAACTCCATTCGGTAGCAGTACTGTTTGCCATCGGTTTGTGAGATAGCTCTTGAGCAAGTTTAATGCATCTGGATCAAAACCTATATATGTTAGAATTGATAGTAGAGTGTCATGGTTGATTGTATCGAACGCCTTTGAAAAATCCAATAAAACGAGGGTGGTTAGTTTGCCTATATCTGCTGCAGTAAGTATATCATCTACTATATGTGATAGGGCAGTACTACAACTGTACGATGGACGAAAACCAGATTGCAGTCGCGGAAGGACGTTGTGTTTGTCTAAGAAGTCACGGATTTGCATATCCATAACTTTCTCTAAAATTTTTGACAAGATTGGTAGAATACTTATGGGTCGCAAGTCTTTGAATGATACCGGCTTGTCAACTTTGGAAATGGGATGTATTATAGACCTCTTCCAAAGGTTAGGATATTTGGCGTTTAAGAGACAGTAATTAATAATATGAGTTATGAAAGGTGCAATCGTGGGAAGGCAAAGTCGAATCATATCAAGGCTAATCAAGGCACATCCGACTGACTTTGTTTTAATGGCAGACAAAATTTGTAGAATAGCTGTCTCTGATATAGCTGTAAACGTGAAATTAACACTGATGCCTGTGACTTTATTAGAAAGGTAATGAGAAAGAAGATCACAGTCTGGGGTCTGCGTCTTTTGTGAGTCAGTGAATGATTGATTGATTGATTTTACAAACAAAATGCGACCATACCAGATTTAATAAGTAGAATCCAATTTTGTTTAGGCGAGACTTTCTGTGAATCTATAATACCTAAGCTATTCAACTTTTACTGTGGCGACCCTGTTAAATTTTTTTGAGGAATTATGAAAATTTAACGATTAAATGGAAAAACGTAATCGTGTCAAAGTCAGTTTCAATTAAATGACAATCATTGAACTGGTGCTGAATGGAGATTAAACAGAGAAAAGGAAAAACTGGAAATGTTAAAAAAGATAAGGAGTTTACAAAGACAGGACTTGATGTACTTGCAATTACAGAAACTAAGAAGACATGCAGGCGTACTGGAAACGGATGGAGGATATGTGTTGATATATAGGGGAGTACAGCAGCGAGAAAGAGCAAAAGGAGGGGTAGCCTGTATAATAAATGAAAAACAATCCACAGAAATAAAAAAGTGGGAATGCATAATTGAAAGATTAATGTTGGCCAAAATTGAAGGGATAATCGTTTACTCTATCATTATTGCCTATGCACCCAAGAAATAAATTTGGGAGGACGTAACAAATGCATTAGATGGGAGGGAAGGTATAAAAATTATAATTGGAGTTTAAATGCCAGAGTTGCTGGAGGCATTGTGGGAAAGTATAAGAAAATGTTAAAAACGACGAAAGTATGAGGTTAATAGATCTTTGTAGAGAAAATAAAGTGATTGTTACGAATAAATTCTATGAACATAAGAATACAAGAGCATTAGTAGGTAGAGGAGAATAGAATAGAGGACATATCTATTGAACAGAACGCAACAAGCCAAAATTGGTTCATATATTAGTGATAAAGAGATGAAGTTCCTCAGGGCACAGTCTTGGGGCCGATATTGTTCTTGTTATACATCAACGACCTATTCACAATACAGAGTTCAGCAAGGATTGTTGCTTTTGCGGACCACACTGCATTTTACTATAGAGATACATCCTGGGAAAGGCTCACAACCACAGCTGAAAAAGACCTATGCCAAATAGAAAAATGGCATAGTGGAAAGCTACTTACAATAAACCACGATAAAACTAAATTCATCACCTTCACCTGCCATAATTATAACATGGCAAACTTCAATAGCATAAATATGAGAAATGGCACAAAGAAAATAAACTCTACTGAGCAGCATAATTACCTTGGATTGTGGATAGACCACCACTTGAAATGGGATGCCCATATAAATAACTTTACCACTAAACTTAGAATAATTCTATATAAATTCAAGGTACTAAATCAAATGTCTGATCTGCGAAGGATGAGGGTTGTTTACTACGCTCTGATGGAGTCCCTTCTGTCATATGGCATAGGCGCATGGGGTTTCGGCAACGGATAGTGTGCTGACAAAACTTGCATCATTACAAAAAAGATTTATTAAGTGTATGCTACATCACGATATATACTATCCAACTGTCTAATTATTCTCAGAAGCTGGAGTTCATGAGTTGCGACTGCTGTATATCAGCCAGCTGCTGATATACCGATACATGACTGGAGAACACCATTTTCTTAACCATCCTTATAGGACAAGAGGCCGTGAGAATAATATTCTTGCCACAATTAAACGAAGAACAAATGCTGGACAAAGGTCAATTAGTTTCCTGGGTCCTCGTCTTTTCAACATGAAATAAGAAGCAGCAAAAGTTTGAAAAGCTTTAAAAAACATCTGAAGAAGTGGCTATTGGATGACGAAAACAAGAATCTGGTCTTGGAATGTCTAAAACATTTTGTCTGATTGTTTGTTATTGTCTTGAATGKAAGTTTTTGCAGTGTAATTAGTAAATTCATAAGCATGTAKTGTAATCACATACAAGCTATTAGTTTATTGTGATTTTTGTAAATCAACATATTGATGTTTTAGTTTATTGTACTATATTATGTAGTTCAATAAACCATATTATTATTATTATTAATACCAGCCAATAAAATACATAAAAATGACCAGAAATAAGTAAAAAGAGAAAAGGACAGTAGTAAAGAAATTAGTATTAGAAGCAAAAAAAGTTCTTGGGAAAACTCTGGCAAGAGAAAGAAAGCATACTATAAAGGAAACCATAATTATTCCACAGTCCTCAAAAGCCCAAGAACTCAAAATCAATTCACGTTAAACCATGTAATAGGTAAAGATGGGAACACACTGACAGATAAAAGACAAGAAATCAGCAGTGAAGAACCTACCAAGAAAGGACTAAAGAGGCAACATATGGGGGCGGAAGAAATGAAAATTCTACTGGAAGTCTGTAGGAAAGCATGGACATGTGGTAAAGTACCAGAAGAGCGTCTTCGGAGGCAAATCGAAACACAATTATTATTATCGTAAAGTGGTTTTAGAAAAGGCTATATCATCGATAATTACATATTTAGTCTCAAGCATCGTATGGCTTTTCGGCTTTTCTATTTATTACTAAATGTGCTGGTAATTGTTTGTTTCACTTTTCCTACAACATAAACGTGAAAAAATTGATGACATATTTGTATCGATTTTTTCTTGCTACTAACTTATTGATCTGATGATTTCATTTATAATTCAGGATTCTATTTTGTAACGTTGGTTTAGTGCATATATTTAAAACTAGATTCACGTCTGTCAACCTTAAATTAGTTAGACCTGAGGAGATTCCTACGTCACGCCCAGTGATGGACTGGAGATTTTTGTGGTATGAATTAATTGACCCAACAACAGTTTTTCTTGGCCAGACAGCCATGATTGTGTCAACCCTATCTACACCACTCCTCAATATTACCGCATTAAAAAAATGAATAATGAATGATATATGAACAATACTTATACATACAGGTACTGTTGTTATTGTCATTATTATTATTAGTAACAGAATCTTCCTGGGGGTTCCAGATACACACAAAGCTTCAAAAAGAAATTCAAGGTCATTGCTAACCGGCTTATGGGATTTTTCTTATCCTTACTTTGTCGCCCTCACAACGCAATAAAAGCGAAAGTCAATTTTATTTTTATTCAAGAAGATTAATTGCAGCCAGCAGCGGCAGACGACTGCCAGGGATTAAGAGCTAAATGGATTTATGTTGTAGCAAAACAGCTTTAAATCTGAACATTCAGCACATCAGAAAAGCAAGATTGGAGTAAAAACTCGACTTGTTGAATATATTAGGCTATGGGGTTCATAAGTCTTCTAATTTGTCAGACTTCAGTTTCAATCAGATGAAGCAATCTAAAATTATGTTTGGTACTTGATTGTTTTACTATGCCCTTTCCAATTACTATTGCCTAACAGTAGTAGTTTTTCTCTAGAATAAAGTTCAAGCTATTAATACTTACTAGTTGTGCAAATATCTGATTCTGAAGGGTAAAGTAGCAAAACCGAAGTTGACAGCGTCGGCGTTGGTGGAAATATAGTTAGAACTTGCTGCAACTATAACAGATGCATTTATACAACGGGCGCCCAAAGGGCGTAGGTACAGAAATTGTGACTGGCGATAATGTCATGCACATACCATACGCTGGGTGCTAGAAGGCAAGTTCAACTTTAGCTTTGTAAACATATATTCCAGTTTCTTTTTAAGGGAGCTTTGTGGCGTGGTGTACATTCTCAAAGCAGTAAATAATAACGGTACTGGATTAATAGTACATTAAACAAGCAAAAAAAATGTAAAAAAAGAATTAGCGGTTTTAGGACCAAACGAGAATAGGAAAGCAAATTCTGTTCTCTTTCTCGCATTCTTAATTAGTTCTTAAATAATTAAACAACATATACAATAGTGGACGAGGACAACCAGACAGAAAAATTGTTTGTACGTCTAAATATGTATGGAACAAGACAAAGGAAAACTGATTATTTACTTATTATGTCTACTAGCAAGTGTTTTAAAATGAATAGTGTTGGAAATAATAAGGGTACTGGTAGTGCAAACGAATGAATTGCTGGAAATGTTTGCTTTTCTGGCAGTTTCCATGCTTCTCAATGGTACATTAAGGCGTTGTATGAAAATTGAGTGATGATACGCGATATTGTACCTGACAGTACTCCAGAAGACATCAAGGCAGCAAATCGCTTTTGTATGTAAGTAAATGCTAATGATGATGTCCTTAGGTCATTCAGATATAGCGTCCGAAGATTTTTCCACTGGATATGATAAAATTAAGACTTGCACCAGGTGGCTTCTTTAGGTGGGTGGCGTGCTCTAGGTCCCCACTTCAATCAGACCAGTGGTCTGATTACAAGATATTAGGGGAGTTCGGGATGGTTTTTACCAGGGAATGAGCATATCTAGGTGGCATATACCAAACCTACCTCACGAAAAAGATTTGTACCAAGTGCTTTGAACCCATGTACGACCAACACTAGGTGGTACCTTCGCAAAGGATGTGTGCTCCAGGTCTTTAAGTAAAGCATCCACCTGTTGTTATTCCTAAAATAGGATATCGTCTTCTGAAGAGGCTATATTTTTTTAATCTACAGCGAATTGCATTTAGTGTTTGGGTCCCATTGTGTCTGGTGTCTAGTAATCAAAATTTAACTGTCTTTATTCTCGTGTCGAGATTCAAGACACGCTTGTCAAACCCGTTTTTTGAGTTTTCTAGGTCAAGTTTCTCTCACTCTGTCATAAAAACACCTGCTTCACTGAGCCTTTCGCTCGGATCTGGCTTGGTTAACCGCTGTTCAAATTCAAAACTACCCCCGGCCTCTCCATCGGGCTATTTATACCCTCATCGACAATTCTAATCCGTCGTTATCAAAACTTCGCGTAGATTCCATAGATAGAATTTACTTGAGTGTCTCGATATTTCCGCATCTACATGTCTACTACTCTAGTCCACAGATGGTGCTGATTATCCTCAAGCATGTAACACTACCCCCTTCTTAGAAATTAATCGTCCCGATCAGTTCCATTCATCGGGATCTCCGTGGTACTCCTTTAACGATTCAAGTGTACCACATTCGTCCTTGATTTTGGGCTACGCTATTTTCTGTAGTTCACGTCGTTAATCCTTTTTATTACTCTATAAGGTTCTTACCACAGCGATCCCCCTGTGATTAACCCTTGCACCATAGCGAGCTTACGTACGATCATCCTTAATCTTGATTTCCTGTCGCACTAATCCATGGGCTACCAGAATTCCCTGTCTAATGTTGTCGACATAATCAGTTACTTCCTCTCCTGGTTCATGCAAGATACAGATAGCACGGTAGTCTCAGATCTCTTCCAAAGACTGACTACTGATGTCTCATGGTCTGGAATGAGCGTTTCCCAGTCGGTTTGATGTCGCTCCACAACTTTTGAACTGCTCCATTGGTTCAGTTAAACCGCTCGATCAGACTGTGGATTCTGTGTTCTAGTACAGTTCCTAAAATACCTTAGACTCGAAATTTCTTCCTTGATCTGAATGTATTTCTAACGGCACTCCAAATCTGCACACGAAGTTATCGACAAGAACTCGTGCAACCGTCGAGACTTCCTGGTTCGTTATCGCATAGATCTCTGGCCATTTACCGAAGTACTTATTGTTGTCTGTTGTGGGAAATGATGTAACGTTCTATGGAAAGTGTGTACTCCTAGATGGTATTATTGGATGCAGATGTTGATGCACTGATTTTTTGAAAAGCACATTAATTGATTTTACTTTACATTTAGCTATAATACACATATACGAAAGTGAATGCTTTCAGCGTCCATAATATAAGATGAGGAAACATATCAAAAATTATCCCGAGATCCTACCTCAAAAATTTCCAAAATTACCAATGATCTTATCAAAAGTTCAAATCTTTCGAATGGGAGAAGTCTCTTTTAACTATTTCCGATTGCAAGGTAACTAAATTGTATGGTTTGCCCAAAATCCACAAAACCAATGTCCAGTTAAGACTCATAGTCAATACGATTGGAATTCCTTGTTACAGATTGCCAAAATTTTGTGCCAACTATTTAAAACCTTATGTAGGAAATACCAGTAGTTTCATCAAAAATTCGTCAGACTTTATTGATATTATAAAAGGTTTAAGTATTTCAGAAGGTGAAACGATAGATATCATCAAATCCAAGCTTAATAGCTATCCCTTAGGTGACACGATAGCCAGATTATCAGAACATTGTTTAAAATCTACTTATTTCTTATGGAACGATAATTTTTATGAACAAAAATCAGGTTGTGCACCTCTAAGTCCTGTAGTAGCCAATTTGTTTATGGAAAATTTTGAACATGTAGCGATAAAGAGTTTTCAGCTTAAACCAAAATGTTGGTATAGGTACGTAGATGACACTTTTGTTATTTGGCCCCACGGTATAGAAGAGCTGGGTGGGTTTCAAAATCATTTGAACAGTCACAATCCCGACATAAAATTTACTATGGAATTGGAAAGCAATGGTAGTTTACCTTTCTTGGATGTCCAAATTTACAGAACAAACACTGGACAGTTAGGACACAAGGTTTACAAAAAACCAACACACACAGACAGATATTTACATGCCACATCTCACCACCCTCCTTCTCAAAAGAATAGTCTTATTAGGACGTTATTTGTTAGAGCACAAAGGATATCAGACGAAAGTTCTGTACAAAAAGAAATATATAATCTTAAATCAGCGCTAGTAAGAAATGGTTATAGTAGTAAGAATATTTGGTCAGTTTTTAATAAAAGTGCTCATCCGAATCAAGTAAATTTTCAGCCACGACAAAGTAAATTGAAGTTGAGTTTGCCTTATGTACAAGGCCTTTCGGAAAAATTAAAGAAGATGCTTAGAAAACACGATATTTTAGTTGTTGATAGTACATATAATAATTTAGATAAAATTTTAAGTTCTACTTAAGATAAAGTACGTTTAGAGAGTGAAGATGTTTACAAAATTACTTGTTCTTGCGGAAAGTGTTACATAGGTCAAACTAAAAGAAAAGTAGGTATGCGTTTGAAAGAACACATACGTGCTACTAGGTTGCAACAGATAGATAAATCTTCCGTAGCTGAACACTCATATTTGACTAAACACATGATTGATTTTGATAAAACAAAAATTTTACATAGAGAAAAATATTATCACAAACGTCTAATAAAAGAAGCTATAAAAATTTGTAGGAATACTAATAATTTTAATAGGGATTGTGGAAATTATGAGTTAGGTGACATTTGGAAGGCTATTTTGTAGTTATCTTTTATCAAGTAGTTCGTGTATATCTAGTAGGTAGGTAGTTTCTTTTTCATCGTTAGGTTCCTTTTTTATCATGTTGGCACGTTGTTTCTATGACGTCTCGCATCCTTGGTGATTTGTTTATTTACTTTCAAAATTTTGTTAGAACTTGTGTCAGGCAAATTTTGAGGTTCTTCGTCTTTGACAAAGATTACAGGTGTAATCGAAACGTCAGACTATTAACTTTTTTGTCAGTGTTTTCAAGAGAAAGCGATCTATCCGACCAAATATTATCTTATATAATACACATAGATTATATTATAAATTAATATTTAAGAAATAGATACGTATTCGTCACGCTAATAAAAGTAAAAATATTAAAAATTGATTGTCTGTTCATTAAATGGGTATGTTATTGATCACTTACCTCAATTTTGAAAATGTAGAAACCTCTCAAACACTAAGAATATTGGATGTATGGTCTTGATGCACACTCAAACTTCTGGCAGTTATCTACAATATATCCTTCGCGCAGGGTTGTCAGGTACACCTTTGTTTGGTGGCTAATTAMGTAAATTATATTATACAAAATAAATGTCTTGAAAGTTACCTTTTTCTGCAGTATACGATGTTTGCAAGGGCATTTGCAGRACAGTAATAAAAAATAGCATAAACCGATAACGAAATAAATATCCTTTTTGTAATAGTCAAGTACTATCACGCAAGGAATTGTCACTGTTAAAATTGTATTCGAGTCTTCACTCCCTAATGGCCTTTTTCAAATTCTTAGGAAATAAGCCATAAATCTGCAAATATGATATAGATATTTTGAGAAAAAAAAACATATTTAACACCGAGCTCAGTATTTGAGTAATATACAATAAGTTAAAGAATGTTAATGGTAATGTTAACCAGAATGTCAAATTCCCAATATATACAAATTCAGTGCCCCTATTATCTAATTATTATTATTAATTTTGAATGTATGTTACCTTTCTTGTTTGTTATGGAACGCCAACTCTTACTTCCTGCACGTACCAAAAATGTATTACATGATACAGACTACAGGTATTGTTATATTTTCATCTACAATATAAAGTCATTTCTATTACCTCTAGATTGTTCACGATTATTCGTCAATAAAACATGTGTACCGAAATTTATTGCGAAAAGAAGTAATATCGGATGTTCTAAATATAACATATTGGACAATTCACCTTTGAAGATATTCAATTGCCATTAGTATGGATATAAAAAGTGTTCCCACAACAACACGTGCTCTTACCCACGTCTAAATGGACGCACCTTTTTTATAAAAAAAGGGAAAAGAATTAAACCCCTAGGAGCAGGCGCCACCACTTTCGAACTCTTTTTATAGCCACCCCTCCTGCAGACACGTTACAACCTCCACGTAGTGCAATAATTTTCTTTTACGGAGCGTGAATGAGAATAGCTTTCCAATAACTAGGGCCGCTCCCAAAGCAGTTGGTGTGAATGTGGAAAAAAATTGCTTTGTATTCTACATCACATAAACGTGAAACGTGTTCGGCGACCTTGTTTCGAAATGGATGGGCCGTAGATCATAATTCGTGGAAAGCGTAAATCCTGTTTGCAAGGAGACGCTGTGATACGTGGCAGAAGGATGGGGCGTTAAGAATTGTGGGCACAGATGTCACGGCTGCAGCGGTGCAAAGCAGTTCAGACGTGAGTGCAAAAAGCATTGCACTTAGAAAGCCCGACTTTTAAATTATTTTTATTTCTGTCTACTATGCTAGCTTTATATTACGACCCCCTTTGTGTCAAAAGCTGGCTTTGGTATGAATTACTTAGGAAACAATGCAACCCTGCTTTCATGCCGTAGACCTCATTCGCAGTCAGTTTAGAAAAGGATATGAAGCGACCGAAAGAGTAAATCTAAAATCTAAATTGCTTATTTTTTATGTTCTAAAATTTCTGGACTTAAATTGAAACTTAGCTTAGGCCAATTAATTTTGAAATGAACGGTAGCTTTGAGACGTAAAGGACTGTGGACTAGTAAATACATCTAGTATAAAAATATAACAAAAAACTTCGAATTCCTTACGTAGTCATTTTCCGAATAGACCAATACTATCTTAGTCCAAAGGATAATATAAACAAAGATAGAGGAAGTTAAAATTTTGTATTCATTGTTTCTCAGTAACTTGCAATATTTAAATGAAGCTCCGAGCTTTTTGAGACGAGGGATTTAAGTGTCTTTATGGATTGAATGATCTACCATTACCGTTTCCCCTCACTCCATCTACTCTTTTGGACAGTACATCAGTTCCTCTGCCCATTTTCCACAAAAACAAAACACATACATATGGATGATAAATATCCAACCTTTAAGCCTTTAGGTTAATAAATTAGAGCAAACAAATATCGTAAATCAAAATTTATACAAAAACTGCACAATAACTAATGAAAAGAGGTATTCTTTTAGTAAAAGGTGATCAAAACGATTTCCTTTTAATGGAGTGCTACGATCGCTGGATTTTAAATAATAAATGCTTATGCCGAAGTGATTTCACAAAATTAGTAAATCACTCCCAAAATTCTTCTCGGTTATCCTGTGTGTATACAATTTCATATACCTCCATACGCAAAAATTCTTTGGATTTAGTACAGGCTTCGTGCAGGGCAAGCTATTTGGCTTCACCGGCCTCTGTCCCGATAAGGATAGAATAGAATAGAAGCTGATTTTGAAGAATCTTCATTTAATTATTTGGTAATTTAAAAGTACCACAGCAAAAGTCTGATGAATCGAACTATAGGCGAATTGTCATCAGGGTCGTAGCGAAACCTATTACTTTGGGGGGGGGGGTAGGAAGTGGGAAAAAGCCAACTCAAAAACAAAAAGGAACAAAATTATGAAAATATTATGTATTTAAGTAGCTCAAAACAAATTTATTTTCTACAATACATACAGGTTGTGTCACGACCAGTTTCCTATTAGACGTTTATAGGAAAGGGGCCAGAGTAGAATTATGAAATCCTGCAGTACCAAATTTTCGAATGTGATCTTATATAATACATGATAAATTTTGATAAATCAATTATTAATTATTACAGCCAGTCTTCTGTATTTTAACTGTAGCCCAAGAGCTAATTAAATGGGAGAAATTTATTTGATCTGTTATATCCTGTTCACTTTTAATACTTATATATGAGAGAATCAAATCGATTATATCCCATAGTAGTTCGCAACATATTTTTTACAATTTTGTCACATTTTCCTCGATGTACAAGGTAGTTGTAAAAACTGTACTAGATATCTGTAATATATGTACTAGATTGTGGACTCTTATCAGACGCTAATGTCGTAAAACAAAAAAAACTTGTTTTTATATGAAATCTTTGTGGGCAACATAAAATTATGCTCCTCGAGCAAAATGCAACACTCTGTAAGATGCAACCAAAAACGGTGCAACGCAGACCAGACAGTACAGGGTCCGCCACCTAAAACTCCCCAGGCTCGTATTTTCTTTATTTTTTACGTACAACCTTAAGTTATATGACAAATTATAGGTCTTTTTAAACTCTTTAAAAATAGCTTGGTGAGTGTCCAAAAATTGAAGAAGACAAGAATCGGTATCCAACTGTGAAGCAATATTTATTGTACGGGGTAAGGTTACAAAATATTTACAAAAATTAGTTTTATTTGCAAAATATCACAATATGCAAAAAAAATTTGGACCCTCACTATGCGCTTTTTAAAGAGCTCAAAAAGACCTACAATTTGACATATAACTTAAGGTTGTATCTAAAAATACAAAGAAAATACGAGCCTGGGGAGTTTTAGGTGGCGGACACTGTATAGTGGGGCTGTTCGTTGGGCTACCAATAGATGTTTTGCATGTTGTCATGTTATTAACATTGGCAAAATATTGAAATACATTATGAGTCATGCGCTTATATTCGTTGTTGAAAATTGTTGCTAATTTTTTAGGATACCCATAAAAATTATTCTAAGAAGTCTACTAGATTTTAAAATAATGTACTAGTGTACTAGACTGGCAATACTGGTGCCTGCCGAATCACAGTCGATCATCGTCATCTGATGAGAAGACGCGAGGTTGTGAAAGCTGCGACTAATAAGTAACGACTGCTACTAGTCGAGAAATTATTGCATATTCGCGGATGCCGTGGGGAAGCTAACATTATTTCTACACCACTTTCTTGATTTAACTTTAATTATGTATTGTTTTTTAACAAATTTGACTAACCTATTTTGGAGCCAACTGCGGCAGTTTTTAACCAACTGTCAGGTCATTGGGGGGTAGGCTACCCCCCCCCCCCCCCCCTTCCCCCCTATGGGCCCGGCCCTGATTGCCATTATATCCAACTTTGTAAAATTGTTTGAGTCCATAACTGCTGAACGTATTTACCTTATCATGTGTCCTCCGAACTATCAGGTAACCAAAATGGATTTACGAAAAATAAATCAATTTCAACTAACGTGCAGATTCTTTCTGATGGTTTGCATAACGGAATTCAGATGGACGTGGGGTACACTAATCTTACAAGGCTTTTGATCTGGTCACGCATGCGATCTTACGAAGCTATTTGACTTTGGAGTATGCAATAGATCAATCGAGTTATTTAAGTCCATGTTATCTGGATGAACACAATATGTTGAATGCAACGGTGTAAAGTCACCCCTTTATTACACCCCCAGCGGCGTTATTCACGGTTCTACTTTAGGGCCTATTCTGTTCAATATATATTTCAACGCTGCATTATTGTGTCTTAATAGTTCTGTTTATGCTTACGCCTTGGCTTGCAAATGTAGTTCCGTCAGTAAATAGAACATTTTTTAAAAACAATGGATTTTTGTATTGACGAACGCCATAAATCTAGCTGGCAGTTGACTTCGTCCCAGCATATCACAAAGATTCTTCAATAATTTAAAAACGAGCTGTTGTTTGTGTCGTGTTAGTTATTTAATTAAAGTCTATTACAAACATTGGATATTTATCAAAACTCTAAAATCTGGAAAATGGTTAGCGGTTGGGACCTTTGCGAGATATGTTTTGTGATTCAAAAGAGTAGATACGGCGACAGCCAGAGGAAAAGTTGTGACGCTTTAAACCCGACGGAATTGCGGTAGATGGCGCCACTTGAAAGTGTCAGTCTATTCATGAAAATATTTGAATTCCTTGGCTCAAAAACCCTAGAATACCAAATTTCATTTAAATACTTTAGTTGCTCTAAAAGTATGAAGGGATAACGAAAATAAAATTTCATCCTGTACCTAGTTTCGGTATTAATTTTTAGATTAAGATAAGTTTAACGCATTTATGCATGTACCTAATAAAGTTTAAAATACTGGTGATTTTTGTTTTAAAGAGGTACATAACGCAGGACTTTTGGTTATACCCGACATGAAGACCACCACACCATCAAATCCCTGCCTCTACTAACAGTTCATCGTTCATTTACTTCCTGAATTAAAAAGAAGGTTACACGATCTGACTTTTTGTTTTGGTTACTAATTAGTCTGGGTTAGCATTAGGTAGGTATAAATGTTTGTATTGTACATTGTAATAATACATGTACAACAACATTTTTAAATAATCATGTATATCAGATACATGAAAACATGAATGATGTAAAGGAGTAAGCCATCAAATTAAAATAATAAAATTTATCATAGGTTTTTAATAGCACTCCTGCAAGGATGTATGGGTTACAGAGTATAGATATTGCTGGCAGAAACGGTGCATTTGTTACTAAGATCAAAGAATCACTCAAATGAATTATACACTTACTGCTCCTAAACGAGTGAAAACAAAAACAAACAATGTGTACAATTGCAGATATGCTGCTGCAAACTTATTAGACCTACAAGTGCAATATTTGGTGCAGATAAGTAGTGAAAAATGCTTGTCAACTCTCAACAAAGTGTAAGTAACAAATATTATTTTAGCAATGAAATAATTTACACGCGCTGAACATCTTAATCGCATCATTCATGAAAAAAAAAGTTTAATTAAAGGATTAGTTCTTTCAGAAATGTGTGAGGTGTTCTTCCCAGTTAACTGATATTACATAATTCATATAAATTATTCTACATAAATTACTTATTTCGCCAAGAGGGTAAGTTTAATTTGATTATATTATGCTTAGTCGGTGTACTCCATATTAATTTTGTTTAATAAGGAAAAAATGGGGAACTTTAATAGGAAGGGATGAGATCACAATTTAGGTGTTTTTTACGTCGGAGAGCAGAAACTCGAGGGTAGGAGTCTTACTGTGCAGAATACCCAACAATAACATGACTTCCACAGTATCACAAAATTAAAAAGTTGATGTTTGGATGGGATTTAACGAAATCACTGTATTACGGTAACATCGGCCTACGCTGGTTACCTGTTGATCGAAGGAAAGTTATCTAGATAGCTCAGTAAACATTTACTTTCCTGAATGGGATGAGAGTGGGTGTGTACGAAACGAACTGGATATTAGGATATAAAAGTCGAGAAACGTTATGAAGCATTACATTCATTTACTCGGATTCAAGCATTTAACCCATTTAACTTGAGTTAGGACTGTATCATAGGCAAGCAGGTGGCTTTACATAGCCAGTGATGTAATTTAATAATCCTCGTATGCGTTAGAATTGCTTCTTGTAGCCGACCAGCGGCAAATAAGATGACAATCAAGAAGGTATCTCAGGTATGGACTTAAACGTAAGCAATGTTTAGAATAACCTGATAGCGGGCATTTCAAGCAGGTCTAATATTAAGTAATTAGTAAAGGTTTTACTAAAAGTAGTTTCATTTAGTTTCGCGTCTTCGAAATAATTGCTTTTTCCAGAGTCAACCGCTGTCAAGACATGTGTACGCTGAACTCTCTTTGAAGCTGTCAGTAAATCGATGTATACCGCATAAATAGCTAAAATGACAGTTTGAGCCTCCTTCATTGAGTAATTTATGTGTAAAGACATTGCTTCCAGTCTAATAAGCAACGCAAATTGATATTTACGTTTACTTCCTTCCAAGATCCCTTTAGTGCAGGAGATCAGTTTCCCTGCGCTTGTGTGCTTTGTGCTAATATGTTTTAAAGGTACTAAGTGGAGACTGACAGCACGTGATAGGAACATTAGCTAATTCGGAACTCATTTCCTCACGGAACATCATAAACGAAATAATGAGCTAGACATTGCTAATGGGGAATAGAAAATACAACTGTATTTAAAACTTTATTTTCTTCATATGACAACTTTATTGAACTTTCTTGTTTTCCAATAAAGTTTTCATTATTACTAATGTAACAATTGCTCCACCTGGTTATTTCACAAGCTAGTACTAGTGTTTTTAACACGTTCTGGAGTGACATCTCGTATCTTTTTTTCTATCGATTGGTGTTTGATAAACTTGTTCGTTTTCCCTTCCCTGTTAAAAAAAAATCCTCAGGATTGAACCTTTTCATATCCATCAGTTTTCGTAAAGCCAAATGAAGATGATTTCACTGCTTACGACATAGTCCCACTAGAGTGGCTTCTTAACGCAGCCAGAATAAGAACGACCAAAACTAAATCTTCCTTGGACAGCTATTATGCTTTTTTTCAAAAATGGGTAAACTTTCTACATTTTTTACTAGCGCACGGAAACAAATATAGGAAATTTGGTTTCAAAAGTGTATTATTGGATGCTACTATACACTTTGTTTAGAAACTTAAATGACGATTAGAAAATTACGTAAAATGAATCTTGAAGTGCATATATATATCGTACGCCATGTTAAAAAAACAAAAAAATATTTGTAGGTAGAAAATTTCAGATCTGAAATTCGAATCTTAGGAGTCACCGCCCAAACGCTTCTATCCAAGGTTATTCAACCCGTGACGTCAGGTGTCATGTAAACATTACCGAGGAGCGTGCTGTTTAATGGTGTAGTATTAGTCTGGTATTGGAAAAGCTTTTGTGTGGTGTTTATTGAAAGGACGGGATAAGAGGTCGCACCAAACAGTGATTTGTGTAGTTTTACAAGCATCTATTATGTATGGACCAAAACAAGTGTTGTTTTGTACATGGTTATAAAGGTACTTCAGTCAGTACAGCTAACAAAATTTTTGTAACCGTCCCTTTAAATATTCACATTTTTAATATTAAAAATACACCTTACGATCAATTTTTTCGAATTTATAAGCTGCCACAGCTGTTTTGTGGATTAGATGCTACCTATTGATATGCAATTTAATAAAATATAAATGCATGGCAAATACCTAATTAGTTTTATTTTTCTTTACTTTATTAGTTCTACTTTTGTGCGATTATATTAAGAAAAAAAATATACATACCATAATGTCATCACAACGTACGGTGTCCAGCACCAAATAAATACTAACACGATGGTAATAGTCATCTTCAGTGTTCTACTTCTAGCTCTTTCTATGTTGCTAATGTCGGATCTACGCAGTCTCATGCGTCCATTTGAGCAGTGTTGGGTCTCTCCTAAAAGCAAGTTATAATAATGAATAAACTTTCATACACACTGCGTTACAGATAAAACTTATGATAAAGACAAGTAACTACAGATGTGTTTGATAATCTGCTCGCGGCAGTGTCAAGCACACAGGATTGTTTGGTTACAGAGTATATCATTCAGTCTTGGAATTGGCTCTCTCCGCGCGCTCATGTCATAAAGCACCCGCAAGGGCAAATATTTATTGTGCTGAAGGGTCACATAATGAACCCTTTGTGTGGAGATACTTTAGCAAGAATCTGCCACTAAATGACTCGCAGTGCCCACAGCTTTTCAAACAATAGATGTTTCTGACTTTTCCTGCATGCTCACATTACGAAAAGCAATATCTCAGTATTTTACTTGGTTAGCTGTTAGATATCATTAAAGGTAGTAGAGAAAGGCATTATAATGACGTATTGGTGACATCGTCTGTATAATATTAGGTTCCTAGAGCTTCACGTGCGACCTTGACCTACAGTGCTTTCAAAACATCACTAATAAACTTGCCTTTTTGTTTGTTTTGAAAATTACAGAACTCACTCTAATCTAAATTGCAAAGGCCAAAAACATTACCAAAATGTCGCAAGAGTAACAAAATGCACCGCAGTGGTTTATATATATACTTTGGTTACTCACTAATGTAACTAGTGTAGTACTGAAATAAAAAGCTGCACAGATGCTGAGCTCACGTGTGCAGAATTTTGTCAAGGGGCTGTATAATTAATTGTACCTGATTGTACTATGTCTGCAATATCACACTGTATACATTTTAATTGGTAAATATCGCTTTCCCTTAAAGTATTGATTTAGAATGTTAAAAATAGGCCCCATAGATTCGAAATAAAATCAGTACATGTAAATAAGTGGAATTTGCAAGAGTCTTCTAGTTAATGAGGCCAAATACGAATACTTTAAACCAAAGCAATATTTACTAACTAAAATACGTAGTGTCTAGTGTGATACTGTATACATAGGACAATCAGGTAGATATATTAAACATGAAATTAAACAACATGTTGCAAGTATAAGTTCAAATAAAGGCAAAACAGAGTTTGCTGACATTTGCATTAAAAATAATCAGCCTTACATTGCGAAATAAAGGCTAAAAAATCAATCTTTTTGGAACATTTGTAAATTAAAAAAGTACCCCAGAATAACATTTGGCATACGATACACAAAAAAGAAATTCCCACGTTAAATATGACTTTTGTATTACCAAAATTATATAGTCAMCCTTCAAACTTGAGTCTACAACTAGATATTACAAASCCTACAAAAATAAAGGSCATACATTAAAATGCATGTCTATGATGTGCTGTCTACACCTCAATCAACTGCAGATAGATCTATTTCGCTGTCATTACAGCTCATCAGTGCAGTTTAGGTCTAGTGTAGACAGCACGGCAAAGAACTGGTTTTGCTTATATTCCAAAGCAATGGTATGATGTAACTAAGAATTTAGGATGGCAATGCCATCTGTCAGCATTACACTGACATGATGACAAAGCCACCTGGCTGCCTTAGCGGGTACTACTTCCTAAAGGAAGTGACCTGTAGCCTGACAAATTGGCATGCAACTGCATACTTCAATTTGACAGCAGGCCTCCACGGCACCTTTTGCTAGCGGGCAAGAACCGACATACATTAAAATGCATGTTTATGCTGTGCTGTCTACACCTCAACCAACTGCAGATAGATCCATTTCGCTGTCATTACAGCTCATCAGTGCAGTTTAGGTCTACTGTAGACAGCACGACATAGAACTGGTTTTGCTTATATACCAAAGCAGGCTACAGGTCACTTCCTTTAGGAATTAGTATCCGTTAAGGCAGCTAGGTGGCTTTGTCATCATGTCAGTGTAATGCTGACAGATGGCATTGCCATCCTAAAGTCTTACTTACATCATACCATTGCCTGGTCAAAATTCTGCACATTTGAACCCATTATAGTTTTAATCCTCCTCAAAAATGACTTAAAGGTGTGAGAAATGCTTATCTGCAGATGTCTTCTTGATGCAGATATTCTCAACGGATCAGTCATGGCACCTAGGCAGTGAGCATGGAATCGGGGATTATTAGACAATGGTTAACATGTTATCTTGGGAATTAGTTGATTTCTTATTGCATATAGTCATCATTATCAAATTTATATATAAGATTTTTTGTCGAAGTGATCGTCAAAACTATCTGAGTCATTTCATATAATTGGTAAATGAAAGCACATTCAAACATTCAAACCGTTTCAAGTCAAGGTTATCAGGAAGCGTTTACACTACCTTACTGTGTAAAGTTACTATTCATTCTGTAGGCAGCTCTCCGGATCCATCATCTCTTTATTGTAGTGAGCTAGCTCTCTCGTATTCTTTGTGTATAGCGATTTGCCAAAAGTACCTTACAACTTGCAATGTACTTTGCTTAAATTAGTAAGGATTCTTGGAACTACAAACTCAGTGACATATATTGAATGAAAAACAACACGTTTTCGCTCACTGATCTTTATGCCAACTGAAGCGGTCTATAAGAAATGGTTGCAAGCTATTTTCTAAACTGCACTTGCTGATAAACCTTGTTTGTAATAATATTATAGTAATAGCAGTTTCAGCAGTCAAGTATATTGCATTCTAGTGTGTAGTTCGAAGTTTCCAGTAAATTTTGTCACGGTCAGTCAGCTGCAAACAGCTCGAGAATGTACTCATACTTCCTGCTAACATTTTCAAACAGTAAAACCTGAAAAGTGACAGTTACAGTGAACGTAATTTAATGCGCTAAATTTTTATAGTTTCGTCAGTCTCTATTGATATAATATCGTTTAACCTTCCATTTCAATGAAAATTCGAAAATGGCATTACAGGTTGCGTATTGGTTGTTTTTCAAATAAAAACTGATACATTTTCGGATATCCCTTTATCGGGTTTTCAAGAATGCAAATGTTCGTTGTAAAAACAACCACCACGCGCCTGAAAGCTTAAT
This sequence comes from Rhyzopertha dominica, assembly GCA_025024175.1. Classification (NCBI taxonomy): domain Eukaryota; kingdom Metazoa; phylum Arthropoda; class Insecta; order Coleoptera; family Bostrichidae; genus Rhyzopertha; species Rhyzopertha dominica. The sequence goes on from QCXZ01000137.1 coordinate 75,510,965, forward strand.
TGATGCCAAACGCCAGAATACTAATTTGAATACAAATTTGAAAGGTGTCTGTTGGAAAGCAAACATAATTAAATTGACTGGCACTTCCTGCGTACCGTGTTTATAAGTTTGTTTGGAAATTGCAAACGTGGAAGTTACATAAACAGTATAAATTTTTTAACTTTCCTGCCAATATCATAATTTCGTTACAGCACGCGAATTATTACTTTATGCAGTAAAAAAGTGGTCAAGGTTCAAATATGAGCAAATATTTCAAATTTCCAGCGGTACCGCGTGTTTAAAAGAGATTTGTATGTTATCTCAATACATATCTCTTAAGTTTGAATATAACTGCCGCACAGTAATTACAGCTTTAGGTTCACCATAGTTGAACTACTATTTACTTAATCTTAATATAAGTATAGTGTTAACCGTTTTATTTCTGTAAATATTAATTTTATAGCAAGATATTCTTAGCTCACCATCGGTGTTAGTATATTAGCACATTTGTTTACGCATTTGTATTGCCTTTTAATCCTGATGCTTATTTTTTTTATCGACTATGACAAGTTCATACTAAGAGTTTTATCATTTATTTAATATTGTCCGATTCACAGTTTCCAAGTTAGCATTGTGGATAATCTGCGTCAACCTTATAACTTGCTTTGGATCATAAATATTACTCAGTAGTACCTTGTTTGGATATTCGAATATGAAAAAATAGAAAGCCTACAAAGTATGACTTCTCCATGAGCTGATAGAACAATGCAGTTTTCTTTGATGATTATGGAGATGACCGATAATAATTCAAGTTTTCTGACGAAGCTAATTTTGTCTAAATGGATTTGTAACCAGAGATAACTGCCACTAGGCGTCTCGTGAAAATGTTTAATGGGTGTTGGGACGGCGTACACTTAAAAGCTATTACCTCTTTTAGTTTTTGGGTTATAGCTGAAAAAAAATTTCCGAATAGATTTTTTACGTAGAATCAAATGACATAATGGGTTTTTGATATTGCAAACACTTTTTGTGTTTTTTTTAAATAGAAACCATAGTTGGTTATCACCCATCAAAAAGAATATTTTTGAGCTTTTCAAATATATCTAACTATATGTATATGCCTACAGAAAATAATCCAAAATAAATAATCTGGAGATCTAGGTGGCCAGTGAAGTGGACCATGAGTACCCACCTACTGATTTGGAAAGTATTGATTTAAGTAGTCCCTAGCTAAATCTGCTTTATGGTTAGGTGCTGGAAATAAGTATCCCTCAACTTTGCAAGCAGTTTCGTGAGGCAGGTGTGTTTAATATATCTATTTTTTTAGAATACCGTTAAAAAGTGATAAATTAATATTGCATAAAACTCTCGAAAAAATTATTTTAAATAGTTTCATGTAAAATTAGGTGACCTTTTCGAATTAATATAATAAAGAACATCCTTTTAGAATTTGGTGCAAACAAATTTTACAATATGCAAGACTTTGAGATGATTTAATGTGTTTCCCGTAAATTTTTATAAAATGGATATCTACGGCTTCTAAAGAAAGCCGAACAATTCTTCTTTGAAACTATTTGAAGAGGAAAATTCTAGGTTGTAAAGTTATCTTTCATGGTGAGGACCAATTTCATTACATTGGGTTTGTTAATGTATAACACTATGAATCCTTATCGAGTTTTGCTATGCAGTAGCCAAAAATACTAGCCAATAAATAAACGTGTAAGAAGTAGCATGGAGATTGCTAAATCGGGGCAAAATGCATATATATGCAGAACAAAATAACCATTACGTACAACATGATGAAAAGAGCTAAAATGTTGTACTGGCCGTCCCATCAAAGCAATGATTTGGTAATAATTAAGTAAATGGTAAATTTATGTGGTAAAACCTCTGTAAATATCTATAAATAATTTCTCATTGCACTAGCAAGTTGCTTTGGTCACTCACCCTTTGTTTCCCTGGATTTCTTCGATATTTCGCACATGATGGCAGTGTACGCCACGACGATCACAAGCAAAGGTATAAAATACATCACAATAACACAGACTAAATTATATGCCGCCTCCAAACTGTCTGTCGCGAAAAAACCGAATGTCACACACTGCTTGAAAGACGGATAGCTGGGGTGACTTGACACGTGGAAGACGATACTCTGCAACAGAAAACAAATGTATATTAAGAGAAATTCGTGTGGAGGAATTCTTATTTACTTATCGAATGTCAACAGCCGCCGTTATATTTTCATCAGTCGATACGGTGGTGGGTTATGTGCATAAACAACCATCTCTAATATTTTGTAATAATGTACTCAAGGTATATTGAAAGTGAACCATATTTTTCTGACCATCGGTCTGCAGCTATCGGTAGTTAACAAAAAGTTGGGTATTCCCTCTTGCTTATCCCCTATTTTTTATAAATATATGCCTCAATATGTATTCTAATTTTTAACGAAATTTTGAATACATAAATTGAAAAATCGTTCTACAAACCGGTGAAATAAAGACATTGGGTCGGTTCATGTTCTCTTTGTTATAATTGATGTTAAGTTACGTTACGTTATTACGTTATTCAACAGCCTACAGTATTTTTTTAGGATCGCTTAGGCTTAGCTGAAATAATCGGTTTTAAAATAACGAATTTTTTAATCGCCATAGTAATTTATTGATTTATTTATTTATTTGACATTCCGGAGAAATAAAGGAGACTTTTAGAAACCCATTATTTGTACATTTTTCTTTGTGTGAGTGACACATTCCATACCCATTTTATAACAGTTTATTTAAACCACTACAAAATTAGACATTCCATATTAGATTTTGGTTAAAAAGAGGAAACGATTTTGATTAATATGGCTCAAGGTGACAGAACTGGAACTTGAAGCGTAATGAAGATGAAAGTTAACTGGAAATCCTCATGCCATAGACTGTTATTTTAAATAATAGACTAAATTAATATAGCAGAACATTTATCAAATTGTGTGAATGTGTTAGCTTTGAAAATAGGCCAAAAAGTTTGCTGCTCATACACTATTTCTGCACATTTGACAAGGTGCCGGAAAAAAAGAAAAATTATAAAATAATTTGGTAAAAGTTATTCTCTTAGCTTTTCTCCGTGCGCCTTTGGTGTGAGTCACTATGAAGCATTTGTCCATTACAATTACTTTCATTGTTTTACACATAGTAACAGGTGAGAACTTTATTAGAGTATCAGGTTATAAGAAGAACTTGCAGGCGACTATTTGTCGTGAAAGACAGCGTCACAAACTGAGCTCTGAAATATGACGGCTTTTTAGAAGTTTAGAGTTTTTGTTGTAACTGCTAGAACTTTAGTGTTAGGAAACTGCGAAGTTTTCTGAATCATTTACTACCTCTTCGTTACAGCGACTCTGAACTGACGCGATCTAAACATCATTGCTGCAAAACTTTTAAGGATTACAAGGAAAATTTCTGTGTTCGCTGTACAGGAAGCTTCCCTATTTGAATATTGATTAACGAAACTAATTAATTTGCAACCTGTATATACCTGTCTCTCCTCATTATGATATTTAAAAAGTAATCTTTCCTTTTCTCACTACCTGTACAGATACCTATATTTTTCATTTGTTCCTCATTTCGCGGATTTATTACATGACATCATAGTTTTATGGCACATCCGCCCTCCGTAGCGTCTACCACCACATCTTTGTGCTGCATACCTTTAGTTACAATTACTTGTTTTAGCTTACACTCATCGAACTTCATCGATACCTTATAAGGATACATAGGTATTGTCCCTGCCACGCCTATAGACTTAATACGTTTCACTTTTAATTTTTCGTTATTCTTGTGAATCCGATATTGGGTGGTATTGCATAGTAAGATATGAAATCTTTTTGTTTCCCTCATGGACCCCTAACGTTTTGCTTTAAACTTGTAAGATTTTCGTGGCTCACAGCCTAATATAAGGTCGCCCTCAGCGGGCCCCTTTTGCTTAAATTTTAGAGAATCCCGGTTCCCAAAGATGGCTTAATTTCAGGTTAATTTAGGTATTTATTATAGCTAGACTATTTAGCATCCGAAAACAAAATATTTCTGATGACTGACATTTTTTTATTGAAATATGTACTTGAAAATTCTTATTGCATGTAATCGCTTACGGCACTCTACATATTGTTTCTCATTGCTGATTTTGTCCGCAACTTTCTTAGGTACTAATTTATTATTAATACAAAACCACAGACAGGGCCGTACCGAAACCTATTACTTTGGGGGGGGGGGAAGGAAGTGCGAAAAAGCCAACTCATAAACAAAAAGAAATAGTTACTTTAGACCACTAGAATACCGAATAGCGCACATACATTCTAAAAAGGAAAAAAAAAATAATGAAAATATTGTGTATTTAAGTAGCTCAAAACAAATTTATTTTCTAGAATACATACAGGGTGTGTCACGACCAGTTCCTATTAGACGTTTATATTGAAGCGGCCAGAGTGGAATTATGAAATTCTGCAGTATCAGGTTTAATGAAAATAATTCAAGTGCGGCTTTATGTAACGCATGATATACCTAAATGTTAAAATTTTCGAGATATAAGAGTTTATAAAAAAATTTGGCAGCTACTGGGTTTGATAAGTTTCTCGCTATTAAAGTTTCCGTCTGTTTATACAAAAAAGTTAAAAATAATAAAAATTGTTAGTGTTTTGTTTTTATCGGTGGTATTGAATCTAAAACAATTGTTTTATTTGGTCTTGCTTTATTAGCTTTCGCCTTTGCATACAATAGGCATTTGAAAATGTGTAAAGCAAATTGTCAAAATGACAACGTAAATTATCAAATTAAATAATTATTTGTTTATTATTTCTTAAATAATTATTAGACATTCCTTTMTTTCACTAGCAAATATGTTTATTTGATAACTGATGCATAAAAAGCGATTTCAACAGTTTTTCACATAAAATGTTAAATATCTAAATCTGTTACATACTTGTAGCCTCATAATGTTTTACACAAACCCCAACTAAAATTTTCCCTAGAACTAAAAGCGGCATGAAAAAGAGGAAATTCTATTTAATTTTTTTGAGTTTTGCTTATTTTTAGATACATAACTATGACGTCATCCTGTAACTGCTAAATACACCATTTTCAAATTTTGATTAGACCAAGGTGTATTTTGGACCGTTGTCATTCATATTATCGACATTCGATTCGCATTTGTTTGAGTGGTAGGCGTTGAACGGGATCCTGCAGCTCCCAATTTTTTTTAAACTCATATCTCGAAAATTTTATCATTTAAGTATATCATGTGTTACATAAAGCCTCACTAGAATTTCACGTAGAATCCAAAACCGCAAAAAATTATATGGTTCTATTAAAAATAACAAAGTTGGCGTCTACTTCCGATATAACCGGAAGTAATTTTAAGTTTCCTTTACTTTCATTAAAAAGATCACAATCGAAAACTTAATACTGCAGAATTTCATAATTCTCTTCTGGCCGCTTCCCCATAAACGTCTAATAGGAACTCGTCGTGACACACTCTGTCCATGTGTTAATAACACCTAATAAAAATTAAACTAAAATATCTTATACTTCTACTTTGGTAATTGCTAATCGCCACAGAGTGTGGCTAAGCTTGTGAGTGTCAAAATAATATGAATAAACATAATACAAAATTAACAAATAAAGTTAAAAAAACTCTAATTCTAACAAAATAAATCAATTAATAATTATTACAGCCAGTCTTCTGTATTTTAACTGTAGCCCAAGAGCTAATTAAATGAAAAAATTTATTTGATCTGTTATATCCTGTTCACTTTTAATACTTATATATGAGAGAACCAAATCGATTATTTCCCATAGTAGTTCGCAACATATTTTTTACAATTTTGTCCCATTTTCCTCGATGTACAAGGTAGTTGTAAAAAATGTGCTAGATATCTGTAATATATGCACTAGATTGTGGACTCCTATCTGACGCTAATATCGTAAAAGCTTGTTTTTATATGAAATCAAATACAATAAATACAAACAAATGAAAAACAACTTTGTGGGCAACATAAAATTATGCTCCTCGAGTAAAATGCAACTTTCTGTAAGATGCAACCAAAAACGTTGCAACGTAGACCAGACAGTATAGTGGGGCTGTTCGTTGGGCCACCAACAAATGTTTTGCATGTTATTAAAATTGGCAAAATTTTGAAATACATTATGAGTCATGCGCTTATATTCATTAATGAAAATTGTTGCTAATTTTTTAGGATACCCATAAAAACTTATTTTAAGAAGTGTACTAGATTTTAAAATAATGTACTAGTGTACTAGACTGGCAATACTGGTGCCTGCCGAATCACAGTCGATCATCGTCATCTGATGAGAAGACGCGAGGTTGTGAAAGCTGCGACTAACAAGTAACGACTGCTACTGTCAGGGCATTGGGGAGGGGGGGGTAGGCTCCCTACCCCCCTATGGGCCCGGCCCTGGCCACAGAGCTGTTCAAATCAGGTTAATGGATGACGAATCTTGTACCGAAACATGACTACTCACAATTTTAGCGTACATAAATCTGCAGTTTCAAATATTTGGCATGATAGCGGCTGCAGATGAAATGCGGAATCACAAATGTGCAGATATCAAATAACGCACGAAACTGCTATTAAACGTTTGAGCACAGCATTGCCCTTTGAACTCGGTATTATGTATGTAGATGCTGCAATTAGTCCACAGATGCATTTGTGGCGCTTATTGCTACAGCATGTCACAGAGAAATATACATATGCGCGGTATTTCCGCTTAGATGTTCTGCTTGTTAATTATACGTCTGATTCCACACTGAACCGCTTTACCTCGTTTCCCCGACTCATAAATTAAATTATGATTTCGCGATATACAAAGTGGTCTTAAGCCCCTTAATGAAATGTGGCATTAAAAAACTAAAGCTAGTTCTGTATGCTTTTGTTGATTTATTTATTTATTTATATACAGAAGCACAAACCGGACGAACCTAAAACAGTGCTTACAACTTTTTCAAAAATGAAATTAACATAGTATAGAATAAACCACACCGCAAAACAGAAATTATTAAAATGTAAAGTTAATACCTAATTAACACCTAATTTACGATTATAACATTATATAAGAAGTAAACTATCAAAATACGAAAGGAAACAGAAGAATTTATTGGTGCAGCACTTTAAAAATTTTTCTCCGAAATGAGTATACAAAAACACTAAATATATCAACTTCAAGTGATGGGTTAGTTAACCTGCTTAATGAATTGTAGGACTTCATACATCTAAGAAGTGGGGAGTTTGCATATGCATTAGTGAAATGTACAGGTACATAAAACAAATTATGAGACTTAGTGTTATACACAGAAGGCACCGAAATATTCAACATACTCAAAATAACTGTCGAGTCCACTGCACCATTACAAATGCTGTGCAGATAACGGAGATCTGCAAAACTTCGTCGCTGCTCCTGAGACAGCATGCGAAAGTGTTCACGTATGAGATCAGTACTCTGCAGATCTATATGAAGTTTATAAGCAACATATCTAAGGAATTTGTTCTAAATCCTTTCAAGGCTATTAATGTACACAATATAATGGGGATTCCAAAAAACCGAAGCATAGTTCAGAATACTATTAACGTAAACCATGAACAAATAATTAAAAGATTTCCATTTTCTAAATTCAGAACAAACTCTAAAAATAAATCCTAGACTATTATTTGCCTTCCTTACAATATAGAAAATATGTTCATTAAATAGCATCTTTGAATCAAATACAACACCCAAGTCTCTAATTGAATTTACCCTATTCAACAAGTTACTGTTTATACTATAACCAAATTTTATAATGCTCTTATTCCTGGTAAATGATATCGTGCAACATTTATCAATGTTAAAAAAAGGCTATTATATTTATCTTTTGCTATACAAAGCCCTAACTTATGTTCAGAGATGATTTAAAAATCTGCCTTTTATATCTGTTGGTTACTCTAACCACTTACCAGGCATTGCCATTAAGTTGTCGCGAATTACACCAAATGTAACTAAATTTCATGTCTTCATTTATACTAAAAACATACTTAATGGTGCCACATTGTTCCAAGTATTGGTGTCAAATTTCGATAGACAGCTTTCTTTTATTGAACACATCAACTATATTTGGGAACTGCATCTAAAAACTTGAGATTCATTGAGAGGAGCTGGAAAGATTTTATAAATGCTGAATGTCTTTATATTTTGCATGCGTCAGATCAAAACTGCTCCATTATCTTGTAACTATTTTATAACGTACATTCATCTAGATTAAAACATATTCAAATAATATTTCTCAAATATTTAGTTCTTTTAACTGACACCATACATTGTTGGATATGTTTTAAATTGCCTCCCTTAGCAATAGAAGAACCATACATGGAATTAGGCTTCTTTATTATCTGATCAACAGTCGCAGTCGTGTCAAGTGCTCATTTTTTCTTTCCAAAATCAATCTACATGAATATTTTTTATTGTAATTTGGTGTCGTTCTCATTATTTTCTCGTTCTCGTTATCTTATTCAGTGGATAAATGTATAGTCAGCAATTTTGATTAAGGAAAATAAATATTTGGCACGAAGTGAACTGCCGATGTTAAATAAATATTACAAGTTGCATTTCAAAGAAATATCTTGATGTTCAAGAAGTCATAGTGAAAGACGAAGCTTCCACGATACCCATCATTTTATGCTCGTATTTTATTGAGATAGAATGAGACCCGGAAATAAGAGCTGCAATTTTCTTCTAGCACTGGGGATATCTTGCCTAGATCTTTATTGCTGATTTTAATCAAGTTGCTTCGAGAGCGTTTGAAATTGCAGGGTAAGTGCAACGATTAAATTAGTGCAGCCCATCTATTCATTGGACATCTAACGGATATTCGTTTGAAAAAGTAATCGAGTCGTTTATGGTTTTTTAATGTATGTCGCTTCAAAAGAATATTAGTACATAAAAGCGATCGTTACAAATGCCATATTTTAACACTTCATGTCACTGTCGTTTAGAAATGATCAGACTAGGTTAATTTGCTCCGAAGTTTTTGGGAAAAAAGCCGCGTATCGAAATTAAAAAAAATATAAAAAGATTGCAGTTGATGCAGATCAGCAGGAACTTTTTTCATGAATTCATTCTCTTTAGGAGGCGTACGATTGCTTGTACGGCACCTTTCGTTCAGCTACATATATTTCTAAGCCTTATTTCCACGAAAAAGGCAGTGATAATTGGTAAATATATTTTTTCTCGACGGCTTAATATTGTGTAAAACCTATCGAATTGTCAAATCGAGTTGCGGTAAATTTCATTGATAGATTAATATTAGTAATAGGCAATAAATTAAGTCCCTTATTCTGCTTTACAACTAATTAATGTGTCCTGACTACTGTTTAGAAATGAAGACTTTCTGCATACTAATAGTCGCATATCCAGTATATGTATTAGTTTTGTGCAATGTGTAACTTGCATTACCTATTCTGCTACTACAGTGCATTCGATGCCATTAGTGCTTGGTAAATTAGCATACTGCTTTCGCTGAATAAACAAAACGTTTTCCCACGCTTCAATATTCTATCACTAGCTAAAAGCTAATCCGCTAGTCAGTTGACTGCCTAACATATTCATAGTATCCGTATGGCTGTGCATTTGGTATGATGTTTTCTGTAAATATGTAACACAATTGAATTGTAATTTTCGAGTAGATTACAAATGTACGTTCCCGCTTTTATCAATACCATTAGGCATGTTAATATCTGTATCAACAGATACTGCTCGATATCATTTCTTTTAGGTAGGAGGTTTCCAGAAACGGCAACTATAATAAGTTACTATCTGTAGTACAATAAAAGAAATATATGCACCCTTTTATCTGTTGAAACATGTAATAGTCTAACTACTCATTTTACTGTTGTTTGCGCTCCATGATAAAAGCATACGTACTTGTATGAAAAGGTATAGTTTAAGGTAAAATTTTCTTTGAACTTGAAAATATTCCATATGTTAGAAGTTTTTATTTAGTCCTTACGAGAAATTCATGCGTTAGTTGCATGTCACTGAAAGTTCATCGCTAATACTTGTGGCAGAAATAGTCTGTACCCGTTGAAAAATTGATGGGAATATAAGGTTTATTTGCCTGCAGACGAATTTTACTATATTTTTATTTTACTATGACTAGAGAACGAAGCTGAAGCTCAGCTCCCCAATATTCCACGCAGAAACCGTAGTAAGATATACATGATAGATATGGCTCGAATGGCGGGATTAAAAGTAAGATAATGATCTCCTAATACCCAAGTATAGTAGTTGTTTCTTATTAACAACATATGTATTATGATATATCTCGTTACTTTCTGCATCCCATAAGCTATGACTTTAGTTTAGCTTATATATGCTCAATACGAAGAGTGCAACGGAATGTCAGACACAAATGTGTTGCCATATTAGTCAAATTGAGAATCGCTTTCACACCTTAATTCAAGCGAAACAACACTTTTCTAGATTTCAGGGATATCAAGGGAGTATAAATTATTACTGAATAGTTTGAGGACTGCGCAATATTTCGTGAAAGAATAATGCTACTTACTTCCCTCTATAAAAAAATGCAATACAAATATTTGAACGTTTCCTTATTTTTTTTGCAAGTGTGCTAATCTAACACTTTTCTATGTACTCCCAATATTAAGGGCGATATTACAGGTAAAATAATAGGTTTTATATTGAGACAACTTACGCCTTCTCGTTAAAATGTAAAAAAAAACGTCTGAATGGCTGTGACATAAGTCAACAAATATCCAAGTGCACTCAGCAGGAAGTGGGACAAAGAATACACGGGTCGGTCAACATCAATGCCTGTTTACACATAATGATATTGACTTTATCGAACCTTGTGAGTTTCCAGCAGCATAAACTTCCGGTTTTACTAAGTAAATAGTTTGTGTACTTGTGATTTGGTGGGATTTAATTTACAATCATGTGGATCATACGGAATTCTTATGTTACTAAGGCCTTGATCAAGAAGGAAGTAAGAATCCACACATTCCATAGGCTTAATGTGATAATGAAACATTATGTAATCGGCGTACCTTCACGCTCTACGATGATGGATACATTTATTAATAAACTTAATAATGGTAGTGAACCGAAATACCATGACTGTAATGACCGGAAGAAAGTAATATATCAAATAATTCAACAATCGACAGATGACAAGTATACGTCAAAGTTATAGTTGTGCTCACTTTCCTGCGACGTGGCAAACTGATTTAATCGATAATTTCCGTAAGCGCCCTGGATGCATGAATCATTTATAGAAACCCTTTATAACAATCAGGGTAGTTAAGATAACGCCAATGTTCTAAGGCCTCGATAACTTGGTTGTTAAATTAATGCACTATTTTAATGAATGTAATCATTACATTAAAAACGGTGGTCATTGTTTCACGTGTCACGTACTTAACAAACGGAGATTTATTTATGTAATGACAGTTTTCGTTGGACCAATATTAACGAAAAAGTCGTTAATGCAATAACCATTTTTGTTAAATAAACGATGAAATTTGGTTTGGAGTATATGAATGAAGTAGTTAACCCCTTGTTGAAATGTCTCCCCTCAAACCTATTGTATGCAGGACGAGGACAGTAGCTAAAATAGGTTTCGAGCGTTAATTAATTTTTACATATCGATGCATTTGCGTTTTAACCGCACCGCTTGATTTTGCAGCCAGCACTTTAAATAGCCCTGTTTTCACCCTGAGCAAAGCAAAATTGCTTCTTTCCCAGTATCCTAAATTGAATTAACCGCTGTTTTCCAGAGAGTAATTGCGTTTTCAATTTCTCCAATCGATTGGTTGCAGCGTAAGCAGTCGTCCATTAATTTCAAATATCCCGCATTAGCGCCTTGAGATCGCGAACGTGCTATCACGGGTGGGCTTGACCAGAGAAAACATTTATCTTTATTTTTACGTAAGGAGTTCGTGGTCGGTAGAAAAACGACAGCTGCCGTTAATGCTCAGGACTCACGCTAGTTTGATAAGAAGTTTGGAGGTAACGAGTGCTTTATGTCTGCGTTTGTAATAGCTGTGGGAGAATTGACGCCCTCTACAGCTTTTGTTGTCAGACATTATCGGCACTTCGTCTTTCCAAGTGCTTATTAGCCGTATGTCTTACATATTCTTACAACGCTACAACATGCAAATAATGGCTCCTGTAAATAATTATATTAATAGAGTTGCAAATAATCGTATACCAGTTTTAAGCAAAACGTTATTTTTCAGTATTATCATAGATAAATTAAGAAAGATACCCAACCAATGTACACGATAATTTGTTAGCTTTTAGATCTTGATTGTAGAGGGCCACAGTAGTTGGTTCTTAACTTCACTTAAAATATTCATCACGTCGTTAACTAGTTCTTGCTCTTCTAATTTGTCCGTGAGTGGAAAGGAATAAGAAACGAAAATTACCCTCTCCTTAAGTAGCGCAGGTTGTCGCTACAAGCTAACACTGACATACGTACAACAGATCTACTTGATGTGAGTCAGAGAGAGATGGGTAGTTAAAAATGTGCTGCTGCCGAATTTCACAGCGGCAACCGGCAAGAGTAGGAATGCGAGTAAGGTCCAGAATAACTGTACAGCTGCGCGATATACGACCTTCTGCTACAGCGAACGCATAAGTCGGACATAGTTCATTTTAGAGGCGTCATTATAATCAGCGCGTTTGTCATAATAAGCAAAGTTTATTTTGTACCAAAATCCTGAAATTCCAAGCGCTGATTAAAATAAAAACTGTTTATGCCGCTGCACATTTTTAAATTGAAATGAATTTAATTTTTGACTCTAGCTCACTATCCGAACTACTATCACTTTTATTGTGTATTGTTATAAATAGATCTGTAATTCCTGCAACAAACATGCATTAATTTTCAATATATATAAAAACAGAGCTTACAGCTTAAAAGATTTAGTTACCTAGGTCTACATAAATATACATTAGCAAAACGACAATAATTGCAAGAGGGAACGAATAATTACAGAAACTATTTGCAATAAAATATCAATTCTGTGTGCATAAAGTCGAGTATCGCGTACCTTTTGGGCTATTTTGAACCATACTCGCATGTCCACGGACGCCGCTGTGAAATTCGACATTGCTACACAAAAATATTATGCCACAAACTATGTATTATATTGCGAATTTGCACACAGCAATAAACCAACGTGTTTTTGTGCTGGAAGAAGCTAAACGACGAATTAGGTAGTGTTTAAAGCGAACGAAATTCATTAAGGCGCTCTATAAGAAAACATAGTGACGGCGTTTTTAGAAATTTAAAAAAATTATATTTGTCATTTAAGCAGCAGCGTAGTATCTTAATATAATAAAGGTGAGGTACCAAAGATATTTAAAAAAAACAAACAAAATTTTTTACCTATTTTGGAAATTCACCCACCCCCCACAACCCTCTGCACAGCGCGCTTTCTTCACGACTAAGACAGTTGTTTTCCTTTTTCGATGAGGAATTATTTTAAGGCAGTCGAAGCTTTTAGCAACAAACTGCAATGGAAAATCATTTCTGGAAAGCTTGTTATACCTGGCAAGGTCTACTGTTAGGCAAGCTACTATATAGAGTCGTATCATTCGGGCTAATTACTAGATGCAGTAGGTATAGCACCTTAACAAATGTTTTTAAAGGTACCAACAAAATCTCTGATTAAAATATTGACGCGGGTCGACATTAGTATACTTTTGTCCTTGACTGTTTAAAAAAAGATAGTGAAAAGATAGTATATTACTGCTCGATAATAAAGAAAGATTTTTAACACAATATTGATGTGCTTTATAAAAGTAAAAGAGTTAGCAGTATTTGCGATAATGGTAGCTATTTTCTATTAATAGTAAAATATCAGTATAATCAGACAGATTACCAGATTTGCAACACCATACTGTAGCAGAAGTAGAAATCGCCGTTATTAATAAAATATGTGCCAATATAAGGTGCAAAATGGATAAAATACCATCTGTATTTTAAGTGACAGGAACTTAGATATAAAAGGCTCCAAGAAACACATACCAGATGTATTGTACTGGATTATTGGTTTGCTTGCATTTAATGAGGGGACTGCTGAAGATCCTGTAGCTATAACGAGCATTTGTCAAGATGGCCTAAACTCGTAACACTGGGAATTTTCGTACATCAAGAATCTAGATCTAAAATATTGGTTGAAACATTACATTCTTGAGGACATTCCGTTTCATATAAAGATGTCTTAAGACTCAGGAATACCACAGCTCAAGAACAAATTTCGATAAGTAAATTGTGCAATTTTGTAAAAAGATTAATTTATTTTATCATGATTTGCGTGCAGAATTGTATAATAAAACGTTTAATGAACTACATGCGTAGTTATTAGTTTAATTTTTCTTTCATAGGCTAGTGAGGATTTTTAATATACTTTCGAACGTGTTTGTCAATATGAAAACTTAAATAGGATTAATTAGACAGATTTCCTAATTATTGCATTTTGATCTATCGCGTCCCTCCCTGAGCTGCACTAGTGGACGAAGGACGGAGCTACGGAAATAGTAGAGATGGACGATGCGGCCACGCGAACACGGCAGCAGTCGCGTCTCCCAGAAAAATGTAATCTTTTACATTTAATTTTATACTACCTTTATCGGTAAATCAAAAAATATAAATTTGCCACGAATGGCACCTAAAAGGACACGGCTAACTTTTAATAAGAATATATTTTTTTGAGTTAGGCCTTAGTTTTCGCGATAATGCTAGGTAAACTGAAAATTAGGGAATTTTGAATTAATTGCAGACGGCGCTGAAACCGAAAAACTGACCTTTTAGTATTTTTCAGTCGTAAGAGGCAATGCATTTTGCAAGTAAAAATTTATTTAAAAATATTCGGCACAGAAAGTATACATTTCGTTTTTTAACAATGCACCGTTAGTTACTTTTTTAACGATATTGACTTTCGGCTCGGTCTAAATTTTTATAATTCTGGATTTATAATTATCAATATATTAGCTTACATCTGTGTAAGTTTTAGCTTGCAATCCCGAGTCTCCCACATAAGTCAAAATATGTCCGATCGGGCACTCTACCATTGACCCTTCGCTACATAAAATATTATTTTGTTAAGCATTACGGGTGTTGCAGTCAGCTGCTGTAGAAGCGCAGTGGTGGGATTGTGACTACCGCCCACATTCCGTTCGCATGCTGTCTGGGCGGGAGGGACATACAGTACAAAACATTTGGGATACAATATCGCGCGCCTTGGACATTCTTTCGCCCTCTTGAGTGAAGATCATTCACTACGGTTTTGTGGCAATGCGGTGCATTTACATTGGGTATCTTTCTTTATTTATCTATGGTATTATCCATCCTAAGTAGGTAGAGACAGCGGCGATAGTCCAGTAAAACTGCTTTAATTAAGGGCGGTTTATGATGCTATTAAATCCGTGAAAAGTAATGCTTGCGGGTACGATATGATCTCTCTAAATTTAATTTGTTACAGCATCCCGGTACTTTTGACTATATTCACACATATTATAAATGTTTGTCTCAGTCGCGGAATATTTCCCGATTCTTGGAAGCGTGCTATTGTGACACCGATCCCCAAGACTGGTACTCCTGTAACGTATAAAGATTTGAGGCCTATAAGCGTTTTACCTTTGCTATCTAAAGTGTTGGAGAAAATTATGATGTTGCAGTTGCTTAGTCATGTACAACGGTATAACTTGCTACTGCGTGCACAGTCGGGTTTTCGTAGAAACTATAGCTGTGAGACAGCTTTATTAAATGTTACCGATGGGGTGCTGAAAGCCTTGGATGAGGATAATTTTTGTCTATTGGTTTTGGCAGATTTCTCCAGGGCTTCTGACACCATTAGCCACGACTTGCTTTTGGCGATGCTACATCACTTGGGTTGGGAACGGGCGCAATTCGTATGTTCAGGAGCTACTTCACTAATCGCACGTGTACGGTTAAAATCGGTGATGATGTGTCAAGAGCTGCTGTGGTGTCTTGTGGTGCCCCGCAAGGATCGATTTTGGGGCCACTGCTCTTCTCTTTGTATACGTCAGTGTTGATGCCGTTTATAAGATATGGGGATTATCATTTTTACATTGATGATACCCAGATTAGGTATAGATTGGCGAGGGGTGAGGTGGCCCACGTTAATAATTACATCAATATAGACCTGAATAGCTTTACTGCAAAATCTGAGCAACATTCACTTATTATTAATCCCGCTATGTCAAGTTAATATTATTTGGCAAGCCCTCTAGACCTACTCAGCGCGAGGAAGTGGCTGCGCAACTCGATGTTCTTATTAATGGTCAACGCTTGGAACTGGTGGATCATGCTAAAACCTTGGGTCTAATAATGGATTATAGGGTGCGCTTTGATGTACACGTTTCCTATTTAGTTCGCAAAGCCTTTGCAAAGCTCAGACTAATTTTTCACGTGCGTAACTTGCTAACAACCAAGCAAAAGGTCTATTTGTGCGATGCTCTTGTGCTGTCACTTTTTAACTATGCGGACACAGTCTATGGTCCTTGTTTGGACTCTGTCCATTGTCGCAGGGTTCAGATGGTTCAGAACTCCTGCTTGCGGATGATATACGGGTTCAGACGGTCTACTTCTGTTCGTCATAAGTTGGGGCTCGTACCATGGTTGAATATGGAATGCAGGAGAAAGTTACATGCAGCCTGTTTATACCATAAAATAATTTTATACAAAACTCCGCCATATTTGTTCCCTAAAATTTCGTATAGAACCGACGTTCATAATATTAACGTCAGACAGAAGGATTCTCTTTCAACACCGAAGTATAAGCACACGTTTCTCCGTAGATCGTTTTTCTATAACGTTGCATTTATTTGCAACCAGGTGCCTGTGCATTTAAAAACAAAATCTTTATTATTTCATTATAAAAAATATTTATTGCTCTTGACATAGTTTTTTTTACATCTGGCCTGACGCTCGCCTACTCCCCTTTCTGGATCGTCCTGTTGTAGCTGTGATATGGACTTTCCTTAGTTGCGTATCGCGCGTATTTTGTCCTGTTTCTTTGTAAGCTGCGGTTAAGTGGTAGAGCAGTTTTTCGACTTTTTGGTCGATGACTGAACTTCGCCGTTTCGGTGTTGCCAGCATATCTCTCATATAATGTAGCACTTATTATTATTATTATTATTATTATTATTATTATTATTATTATTATTATTATTATTATTATTATTATTATTATTATTATTATTATTATTATTATTATTATTATTATTATTAATATTATTATTATTGTCTTAAAGCGTTACAGCTTTGATAGTTACTAGGAAATAATTGCATAGTAGGTATTAGGATTTGTCATCTGCAAAGTGTATTTTGGAGAAAACTTTTCTTAGAAGCAGTCAGTCAGTAAGAAGGAAGTGTCTGCACCGGTTAATGCCTTAGCATGTTTCTCAATTTAACAATAACTAATTCGGTCCAATCCAAATTTTAATGAAAACGTGATTGACAAATTGGTAAAAAAACAAATGCATCGACTTAGTGTTTAAAGAAGGCAGTGAATTTATGTATGCCATTATTATTGTTATTATTAAAAATCAAACTTCTATTTTCCTTTTTTTAGTTCCAAAATTTATCAAACATTATTTGAAAAATTTAAAAAATCAAATAAAATTTTTCTTCAATTTTTTATCTTGTTCTAGGTAATAATCTAGGAACATTAAAATACTCGTATATCTCACTTAATAAGTTTAGAGCTAGAAATCTGACCATAAAGTATATTGTGTAAGAAACGAACACATATATTAAGTTTCTTCTCCCTGTTACAGAATCTAACTTACATAAGGCATAGTGTGGTGTAAATGTTAATTGAGAGATAAGATAACACCCAAATCAGTAATTTGTTTACAGCGTTCTAGTACATGACCGTGTATAGTGGTAAGGAAATAATCTTAGATCTTCGTTAAACTTATTAGAAGAACACCTTTCAAGACTTTCTTGTGGCTCCAACAACATTCTTAATAACTTTGGGTATCTTCAAATCGTCAACATAAATGAAAGTGCTACAACCCAAATTCCTTACATTATCAATGTATAAGGTAATAAGAGGTAATGGTCCCAACGTGGACCCCTGCCCTACACCACAATTTACAGTATACGATTCTGATCTAATTCCTCCATAATTTATTTAATTACACTGTTGTACAGGTTTGGACCCAACTACACAACAGGAGGGTAAAAGTTAATCAAAACCTACAGACAAAACTTAATCTTACAAAAATATCTTTTAAAACAGTGATGCTACCTCCAAAAAGATCAAAATTTATATACCGGGAATTATATAGAACACACATGTTATATAGTGGTGAACGCTTTTTTATATTCGCTCTGGCAGTTGACAGACAAAATGTGTGAGATGTTCTGCCAGACACTCTAGGTACAACAAAATTTAACGACTCCAAAATTTCGGCACTATCAAGTAAATTGTTGACAATTTTGAATAGAAACACCAAACCGTGAAGGTCTCTTCTAGTCTGAAGACTCGAAATATCATGTTTCTCAAGCAGATCGCTGTGACAAACACCTCGGGAGGAAAAGACGCCGTCGAGTTTAAAACTTAGTAGTTTTAGAAAGTTGCGTTAAACATTTTTAATTTAATTTGTATGTCGCATATAATACGGGGTCCCAACAACCGCTGCGTACTCCAATCTAGATCTAATAAATGAGTAAAAAAGCAATGTGTTATAACAGAAATCACGATTGCTACGTGAAATAAAGCCATATGTTTTACTGGCATTAAGACACATTTCATGGATGTGTGGAATAAAAGATAACTTGCTATCGAAAGTTACGCCAATATCGTCAAATGTATCTGGTCTAGACAGAGAAACACCCTCAAGACCGTAGTCATATATTATAGGCACATATTTTAATGTGAACGATAGAACGTTGCACTTAGCTATGTTCAACGGCAGTCCGTTAAATCTACACCAGGTATTCAGTACGTCAAGATTGTTTTGTAAACGAATACAATCGATCCTTGAATGTATGGTACTGTAAAGTTTAAGGTCATCCGCATAAAGTAAAATGTTGACGTGTATAACGTCGGTTATGTCATTAATAAACAGTATAAAAAAACAAAGGGCCTAAAACAGAACCTTGCGGCACTCCAGATGTAGCATTGTATGCGCTGGACTTGAATCCATTAAATGCCACGTATTGAACTCTATTGTGGAGGTAAGATTTCAACAAATCGATCAAAGCATCAGATATGCCGAAGCGATTGTGATTGTGATCCAGCTTATCGAACGCTTTGGAGAGGTCCGTATAAATCACATCGGCCAGCAAATGACCATCTAAAGCTTCAGCGACAAACTGAAAAGCCTTGATGAAACCGTGCTGGTGTACACTAATATACTTAGATAAATTATGATATAAATAGTTATGTAAGAGTATCTAAAATACTTTGCTAATGTTGCATATAATAGAAATTGGTCTGTAATTAGTAATGTTCCGTAAATCACCTTTTTTGTGGAGCGGACATACAGTAGACTGTTTCCAAATGTTGGCAATTATACGCGTCTTTAGGCATTGATTAAATAATACCATCAAAGGACGGGCAAATGTATGTGCACAGTCTTTTAACAAAAATGCAGGAATGCCATCGGGCCCTGTTGTCATCTTAGGTATAATTCGCAGCTAATACTTCATTTTCAGTAAATTCTAATAAGATAATAGCAGGATGTGTATCCGGCGAATTTATTGATAAACGTGATGATTCTGTGTAATATTTGCTAAAGAAATCAGCAAAAGCATTTAGAGTATTATCTGGCGTATTAAGACACTGGTCGCCGTAATACATGCACTTTGAAATATTGGATTGTCTTTTTTTTGTTATTAATAAATGACCAGAAATTGCCCAGATCGGTCTTTATTTTGGATTCGGTATTCTATACAAAACGTAATAATCGACATATTGTATCCGATCGTTCAAAATAGATTTTATTAGGAAAACCAACTGCCTCACAAACCAAGATTATTTAATTTAGTTAACAAAATGCAGTGGTTGGCTTTATCAAACGCCTTGCTAAAAACCAGCTTGCATTCTGTTATCCAACGCACTCGAGATAAACTGCGTGAACTTACATAAATTAATAGTTGTAGATCGCCCTAATAAGAACACATTCAAAGATTTTTGCAAAATTACACATAAGTGCAATCGGCTTGTAAGTGCTTACAGTATATATTTGTCACCACTTCTGAATATAGGTGCCGCTCGTGTTCTTTTCCACTAGGCAGGGTATACAGGGTGATTTTTTGAAAACTTCACACCTTAAATAACTTTAAATATAGCAAAAATTTAAAAATTTGCAAAAACAGGTAAACTTTTGTTTGCAGGGGGACAACTTTTGAGATAAGTTTTTAATGGATAGCGCTTACTCTCTGAGCAGGGTAGACACCCCTTTAAAAATTTTAAATGGAAATATCCATCTTGTGATACATCATTTGAAAGCTCATTTCACAAAGAGTCTGGCCATGTAATTAGTTTTACCACGTTTAACTTATTGACGGGGTAATAGATTAATAGTGCCTACGAAACAGGTTGCTTATTAAATTGAATATTTTGGACTCTTTTCAACAAAATGTATTTTATTTTAGAGCGGAAATAAAATTTGTCCTTACGAGAACCCAAAATTTAAACAAACAACTTGTAAAAAATATGACATTTTAAAAAAACTCCCAGAATACTGAAAAAAAATTCCATGTCCACGAAAAAGAAAAATTATTTATTTGTAACTCCAAAAACAGTGTGAACAAAACCATAGAAATTCAAACCTTACAATAGATTCTCAAAATGTGCACCACCTCTTTCCATACAATAATACAGACGGTTCTCGAACTCCTGCTGCACTTTTCAGAAAGTTTCAGGTGGAATTCTCCTGCACTCGTTAATAATTCTTTCTCGCAGATCGTCCAGGCTAGTAGGTTGTGTTTTGTAAACCACAGATTGTAAATGACCCCATAGAAAGAAATCTAAAGCAGTCAAATCGGGTGATCGTGGCGGCCATTCAATTGTTCCACGCCTACCAATCCAGTGAAGAGGAAATCTATGATTTAACCAATTTCGCACATTAATGGCGTAATGCGGTGGGGCTCCATCATGTTGGTAAAACAATTCGTATTCATCCAACATTGGATTTCCTTCAGGGTCACGTTGGTTTTCTAATTGCTCCGTAATTAAAGGATCAATAACGTTATCAAGTAATTCTAAATACGAGTACATTCCCCCATTTAGCGTCCCATCAATGAAAATTGGACCTACAATAGCGTTGCCAAGTATTCCAGCCCAGACGTTCAACTTCTGAGGAACTTGTGTATGACCTTCTCGAAAAATATAAGGATTTTCGTCACTCCAGTACCTGACGTTATGTTTATTTACAGATCCGTTCAAAAAATGTGCTTTCATCACTAAAGCAGATATTTTTTATTAGATTTGGATTTACTATAATCTTTTCTGTCATAATTTCGCAAAATTGCAGTCTTCTATCGAAGTCATCTTCGCCGAGTTCCTGGAGAGTTTTCATCTTATAGGGGTGGAATTTGTGCAGTTTTGTAACTTTCCTTACAGATGAATAAGAAAGTCCAGTGGCTGTACAAATATTACGCAAAGAGCTAGTTGGATCCATTGCAAAATGACCAAGTACTTCAAGTTGGGCCATTTCATCAACGACTCTATTCCCTGCCCTTTTTTTGTTTACTACAGATCCAGTGTCTTGAAATTTCTGCACGAGATCGAGAATGTACCTAGCGTCAACATTTTTATCGGGGTGCCGTTCGTTAAACACCCTTGCTGACGCACGAGCACAGCTATACTCAGCACCGTAAATAAAAATTATTTCTACCCTTTCGGCAGTTGAATAAACCATTATCGTTTGGACTCTCACTTTAAAATTTTACGCGATTTATAAAAAGGAATGTGAACAAAAAGATGGTCTTGCCAAAGAAGTAGCCAAAAAGTTGAAACAAAAAATTGGAAACACAAAGTAGATAATTATTTAGCCAATTCAGTATAAACTGTCGAGTTGCAATATCAAGTAATGTCGAAAGAAAATTTTAAGTATTTTTGGCATTTTGCTTAGGTGTAACAATTATTTTTTAACAAGTTTTTTTAGGCTTAAGTAAGGACAATTTTTATTGTAACTGCAAGACAATAAATTTTGTTAAAAAAAGTCCAAAATATTCCATTTTATAAGCCACTGCTACAATGCACTTTTTGACCCACTACCCCGTCAATGGGTAAAAAACAGTAAAACTAATTACATGGCAAGACTCCTTGTGTAATAAGCTTTTAAATGATGTATCGTAAGATGGGTAGTTTCATTTAAAATTTTTGAAGGGGTATCTACCCCGCTAAGAGGGTAAGCGCTATCCATTAAAAACTTATCTCAAAAGTTGTCCCCCTGCAAACAAAAGTTTACCTGTTTTTGCAAAATTTTAAATTTTTCCTCTATTTAAAGTTATTTAAGGTGTGAAGTTTTCAAAAAATCACCCTGTATGTATATTTTTAATAAATAAAATACAGAAGCAGTCTTTTTAAACATATTAAGGAGAAATTATCCGCAGCGATGATATGGTTATTATTAGTTCGTCCGGTATTACGAATAACCGCTGTCTGGAGCAAATTCTCGACCAATTTAAGCTCCGTAGCTTTTTGCCCGAAATTAGCCGTTTGGCGCTTGCTATTGAGGCTGCATATCCTCAAAGACTTTCTGGCAGGTTTAGCGAAGCGTAGAACTTTATACCTTGCACGCAGCGCTTCGTAGGATTAGTGTCGAGAAGTCTTATACGGAAGTAAATTTGGAATGTGCAATAAATTTGTATGGTGCGTAATCCGATTTACCGCTGCTTGCAAAAAGCCATTGTGGCATTTGGGATCTCAGTAAGCTGACAACAAAACATTGCATTGTTTTGTGTTTTCGGGAACACTGCTGTAATCCTCTATTCCGCGGCCAGAAATGGAAAGCGCTCTTGACCTATAAATGAACATTTCTTTTGCATAATAGTATTCTTGAAGGAAAGGTTTTAATTGTTTGTAGCATTTTATTTTGCTAATGAAACAACGTTCTAAAGGAGGTGGTATATGGTATATTCATAACAAGTTCATCGCATACAAATAAAACATCTACATTATTGCGTCTTTCAGATCCCTGAAAATATAATACGTAATAATAAATAATAAGTAAATTAATGAACTTACCTCGCTATGCAACTTAAGTTGCCTATATACGCATTTTAAAAAAGTCCTTCCATCTCATCGTAACGGAACAATATCTTCGTGGGCTCCAGTCTTTTAATAAAAACGTTCATTCTGTGGCTGGCATGAGAAAGCGGAGCACGGAGCTGTTAGCCTTTAAAAGTGTTAAAATTCTATTAGAAAATAATAATTTTTTACTTGCTACAACTATTCGAAAGTTGCATCATTCTTCGGTATTTATTTTTGAACCGTCCAACTTATCCGAGAGTAATCTTCGACAATCAAGGTAATTATTTTGTTAGCGTGTGAATATTATACTCACTCAGCTAATTAATCAGGTCTATCAGACTAGTCAAAGAACATATTAACATATCACAATATTACATACAACATATTAAGTTGATAGTTACAGTACATACAGTCACCTATCTAATATATATAATATGTTTTTCATAAATAATTAAAACGAATCTTCTAAGAAAGTKCTGATGTCTTTATCAAGAAGTAGATTACGTAACCGTCTTTTGACTAAYTTGATACTTTGAAAATGTGATATTAAGTTATAAACMTTATTATAACATTTTAGACTTTGGTAAATAAAAGCTTGGGAGACACTAAGGCGAGAATACGGAAGATGTAAATTTTGATTAATTCCTAATTATGCATTTCCTTCACAGAAGTAAAGTCCTGCTTATTTTCCAATACATAAAGAACTAAGTAGTAAATGTATAAACACGGCAGGGTTGATATATTATATTTTTTTGAAAAAGGTTTACAAGAATAATATGTCACTGGTCACTTACATTGCAATCCACAAGAACAAGAAGGTAACCTAATCAATCCGGAAGAGCTATCTACCATGTTGCTGTAGAGCTCGGCCATTCCATCATAGCGTAACCTACGGAAATTAGATAAGTTATAAATCACGCCCTGTAACTGTTAATACTTACCATTTATTGTTTCGGATACCATTTGTTTTGCGAGTATATTCACGCAAAGCTTTACTTGGGGGATTCATGGTTGTTTCCACATTTATTTTATTTATACGTATTTGCATTATATATCTGAATTGTGTACCCGGTTCACTTCAATATATGCCGACAGGACCTAGAAATATGTTGAATGGATTCAAAGGTGCATTCATCGTGAAACATCCTGAATCAATTAGGTAGCTTGGAAACAAGCTGATTGAACGTATGTGCTTTGTCTCACTTGATTTATCAGATAACTCTGACGATCGTTTCGACCTAGAACGGTCATTGTCAAAAAGATAACAGCGTTATACTAAACTCAGATGTGCAGAATTTTGTTTGTATCCCCTTTTTTTACAGGGGTTGTAAAATACAGTTGTAAAATCTCTCGCCTGGGTTTGAAGGTCGACTTTATAATTTCGGCAATATCAAAGGCGTACTGGACGTGGGAATTTCTATTTGTGTATTTGCCAAATGTTTTTTCTGATGCTGAGCTTTTTTAATTTCCAAAAGTTCTAAAAGGCTCAGTTTTTTACCTTTCTTTCGCAATGCAAAATTTTGATGTCGTTTTCATCTAAGTGATGGTATTGCCTTTTTTGCTTCCCACGAGTTATTGTTACACTTAATATGCATGTAACCCGGAGTAACACCATAGACCTTGCATTGCTTATTAAACCAAATATGATTGGAACACATCTTGAGTTTAAGTAACGTCTTTTTGAACAGAAACGCCAACTTGCCCGCACTGGCATTATGAATATGTTGAATGGATTCAAAGGTGCATTCATTGTGAAACATCCTGAATCAATTAGGTAGCTTGGAAACAAGCTGATTGAACGTATGTGCTTTGTCTCACTTGATTTATCAGATAACTCTGACGATCGTTTCGACCTAGAACGGTCATTGTCAAGTGAGACAAAGCACATACGTTTGCTTGTTTCCAAGGACCTGGAAAGACTGACTGCTTTATCTATTTATATAGTCGATGATCTAGATTTCCAATTTTAAGTATCGTTATAAAATTGGTGACGTCCTTTCTTGATTCATTGAAATTTTGAACCCACGGAGCCCGCTCTTGGTATGCAAAATCTGCCGTTACTTTGTGTTTCAGTAATTTTACCTCACATATTTTATGCAAGATTTATGTTTATTTGGGTATGGGTGTAACATTAGCCAATAAACAACTAGTATCCTTTCTCGTCAACACAGTATAGCTAGTTTCGGACCAATACCTAAGTGCTCATGAAAGCATTGATTACCAAGGTAACTGACGGTGTTGGATGTGTTAAAAATTACTATGTTACTGCTAGAAAAGAAAGATGATTGAATCTATCTCTCCGGTTATATGCAAATAAGATAACCAAATATGAATATTGTTTTTCTAGTTTTAGTTTTTCATTATTTTAACTATTGCAAACGCAAATAAAATCAAAGATAATGGTTATGCATTCTTATTTCAATAAATTATTTATAGACACAGATTTACTAATATCCTTGTCAAGTTGTAGAGCCAAAATGTTTAACCAATTCAGGCTTTGTGTTATAGATAAATGATTATGATGGCTAGGTGTTAAACATATACATATATAGTAAAATTTATTCATGTAAATCATACGTGATATATATTGTCCTTGTTTTGTGTTCGTGTCATTATCAAATCAGATTATCATATTTATTCTTTATCTTTTGCGTATTTCTTACTAGAAGCTGTAAAGGAGTCGCAGATGACCCAGCAGATTTGTTTAAAGTCACTTAAATAGCCTTCTATACAAGTTGTCTCAAAATGTAATTTTTGCTTATATGTTTCTAATAAGCAAGTATAGAGGAGCGATAAGCAAATTTTTGAGACACTTTTTTATTATTAACCCGTATGTTGCAATAGAAATTATGTTAGATGTTTTGGCTATGAACCGTCATCAAAAACTGATTCTTATGGTCACCATATTAAAGAATAGCGCTATTGAATAAACCATTTTTCTGGCTAAAGTAGTTTAACATACTTGGTCAAATAAATATACCCGGAAATACTAACAAAATTCTTTAAAATAATAAAATACATTAGGATCAAAACAAAACAAAAAAAACAAAACTTAAGAGGCAAGGGTCTTATTTCCCTTATTTACCACGTCTGCGTCAACTTTTATTCTTGTTTAATAACGACATTAGCAAAGTGATTTATATTTTAAAAAGGTTTGAAAGCCATTTTTTGTTGAAAGGACTGAAAACGAATGTTGTGTTTTTAAACCATTGTGTTTTGAAATATGAACAATAACGCATATGCACAGGGTCGCTACAAAGTATGGAACCATAATTGAGCCTGACAAAAAATAAAAACAATTTTCTTTATCGCTAAAATGGACAAAAAGGKCAGGTATGACCATTTCTCCTTGACTGATGATAATTTTCGTGCAATTTGATCTATTTATTGCGAATCGGATACCCAAAAATTTGTGTGGGCACATACTTTTGAGAGGTAGTGTAGATGTTTTTAATGAATCGTACGTACGACTGCGATGGAATGGTATCTACGAACGGATACAGCTATTCGATCCCTCGAAGACAGCATACAAATCAGATTGTTACCCCTGCACATAAACCACCCCCTCGCCTTAATAAGCAACGTATTCAGCTGCAGGCGCGCCGTAAACAAGGCATTTACCTGCGGCACGGAATACAGTAGCGACATGCCCCAGGCGCAGGCCAGCATGATCTTGCCCCTGCGACGAGCGTCGTTCACCTTGAGGGGGTGCAGCACTGCGAAATAGCGATCGAGCGAGACGCAGACGAGCACGTTGCTGCTGAGGTAGAGGCCGAACGCTCGCAGGAACAGGAATGCTTTGCAGGCGAGGTTCCCTGCGAGCCACTGAACGGTTATGCGCCAGGCTACCTGAAAACAAAAGGAATCACTGAATGTGGGTTACCGCGGTTTTTTGAATGGCAAAGTTGCGTAGGACGTCGCCTGCGGACGTTGAAATGGGGCAGACTGATTAGGCAAGCTGCTGCCGCCGCTGCTACGTATTGCTTGGATTTAATCAATGTGTTCCGACATACATTTGCATACGGATTCAATCGACGCTGGGGTTAAATATAGATCTGCTTCATTTATTTTTTTAAACTAAAAGGGAGTTACTAGTTTTGAAAGTAGTACTTCAGTGCCGACATTTTCCATCGCGTAAATTTTCAGTAGAATTAATTACTCTCAGAGAGGTTGTTACAACTATTGATGGGATAATACTTTTTTGTATAGCAATTCAACTCTCTTACCGTTTTTACAACCCTGCAATACTATTTACCTTTCATTTACAGGCACAGTTGGAACGGCACGCGACCCCTCATAAATCAAGCCTTCTCTTTGTGATTTTGCCAATTTCCAGTGCCTGCTTTAAGCCGTTTTAAAACTCGTTTTTGGTTTGTGTAGTGTATATTATTCTAAGTAGTTTTTAATCATTCGGTTAATAAGAGGTTTTACATCGATCGTTTTTAGTTACGCCTCAAAATGAATTGCACGTAGTTTTAGATGAGTAGCAACATTATTTTGCACGAGCAAAGTATATGTAGTTATAATAAAATTTGTAATCTAACTAGACAACATACACTTCTGAGCATTTTTTAATATGCAAAGAAAAATCTCGCATTCCTAAATATTTTTATTTTGATTTTTAACATTCCTGTAATATTTATTTCCCGTGAATATGTTGAATGCTGTGCTAGCCGAAAATTATAAACAATACATTTTTATATTATTACTATCTTTTAACTATTGAAAACATGCGGTCAACGGTTAACATAACTAAATATGTAAATAAAAGACAAGTATTTTAAAAGAAAATAATAAGAATATATATTTTTTTATCTTTTATTTTTACACCGACATAACTTAAATATATTAATTATTATCAACATCACTACTGTCAAATTCTGAATTACTGCTAGCATCATCATTAACATGTATTATAAAATTTTGAAAATTTGGGGATACATAGCTATGTTCAATTTCAATAACACGCTTAATACAACTTTTCCACAGTTCTTTCATTATACTACTTACCTCAATACGCACTAAATCTACTACTCCCGAACTTAAACGCGGACATGTAGTGTTTCTTCGTATTCCTTTTTAAGCGAACTCCACACTAATTCAATTGGTTTTAGGACGCAATAATACGGTGGCAAACGCATAACTATATGTCCATCTCCTTTCGCTAGTTCATCAACTACGTATTGTCAACAGATCTTTTTTGGTAACTTTTCCATCCGGAATTGTAATTTTATTCTTTTTCATGTAATCAATTATTTCTATTTTTTTAGCTGATGTTGGCGCCTTGTTCATTAATTTTGAATGATAACTCGCGTTATCCATGACTATAACAGATCCTGTTGGTAGCCCTGGCAGTAACTGCTGCTGAAACCAAGTTTGAAAAAGTGCAGAGTCCATGTCGCAATGGTAGTCAGCAGAACAATTTTGGATTTGTTTCGCTGGCAGTAATAAGACATTTTCCACCCATCCATCACTTCCTCCCGCATGAAGAATTATAATTCTTTTTCCTCTCGAAGATGGTGCTTGCAGAACGCAGTTATTTGTTCCATCTGTCAGACCTTTTTTTTTAAGTTGTGGGTGTCGTACCACGTTTCATCCAGATATACGATTTTCTTGGCGGTACCTTCTGATTTCGTTTATATAATCCCATCTCATTCTTTTTAGTCGGGTTGATTCCATTATGGGACAAACGTTGGTTTAATGTACTATAATTAAAACCGATACTCCTCAAGTATTTTCTGATATTTTTGCAATAGCTTATGTCATATCCTAATTCCAAAAGTTTTAATTTCAGACTTGCCGTAGTTGGAACTTTATGTTCCTTATACATTTGGTAAAGCACTTTTTTAATTTCTATCCCAAGCTCTTTTGATATATTTAGAAATGTCTTCGAATTGCGTGATTTTCTTGAATTGCCTCTATTTTCAATAATATCTCTCACAGTCGTGTAGGGGACACCAGCCATTTCACTTGTCACTTTTAACGGAGCACTGCACCTTTTTTATCAAAAAATTGTATACATTTTTTTATGATTTCTTTGGCATCTTGGGTAAGGTAACGACGATTCCTCTTGTTTTCTTCAATTTGCACTTCCATGTCAGCATGAGCAACTTCATTCTGAGCGGTACTTGGAGCAGCTTTTTCCCAAGGACGGAACATTTTTCGCTTCTCATGTCTCGCGCGCAGAAATACTAAGACTGAATGCTAGTTTTGGTTTAACCGGTAGTGAATTTTAAATAATCCGACCCTGCTTAACCATCTTCCGAAAATCGGACCAAAATTTATGGTAATCCGGTTATTTGCGGTAACTTGTGAGGGGCCGCCTGCTGCAGGGTTGTAATAACGATAAGAGAGTTGCATTACTATACTACGACTAAAGTAAAAATTTAGGATGGCAATGCCATCTGTTAGCATTACACTGACATGATGACAAAGCCATGCAACAATGTTGTTATAGAAACTTTGTGTTTCCTCGAAACTCGAATGAAAAGTGACGAATCTGTGTGAAAAGAATTATTAAGTAAAACTCTGGTACAATTTACGAACCATATTTACAAATAAGCGGCAAGAATAACAGCAGATGCATACTATAAAATGTATAGTGGAAGCAAAAACAAGGTGATGTACTTATCTGACGCAGCTTCACAAGCTTATTTTAAAGAATTAAAATCAAAATAGGAGTGTAAAGCATAATATAAACATCGGACAGAGGAAAAATACTTACTCACAGAAGTAACTTATCAATGCAGGCTTTTTTATTTGTAACTATATTTATCTAGAGGTTGTAGAAAAACAATGTGTTTCACTTGTTTGAAAATTTCTCTTCATTGCTCGTGTTTATTCCATTCATGTGCAACTTACAGCGACTTTCGAGTAAAATAAACGAAGATGTATGCTTTCCTTCGGCATTGTTTTTGTTCAGTATAATGCTTGGCCGTACTCAACCCAACGTGACGATCTTTTTAGGTATGAAGTTTTCGTCCATCGTATAATCAGAAAGTGGCACCAGTAATTTTTATATCTTTCGAGAATTAAGGGCATTTTTGGGGGGACACCGCTTCGTCACCAAATAACGGTTCCAATAGGTTGTCAAAATATATATTGATCATGTTAGCGACATAGTTTCTTGAAGATGTGATAAATCCTGCAATTGTTTTTTTTTTTGCGAATTTGTAGAAAAATTAATAAGATTTTGTTCAACTTTTAATAATAAACTAGTCGGAGGTACAAAAAACATTTCTCGTATGAACAAATAAACAAATAAAGAAGTGTGGGTGCCGGGCTCATGGTTATTATGTGTAAACATCACCGTGCTTCAGATACACATTACGGCACACAAATACGACCAGTGTTCTGGTCAATAGCAGTGGCGTGTTAGTGGTGAAAAGTGAAAAGAAGAAAGTTTTGCTGAATCAGGCGAGGGAAATAGTGTACCTTGTTCACACTTATTTCAAAAATTAAAGGTGCACCTCAGAAAAACCTCAGATACAGCTTAAAAAGAAGAGCCCGAATTTACCTTTTACCTTTTAGGACGTATGTTATGCAATAAAAAGACGAAAGAAAATTGTGTTACCTTAGCTAATTTAACTACAAAATAAAGGTTAAGAATATCTCTTCTCTATTTTAATCTAGAAACTCTGTAATTATTGAAATCTAGACAAATCACCTGTCTTACTTTGAAGTGATGTTATGGTTACTAGACTCATTTTACCGAATATCAACTTTTACAAAGAAAAATTAGACTGACTACTTATGAGAAACATGAAATCAGATCACTTTTCATTTGCTATTTAGAATAACATCGATACTTTTTGCAGTCAAAATTTGCCGATTGGCTACTTGCACGAGACTTATCTGCGCTTCCCCTAATAATTGGACAGAGTTGATTCAATGAAATAACTATTTGAGAATACCTCAAAAAGAGAATGGCACTAAAACCTGTGTTGAATCAAGAAAATCATGGAAGATAGCTGCAGCATAAGCTAAACCCCAAACGTACTAAACAACTCAATGATTGTGTTGATAATGCACCATAACCTAAAAACAAATCGCGCACCAAGATCGAATTCTAAGAATGCTGATATGTTTAAATGGCTTAATAGCAGGCATGCATATTTCCACCCACCTCAATAAGTTTTCAACCCACATTATAGGAAATAGTAAATCGCCCCGGGAAACAATGCATTACCTATAAATTCGATATGTTACTGAAAAATATAGGACATGCAGCTTGAAGTTTTCTGCCCTATCATTCGGACTTAAACTCCACTGAGCTGACATGGCTAAAGTTAAAAGCACAAAAAATACAACACTTCAGTTAGCACACAATATATTTAGGCAAATTTGCAACAAGAAGAAACGCTGTAATCATTTTAGGAAACCTGAAAAATGTCTGTAGCATGAAGCATTCAGCAACTCCAGTGAAGTTTGCTACCCTCGACTTGAATGCAGCTCTGGGGGAGATTTAACTAGCTATGCTATGCGTCTAATCCTCATCGCTCTCGTATTCATCTGTACTATATCACAAAAAGTAACGCTTTTTGTATGAGTGTGTTCTTTTATGTAAAGAAATATGCAGCCAAGGAAGAGCACTAAACATGAAAAGAAACGAATGTATAGGACCAATACAAGCTGGACAAATCTTGCGGCTCCCTGTGGAACCTTGATACATCGCAATGCACTAAATATTGGACTTTTATTTTACTCAACCCCCGCTATAGATCTTGGTCTTTTTTAATTAGACCGCGTCGATTTTAAAAATATTGTTCAAATTTCGCTTGCTCTTATAAGCAGCATCATATAAATACAAGAATATAAAATATGGCACGAAGTAAGACAAGTTTGCACTTGATTTTGTGAGGGGGTAGGTTGCTTGAACAGCGGAGAGAAAAGATAATAATAATAATAAAGAATGTCAGCTACKACAGTGATTTTTTAACAAACTTAGTATTACATCCTTTAAAATTATTGTCCAACACTTCCCTTAGATTTCTAGGCTCAGATTTCGAAAGTTTAGGATGCTGGGTTAAGAGGGGC
The DNA here is from genome assembly GCA_025024175.1 of Rhyzopertha dominica. Lineage (NCBI taxonomy): Eukaryota > Metazoa > Arthropoda > Insecta > Coleoptera > Bostrichidae > Rhyzopertha > Rhyzopertha dominica. The sequence continues at coordinate 75,543,270 of QCXZ01000137.1, forward strand.
GTTTACCTAGAGCGAATCGGGTCATTTTAAGCACCTACCGTTTTACATTTTACCGAGTTATTCGAAACTTTTTCGAAGTGAAATTTCGACACGGCAATGACAAAAGATGTAGCTACAACGTAGAGTTCGAGTTTTTTCTGAATTTGGTACGGTAATGTAAATATTTGTTGTTATATTTTGCTTAAAAATGCGTAATTTTGGCGAGTTATATCTCGAAAACTAAGGCACATAAACGAAAAATTCGAACTCCACGTTGTAGCTACATATTTCTTTGTGCACTACCAAAAACATGAGCACGATAAATAAGTAAAAACATTCAAAAAATCTAAAACCGCAAACCCTTTCGCACGAGTCCGTCAAGAGAGCGGAATGCGAATGCCCATCCCCACCAGATCCGTCGCGTGGTATTCAGAGAACAGTGAGGCTAAGATGCAAACCTGTCGGGAATGATCGTGCGGTATACGATTTATTTCGATATGACCGGATTTCTAAGCTTTTATGTTTAATGTTAAAAGCTCTTTCACATTAATTTACTGTCTGCCGAAGCAATGGGGAGGCGGAATGAAAATTATTATAAAAGTTCCTCCAAAAATCATAGTCGACATGCAGTTAGAATGAAATGTTATATAGTTCATATTTACAGAAATAAATGGGTTATTCCATATTTTGAATAACCTGGTATAATATCATAGTAAGTTACTAATATCATGCTTACTTTTTTATGGACACGCTACAGTCAGCAATTTTCCGAATATTAGTTTAGCCCGTCTGATCTTTGCGTAATTTCAACCTATCGGCTACCCCCTTACGTCCCATGTCCCGCTGGTAACATGGGTTGCATAGTTTACATTTTGCCCGATCGCTCCAAGTAAATGCCCCTCTTAAATAAACATCTAGAAATGGACAATATTATGTACAATCTGGATTATGGTTATCAATACTACTTTATTAAATAGATCAAATATCACCATTTAGCAGCCATTCTATAGCATTCTACGAAAAACTGCCTTTTTACGATAAAAAATGATCCTGCATCAGGATGCGGATGTTCGTAATAAACCGTTCATTGTTTTCATCGGCGATTGCACAAGCAGGGTGAATACGTTTCAAAAACAGAGAGTTATTCATCCAAATGGAAACATTGACACGACTTTTTTAGCATAGCTTTCATGTTACTGGAAATAAAACCCGTGAACTAACACATTTCCGGTTTATACTTCGCGAGAGAATGCGGGGTGCAGTACAGCGAAATTAAGGCAATGCATTTTGATGTCGTTTTCAATATACGGGGACACTTGAAATCTCGCTGCTGAGTGCATGAGCTGCTATCCATCATGCCTGCGCTTGTGCTTACTCACTTGCCGTGACAATTTAATTTGGGCCATGCGAAATGCAGTATGCATACCAATATATTTTATTCCATCTAAATCGCGCAAGTTCCATTAAGATTAATGTTAGGTGCTGTATATTACCTACCAAAATAAGCACAATAAATTAATTGCCACGTTATTTCATTGAAACGCATGACTGCTAAAAGTGACAAAAGTAGAAAAGGTTGTACTCATAAGTCCGTTGCAAATCCGTAATTTGTAAATAACATTAGTAATGGATCTATAATTTAGTGTTCTAATATTTATATCACAAGAAATTTGCTTGTATTTTTATACGTTCTTATTTTTAAGCTCGCGGTCGTTATTGCTATACAATAATTATCCGGCAAACAATGAGAGATTGCGTACTTTGGCGTGAAAAAGATTTGTGGATGGGCGTTATAATATTTGTAAAATGTATTTAAAAAAATAATATTGGGATACTTTAAATTATGGCTATGTAGCAAATTTATTCATATAAGTATATACCACATTATTGGAGACACAACAGCGCAAGCCTTGCAAATATCTGTGAAGCCTTTTGTCATTTTTATGGTCCCCCCATAATGGATTAAAAGCATGGTGTGTAGTATATCAGGCTTGTAATCATAGTTCCTTTATAGTCCCATTAAGTTGTCATCATTACTTTTCGATAATTTGTGGTCACTGCCATTGCTTGAACTTCTTTCCTTCCCATAATGGCAGGTTCGATATCATATTAATAGGAGGGCGAATATAGCGACCAGGCAGAGTCCCTGATATCACAAGTGCGATTGAAATACTTGTCGCTTTTGATCTGATTTAGCTTGGCGAGAGCGGTATCTAAGAAAAAATAACTAAGAATTGGTTAATAATCTACTAACTATACGCAGATTATAAATCTAGACTTTTTTCATGATTTCCGTCTTCTACACAGGAATATGTTAATAATTTATTAAAAATTTAAAATTTTGGGAAATTTGATCTCCCATTTTAAGAGATAGAGTTTTTTAAAGTTTTTTAGTAATACCTACACTGGAAAATAAAAAATTCCGTTTCGAAATAGCTCTACTACGAAACGCATATTGCGTTTCGTAATGGATTCAATAAGAAGGCAAAATATAAAAAACATTATTTTGGAACAGAAATTTTAGTTTCTCGATACTTAATCTTCCGTCCACAAACGTAGTGTGTTCTCTGATAAGTTTAGGGAGGCAAAGCACATACGTTCAAAGCAATCACTTTGTTTCCAAGCTACACTAGATTCCCAGTGCAATAGGTGCACTAGCGAATAATGATATTATATCAAACGAAACTAGTACCTGACCCACCGCAAGCTCCGTGTTCATAATTTTGTTAATAAACTCCAGGGTATTTTTAATAGAAAAATCTACTGGAAGTTAACTGAACTAGGTAACTAATTAGTCAACCATTTGCAAAGCAAACAAGTAGGTGAAACCTGAAACAATAGGTCTCACTACTTTACCCGTTTATGAATTTTAAGGACTAGTACATTTGAGACTGAGTTGGGTTCGAAGCAGGCGTAATAAAGTTGTTCCTTTTTATTATATATAATTTTCTGTTTTATTATTCATGTTATATCCTATTTGAATTTTGCATGGGTTTCAAAAAAATCTTTATCAGAATCTTTGAAAATTGTGAGGCAAATTTCAATACCAGATAAATTGTTGAGACCTATTTAACCTTTAGACCTACTTTAAATTCTACTGAAAATGACAATTAAGCCGTCGAAATACATATTTACACTTTCTACATTATTGTGGCAATGGTTTTGCATATATGGTTTAATTAAACGTAAACCACCCCTAACTCTTATTTTATTTACTACAAACTATAACAATGTTATACATAAATTACAGAAGGAGCGCAACATGATCCTCCACGTGCACAGTWATAGCTCAGGCTATACAAGGGTATTAATCTTCAAGCAAAACCTTCTGTAGCCTTTCAAGATAATGGCAATGACATTATCTACACATCTACGTCTAATACATAATGCGAAAGCTTCTGGCATACTGAAATGTACCCTGCATAAAAATACACATCGCCAAAAACACTAATTCCTAGCAGTATAGTTATTAGTCTAATGAAATATTCAATAGAATCACAAGACTTGGGCGTTCAGTTAAAAAAAGCTTATTATCTCAGACTTAGACAGCGACGGCGTAAGGTTATACCGATGTGTACGGATATGTGGATGTTTTTAAAATTTTCAATTTTTATCTCAAATGTATGAAGCTGTGAATATATCAATTTTTTATCAAACAATACCATATAAAAATACAATAATTTTTTTATTGGCAGAGTTGTGTTGTATTACCTAGTTTGCAGCTCTTACTGAGTAACGGTTGCGTTTCAGATAATCTTTTTTTTATTTGAATGTCGAGAAACATGTAATTGAACAGGCCATATTGCAAGCTTGTCTTATTCTAAAGTTGTTGTTTTTTTTTAAACCCGACTGATAAATGGATGCGTTCTATAGTCCCTTACAAGTTCCAATCCACTTTTCCAGGCCGCATCCGGTTTTCTGCCTTCCATGATAATTAATGGCTTCTCTCGTACGGTAAACCGCTTTACATTATTTTCTGCCGTACATTTCAAGCGTTTGTGTTACCTGATCCTCCTAGTAAAATCGTGTAAGAGAATAAGGTATCTTCGTATGCAGTGTTTCGTTTTATGTCTCAGAAATTGTAGATACTTGCAAGCTGGCATGCAATTTGCTTTACGTTGTAGTTTGTTTTTCGTAATCTGATGATTTAATGCTGACAAAAAACAAAGTTTTGTTTCTACTGTTACATTCGTTTTTCAAACTTTAATAAAATTTGGTAATTTCGTGTATTTTTACCTGAAGGATAGGCAACTATTGTCTCGTTATTCTAAATAAAGCGCAGATCGACGCTTTATCTTCTGATCGGTTTTTGTGGGTTCTTTTTCTTGTGCGAAACAATTCGATTCTGTGAGAGGAGTGCACTTTTGCTTGCTAGCTTAAAGTGGACGCACTATTCAAGCCAGCATTTATGCAAGTTTTGTAATTATCCGAAAGGGATTCGAGGCTGAGTGCGAGGACTAATGTGTTATATTAGTTGAGTCAGTGTGCAGTTGGGTAGAAAAATCTCATTGACTGCGGAATTTTCCGGATTTCACCCGTTCCATTAACATTTTTACACCTCAGAAGCCACACCGTTTGTGTAAGTAATTTTCTTCAGTTAGCGCGTCATGTACAACTTTGGGTTTTCTTTAGGGCTTCTATTGCGAGGCTAGCAAAAGTTCCGGTACTCCTCCAGTACGTTACATATTGTATTCCGATTGTACGGTCTCTGTCTGCCTAGGACTTCCATATCATCTGGAATCGAGATATAGGTTGCATCTGCGTGTGAATTCGACATTCTGGTTAACCTGTGGAGCCATTGGCCTTCCCAGATCGCTGGAGCTGCTGTTAAGGTCGGATATTTTTGTGTTAGTGTGTTTTCTTTGTGTACATACAAATAGATTCGCATTGGACCAATTTAACCGCGTCATTTCAGTTTTTTTAATTGTTGTTTAATCACTAATCACTACATATTATTGTACTTATAACGATTTTTTTGAGCTGTTCTAAATTCATCATAATATCATTACCGGTATTGCTTTTCGTGTAAGATTGTGTTCAATTTATTTATTGAAATTAATATACGTTGCGACCGTTGGCCGAACATTTGTAATTTTGTAAAGTGCCATACGCAGTGTACACTTGCGCTCGCGCTACTTGCGTTCGGAATACTGATTCAGTCCAGCATAATTGTTTAAATTTAATTATACATATACCGTGTGATTTTCATATATTTAGTGCGGATAGCACGAGGTTTATGCTCTCTTTTAGGACATTGAATATTTGGTTTATGCATATAGTAACGGTTTTGAATATTTGGAATTTGGTTGCCCTTACCATCTGGGAACCGCCTGGCTCGGTTGCTGTGAATTTATTTTCAAATTCGTTTATAGGCCAGTGGCGCCTTATCTAGTTTTGCTCATTTTGTTTTTCTTTGTTTGAACCCATACCCATATACCGGCTGAGCTTGGGTTTTATTCGCGCTACAGCAATCCGTATATTCACAGTCCGTGTTGTATGTTTGTTGAATACTGTGAATTTAAATATCAATTGTGTTTTTCTGTACGTAGCGTTATACTACATTACCTTTTCTTAAATCGAAATTTGTTCGCGGTTTTATTTCACCAACCTACAGCATTAGTCCATTTCCGCTACCATAAGCTTGACAAGAAAATAAATTCTCTATAACGGCACGAATTTTTCGTAAAAGAATGCAGTTGCCGATAGAACCCTAACACCTACACTATGCACTTTGTCAGCCGTCTGAACGCGACTATGCAAAATTGCACCTACGACTCTTGTCAACAATTATTTATTCCATCCACGCACCCCATTGCTTACCCGCGTGGGGAATTGATTCTTCCTGATTTATAGCTTCTGCGGAATACCTGTCAATGTTGGCAGTCCGAGCTAATGGAGGTTAAAATAAACAAAATGGGTTTTATGACGGTGCAATCAATCAAATTATTCGCGCTAATTCGGAGTAGGGCAAGGCAACCGCGACCTAGTTTTTTACGGATTTAAAAAATTCATTCGTTTTGTCAACAAAGGAATACAAAACTGTTATCTGATTACCACTAAATTTTCTGTCTAAAATCAAAACGATTTGTGTACGGTTTGAAATAGTTAACCTTCATGGCAAGCTGCTTTTAGTAACCATGACTGTCTAAACTTTTATACGTACAGCAGTACATTTCATTTAAGATAATTGCAGAAAAATGTGAAATCAATCATTTCTGTTCTAATATCATAAGGCAACTTTTGTCTAATGGGTGGGGATATTCTTTTAGCGTCACTGGTCATACTCATTCCCATATATTAAAAGAAAATGCATTTCCTAGCTACGCCGTTGGACAGAATTGGATAACTTGGGTAACCTTTGCCCAAATCGTATCACACAATATTACCGTATATTTTTTGTATGTAGTAGCTATCGAATTCTTATTTATTCATGTAAATCCGTCTTGTCTATTTTTTTTTGGCTTGGTGCAAGCTACAATTTTTTGTTAAACAAAAGAATGGTGGTCTGTTTTAAATATGTTGACCGAAATATGAATTAGAACACCCAGTAATGATTGTTTTATTTGAATAAATTTTGATACACATTTATATTTCCGTTATGACAAAAATCCAGTCCAATCTTAGGAGGTTTTAGCCTACCTCCTACTATATTTTTCAAGAAGATAATGAAGTACCGTGTACAGTTACTTGAAACTATTTTGAATAAAACAATGTGAATTTGTTTTGATTTCGACTGAACGCTCAATGCCTATTGTTGCCAAGCTCAATCAGTTGTGAGAGACTCTACATTGAGCTGATTGGTATGTTATGGTAGTACTGCGTCATTATTTACTGAAAAACTATATCGAACTAAACATATGGTTGTTTTTGACAAAACACAAATTTTATACCGAGAAAAATATTGTTGCATACGTCTAACAAGAGAAATTATAGAAATTTTTGGACATACTGGTTGTTTTAACAGGGATATTTGAAAGGCAATTTGTAAAAAAGTGCTTTTCACTTGGTTGGTTGGCACATTGTTTCTAAGACATCTCGATTTTGTGGCGATTTATTTATTCGCTCTCAAAATTTTGTTTGAACTTGCGTCAGACTTTTTTTTTCTGTTCTGTTCTTTGGCAAAGATTACAGAAGCAAATTGATCATATGATTGTGTCTCCATCTATTCATTGTTTTTTTTAATTTCTGTCCCATTCTCGTATGTTATCACGTATTACAAAAACGTATTATAAAAACAGAAAAGGAAACAAAAATTATTATTGAAATGCAAAAGAATTATACAGGAGTATACCGCTCACGCAATGGGCACATACCACGACTAGCTGTATGAGTGGACTGGGTTCAAACTTCACAGCTAATTTCAAAATTAAAAAGAGAGCCAAGGCGCCAGATAATTTTAAGCCCAACAAAGTTATCCGATAAATTCCTTGACAAAAAATTATTAAAATAACAGTGACAGTAGGTTTGCGGAAATACAATAAAAAAAACTATTACTAAGCGTTTATTACAGAAGTAAAAATTAGTGACACACCTTGATTGAAATTAAATTTGAATGAATTTTTAGAATTTAAATTTATTAGATATAAAGCCGGATGTACTAAATCAAGTGAATCCCAGTGTTTACTGCAATTTACTGCGCATTCATATTTACAATCGTTGGAAAACCAATAGCACAAGGCTTCGAAATAAAGTTAATGTGTTATCAATTAGTACAAACGCCACAAAGATATATATCAAATGCAATATAAACTACATAAGAAAACCACGTTACAAGGGATCATGAGAAAATACAAAGTAATCAGGTAAGTAATGACTTAATCGATATTCTTTTACAAATAATTTGACCGCTAAATAAAAGGTACATATTATCTTAAAATGTAAGTAACGCAATGCTACAAAACACGAAATAATTTCTCGATTCGGCGTGATCTCCACTATGGCAATCAATACAAAATAGCGATACACACAAAAGTCTTAGCGTCACTTCAAATGAACGATATGAGGTAAGCAAGACTACACAACTAATATTTTGTTCTTAGACTAAGTCCAAGATAGAGACAGATATCACATCCTTCAGGGCAGAGCTCAATGTACATTGGATGGTTACGTAAGCCGAGCCAGACTCAGATCTATCGCCGCTGCTTCGTCTCAGATTGGATACTCAACCAGACCAATCCCGGAAAACACTGAATTTTCCACAAGGCGTTGCGTAAGTCCAGCTGACCTCGCTCTGTTTTCTCTTTGGTTTTCTTTGCCAAGTAAGTAGAAAAAAAGCCTAACGAACAGATAGTTAGATATAAAGAAATTCCTAGGTTCGACACTTACCCTATATGGAGGCCGGCTTTTCACACTCGGATTTATTAAACTGAAGATTGTTAAGTCAGGAAATATGGCTGCTGTAGTGAATTGGGCGAATTCAGCGTCAGCTGATTGTTATCGACGAAGACCAAGGGTCTCGAAATATTACTAAATCTCGCCCACGAAAGCAAATACCAAAATGTCGACGACAACAATTTGTAGTAAAATATTAAATTGGAATTTTACCTAAATTTATTTTACTACGTCCCCGCTTTTCAGCGTTCACTCAGGCCCTCAGTTCAACTAGTGTACTGATACCTGACAGGTAAAAGAAGGCCACATTCAGGCGCAAGAAACCAAGGTGAAGATATCTTCGATGCAGAACCGAATGCAGCAATCGGATAAACTTATTTTGAATTAAACCGCCGAATTAGCGTTTTAGCATTACGTACCAATGGAAGCAAAATGACAACACAAAACCTAAAAGACTGTTAACAGAAGAACTTAAAAAAAGAACATTACGAAATTAAATGACCGTTACAATGTTCTACGATAGTATAATTACTTTACGCCAATAAACACGTCCACTACAGTTTATTTAAATAGAAACATTATTACTGTTTTCCTTTTGTACTTATTGTGTGTACTAAAATAGATTTGAATTAAATGATAAATTACCATGTACTCCCTGGCATCCTCTTCATTGTAATTCCGACAGCAGAATATAAGAAAAAGTACGAAATTTAAAGTGTATTTGTTTCTTGTTATGGCAAACCTAATTACAAACTTTAAACTTGCAGGCTTGTAACGATTCCAGCTGCTCATTATAAACTTTAAATATGTACAGCAGGTTTTTAAAGTTATAGTTTGCCTTGTTTAACAGGCAATTTACTGTAATTGCTTACTAAGTTGGAAGGTGCCTCGGAATAAAACAAATGTAAGCAGGCGCAGTATTATTTTAGGGGAAGAGATTGCTTAAATGGAGCCTAACTGTCCAATCGAAGTAAAGAATAAAAAAGTGCATTTGCAAGGTTATCGCCCATAGCAAATTAAACGTTGTAAATCACGTACAGTGTCTTTTTTTAATGCAGTAAGTGTTTCTCTATGCAAAAGGCTTTATCGAGCAGTTGCTCCAAAAGGAAGACTAGAGCGAAATTACGATTTAAACACGCCACCTTTTCGTAGTTTTCGAGCATTGTTCCATAAACTAGAGTTTAATAATTAGTGTAAATCTAATTATGTTGCCTCCGAAGTTCGCGGTGAAAAGTTATGACTACATTACTTACAAACAAGTGTAACTGGAGGATGGTTTTATTAACCCGATTAATGGAAACAGATAGTGGCGCAGAATTGTACCTGGATATTACAATTCACGGCACATAAAGGTGAAATAATAACAGTAAAGGCGGGGATTAGTTATTAGCTGCTCCGTTGAACCTTACAGAACCAAAAATTGATTTGGTAGAACAAAAAGGGGAAATTTGAATTAATTATTCATAACAGCGACAAAAATGTACTTGACCATTGCTGTATATGTTTAACGTTTACTTCGAAAAGAATCTTTGTCGTTAGGGAAGTTTTGTTAACAAACACAGAGAAATATTTTTTGTTAGTCATGCAATATGATGTTTATCACTTCATTCATCGATTACACCTTGACAAATATGCTTATTATTATTAACGATAGCTTCTGTTTGTTCGTCTGCTATATCGTTAATTTTTCAATATAAATAACTTGATGTATGCAGAACAAACAATATAATTTGCTTGTTTTGGTTCTCATGGGTGTTGGATCATTAAGAATCGTGTAATTGGCGACTTTTATGTTCTTATGAACCGTATGACCATACACGAACAATAAAACACGCTAATGTTAAGACTAACAAACAAAAGAAAGTCTAGCCTGAGGAGGGCCCAATAAGAGGAGTCGAAACGTTGCCATATACATAAATCTTAATAAGTTGAACCAACTCTCCCGAAAACAAAAACGCACAAAGAAAAATGAAAGTTCCACTAAAACGAATACAGCCAAACAATATACTGTACTTTTAAGCTTTTGCCAGGGACATTCCAATGAAAATGTTAGAGTCTATCAAGAAAGGTAGAAGTAAAGGTCGTGAAAGTCATGTGCTAGTTAAAGCTATCCCGTTTGAAACATTTGTATAAACTGAATTTAGTTGAACTTAATATTTTTTACTTATTCAAACTGTTGTTAGTTTTTTTGTGAATACATATACACCATACCAAAATTGGTTGCTAAATATTTTTATAAGATTTCCTATTTAGTTAGACCATCACATACTGCATATTGCTACTGCAGTACACCTTTAAAACTCATATATAGGTATATAGTTGATGGCATTTCTTACAATCTCTCAGAACTCCTTGAAATTAGTTCAGTATTTTGCTAATCTTATCAAGACAACTGTAATACACAATACGCAATAACTGGGATTACCTAAACCTAAAAGGAATTCATAATATTTGTATTTACGCAAAGTTTCTTTAAAGCGAAATAATATCCTCTTATCAACTGATTTACTGCTTCCCAAATCGCAAATTCTGGTCAAATATTATGAATATATACTATATTCAACGAAAACTAAAGCCGTTTTATTTGGAAAGACATCTGATGTGGCTACTAGACAGCAAATATGTAATGAAATTGTATTGATTATCAATGACCAGCGTATTGATTTTGTTGAATCTGTTAGAAATTTGGGTTTAATTATGGATTTTAGATTAAGATTTTGTGAACACATTGACGAATGCATTCGGAAGTCCTATATGAATCTCAGGAAGATATTCAGCATTAGAAAATTTATAAATATAAAAACTAAAATAATTCTCAGCGAGGTACTAGTTCTCTCAAATTTTAACTTTGCAGCAATAGTATATGGACCTTGTTTAGACTTTAAAAGAACTAATAAAATTCAAGTAGTTCAAAATTCTTGTTTGAGGCTTATTTTTGGTCTCAAGAAAGATGCACATGTGACACAAGATCGTAATTCTATTTCTTGATTGAGTATGAAAAATAGAAGATACCTTCGTGCTGCTTGCCAGTTCAATAAAATCTTAGTAAACAAATCACCTCCATATCTTTATAATAATATAAGGTATAAAACAGACGTTCATAATATTAATGTACGGAAAAAAGATGAATTAACAATACCTCGTCATAATTCTGAGTTGTTTAAAAGAGGATGCTCGTACAACATTAGCAGCATATATAATTCTATACCTTACTACATAAAAAAATTGCCTTACTCTAGCTTCAAGTTTACTATCCGTCAAACGCTACTTCGACATACCATAGATGCTAATGCATTTCGTATTTAGCTCGTTAGATTTTGCACTTTGATTTGATCAATTACCTTTATTCTGCGGCTAAGTGGAGGAGCAGTAACCCATCGGGGCGCCCTGGTGGATTCTGAACTGCACCCAGTAGTCTGAGTTGTATATTTTTTTTTTGTTAACTTATACTCCTATATATTATGTTTTATATTTCTACTGTACTGCAGCATACACTGAGTCAATGAAGTCGTATTATTATTATTATTATTATTATTATTATTATTATTATTATTATTATTATTATTATTATTATTATTATTATTATTATTATTATTATTATTATTCGAGAGTGGAAAGTCTATCGGAAGGTTTTAGTTTTAAATTTTATTTTATGAAATTCATGTTTTTGCTACGACAGAAACAAATAACGAAATTTTTTTAAGGTTACTTCTAATAGTAAAAATTTGAATTGCGGTAGATTTAGCATTTAAAAACGTTTAGAAACGGTGCTAAGCTGTCTCGTAACAACGTATTTTAGGAAAAAATGAATACATGTATTTGCATTTTAGTCTTTTAATTTAAAGGAATAAGATATTACCTATGCACCAACAAGTATCTTACCGAAGCTGCAAGAGCAACCTCTATTGTAGTACTTACAGACTTGTGTCTATCTATAACGAAATATGAACGATGATGAAATAGGTATGACACTATCTGTCAAAGCCAAGCATCTTACCTCCATCTGGCCCGCACAAAACACAGTTTTGGCTAAGATTACCCATCACGTTCAGAAAGCGGCTATTCATTCCATGCCCCTCATTTGAATCTTCAAAGTATTGTAAACAGCGCGTTGATGTGAACCATGTCCAGGTGCGTTATTAATTTTTCTTAAATAAAATACAGGGTTTCTATAAATGATTCATGCAGCCAGGCGCTTGTAGAAATTATCGATTAAATAAATTTGCCGCCTCATACAACTATGGCTTTGACAAATAGGTACTTATCATGTGTCTGTCGTTGGATCATTTGATATATTTAAAACCGAGAAAATGCGTGGGAGTGTGTAATTTCTACATAATATACTGTAGTGTTTTGTGGAATAATTAACCTTAAGGTTGCAGAAAGATTAGATTTTAGAGCTCTGCGATGACACGGTTTCGTATAACTATAACTTGATACGCAATGTTCAGTGCAGTATATTGCCCTTACTGTAGTTTGGCAGTAGTTACAAAAAGGCCGCACAAACAATTAAGAAATCAACGCCGTCCTCGTTGCATAATTCATTTATACAATATACCCTGTGTAAGCTTGAAGCGATATTGCTGACTCTGGCATAATTTCCTAAGTGATTGCATTTTATAAACGCTATCAATAGAATGTTACCTACTAATTTTGAGAATCTTTAAAAATGTTTGCGGGTTTGATTTTGTAATTGTGCCGTAAAACTTTGCAAGGTTATATTATTATTAATAATATTAGAATCCAGACGTTCGACTAACGACTAAAGATATAAAGAACCAATGCGTACAAACCATTTTTTGCAGCTTAAAGCTGATGGTTATAAAAATTTGCCAGATTCCAAAGCAGTATTTTAATGATGAATGGGCAACATCTATTTACTTATACATTAATAACAGGTTTTTCAAAATTAAGTAGAAAATTTTGACCTCATACTTTACAGTAAAATTCTGACATTATTCATTCTGTTAATAATTGTGGTTTCCATTCCCAACAGCAATATATCGTTCTTAATCTACTGTAAGTAATGTCCTTTTGGGCATTCATGACATTTCCGTCATTGAATCATGAATTCCATTATAATGCCCACAAAAGTTGTGTATAAGTATATGGCAGGCGAAGTCGGCTAATTCAGACTAAAACGGTATTTTATCATTTTATACGTGTCCCAGCAAGCTTACTGCCGCTCCGTTTCATGATAAAGGCAGTAAGTATTAAGTAGATTATTAAATATCCTTAAGTGGTCCATAGCAAAAAATTATTTGAGCGACTCATGCCTATCGCGACTTACAAGTTATGGTACTCTCACAAAACCGCATTCATCGCGCCCCAGTTTATAACCTTGAAACGTGGGGTAGCTATGAAAATGTTGGTTTAACGATATCTTGGCCAAGTTGTTTTCATTTCGCCAATGTACACTTGTTAGAGAGGTACAAGTGCGTACAAGTTCATTATTGCTGTTTGGCTTTACTTCCATTCTTTGGCGATAAATATTGTTTTGCTGGAATTGGTCCTATTTCAGGCTATTGAGGAAGGTGGTGGATACATCCTGAAAGGAAAAAACCGACAAGTAGTTGATTTAAAAGGTGTTTACAGTACAGCTTACTTACATCTTAGTTCTCATTTTACTAAAGCCTCTAAATTCGATATTTAAAAAAGTGACTATCAGCAATACGAAATACGAAAGAGATTTAGTAAACTAAACAATAACGCCTTCGGGATAGTATACGAAGAAGTTAATTATAGAAAATTTCAGGAAAAAGTGTACATGTTGAAACGCTATGTATTTATCATTTTTGTTGCAAATAGATAAAGACTACATAAGGAGATCCTTCTACAAAACACACGACTAGTAGCAAACAAATCACTAGAAAATATTGTAAGCGCAATTGCAGAATTCAAAAATACGAGCCACTTTTTTCAAAATTCGTCAAAACAAGCAAGCCCACGTGCGGTTCGCACTTGTACATGTAGAGTAATCAAAAGCTAAGATGTAATCATCTACCAGAAGACATTTTTCTACAGCTTCAGAAATATTGAAATAATTCTGACAAACAAATTTATAATATTTAGAACAAAACAAAAATATGTTGCAAAATATCTCATTATCTCATTTTATCAGAGTATTTTTTTATATTCACAAATGAGCCGTGAAATTTATGTAAATATTAGGAAATAGTGTGTCTTGTAAAAATTGGTCTTGAAAACACCCAAAACAAGACTTAAATTTTTAGTTTAATGTGGCTAATTCTTTATGTAAGACGAAGTACAACTATCGAGTCCTAGGGATTTGGATAATATACCTAAACCTAGATTTATATGTATTATGATTAGGTAGTGGACTACAAAGAATTCCTGGCAGTAATCAAACGTATATTATATCATTATTCAAAGCATTAATTTTGTTTCATGGATGCTTAGTCTAAAAAAACCTTCAAATTCTTACCAAAGCTCCACACCCTTTTTTTAATTAATCCATTCTAACGCCATGTACCACGTCTCTTTGTCGCTTTACACAGCTAAAAATTGACCTTAACGCGATAATTTTACCCTGAAAGCGCTATAATCTGTGTATTATATATATGTAGCCCCTTACCCTTCCAATTTAGCTATTTCCGCACACAGTAATAATTTGCTTAGTGACACTGAGGTTGTGTACAAGCAAAGAGCGTGGTGTATCTAGCAAAAACATTATTTACTGAAACATTCGCAACATACTGATTGATGGGTTTATATCCCTCCAGGTTTCAGTGAACTACACACAATACATGTTTTGTAGTGTACCTGACCTTGCGTTTCAGGTTTTCAGCAGCAATTTGCATCAAGGATAATTCAATGGTTCAGCTTTAACGCAAGCAAATTACTTTAGTAACGCAAAGCCCTTATAAATTAACATCGATCGGGTGCATTACTATCGGGTTATGTTCATAAACCGCGTTTACGAAATGTTATTGAACTAGTGGTTATTCTGAACCGGTTGTTGACGATTTTTGTTTAGTTACTTGTTATGTTACCGGATGTTTTACTCAACTTTATTTAACTTGTGAAATTGGGATTCACTCCGAATCATCTAATCTGTTCGCGACATTCTTTTAACCTTTGTAAAAAATTATGCGAAAACTTCGTAGCCAAGATGACATCATTTTTTCATGTAATTTCTTATTATTATTTTGTTGCCGTTCAGTTAATTTTGGTTCTGTCCTGAAAGTTAAATTATAAACACCTACTTTAATATATATATTATATCTTTAACTACAAAATCGAAAGTCCGCTTTTCGCTATTTCAGCCAAGAAGTAACTTATTTATCAAAAAACAATCGATAATGATGCATCATTGGGATCAATACAATTATCAGTATTGATTTGATTTAAAGCCGTTTCATTTATTTCTATTTTGTTCTTTTTTGAACTGGCGATGTACTCTGCTTTTTAGAAATTGAGAATAACTACCTGTATTTATGTAACAAGGGCATTATGTAGATTATAATTTCCCTAAAACGTACCGATTATTAAACAGTTGATTTATTTATTTACTTTATTTTATGTATTAGACCAGAGGTTGTTTTTGTTTACTTTAAACGCAAAAAATATTCCCGTCCTTGGTCTGAGTTTAATTCTGAGGTTAGGTAAATATTTAGAATTTGTCTAGATAAACTTCAGTTCATAAGCCAGATCGAATTTGGTCGCTATGTATATTAAGAATTGCTTCAAATATGCAATGTGTTAAAGTTTAATCAAATCATGTGTTTGTAGTTGCCTAAAACTTGACTTTATTCAGCTTAAGTGTTTGGCTCTTGGCATGGAAATCCACTTCAAAGGGTTATTATAATGTTTCGAAGCGACGCCTTTATAGCTATAGGCGTTTTAAGAGAAGCATTTTGTTCATTCGGCTAAAGGTAATACACTTCGATAACGACGCTGGATGTGCACTTAACATGATGTACTACCAAAGCAGGCAGGTCGCTGTCATGCTATTAACTAGTGAAAAGTTCCTAACAACGGTTTGTAGTTTTGTTCTAAAACTCGTCTTAACAAAATTTAAATTAATACTGACACAATCTATACATTAAGAAACTTAGTCATAGTATAAACCCTGATTTAAAACGTAGAAGTTAGACACTCATTTCTTTATAAATATATGAATTTAAACCCAGTCTTCGTAATGTTTTACGAAACGTATTCAGCCTCCTCTACATTTTTTATTAAACTGTTCTGGGATGTGGTCCTCTAAATTAAAATACACTCCCAGTGCTTGTAATTCTGAAGTAAAAGGGTTTTGTGGGACACGACATATTAGTCTCTTATCTTACGCTTAAGCTTAACCAAGGTAAAATCCTATTAGCGAAAGTGGTTTCATTAATAGCAGCCTTTGGCTACCCACAGTCAAACTGTTTTGTTCCTCTTCAAAGTAATTCTATTTAAATGCAAATTTAGTGCTTAATTGCAAAGATATTGGACACATAGGTACCCCAGAAATAGCTTTGACGACAGCTTCAACATATTCTAGCCGGGTTTCGTTTAATAGGTAAACACAAAAAGTGTATATAAAACATTTATTATCGCAGCAATTCCTTGTGTGAAATATATGGAAGATTCGTAAGGCAATATACAAACTGCGCTATTTTTACTGCATCATAAGCACATTATGTTAATCGAAACACCGTAAAGTAACGTCTCATTATGATTATCTACTCGTTTCCGTGGAATAAAGCTATTTCAACGGTGGCTCACTTCAGTGGTTTAGTGTCAGTCCGCATTATCAAAGGTACAAAGTGTCAAATCTAAACAAGGAAGCCCAAGTTCTAGTTGTAGAAATTAAGCAGTTTTCAACGATCCTACGTCCTAGTTACATAAATTGCTGTTATAATATTTGTTCTAAAGGCATTAAATTGTGCATCAGAGCTACTCTGTTATTAATGAAGTTCTATTAAATACAGGTTTTTAACACTTGGTGTATAACTTTTCCAATATTTATTTCCTAACTTACTTTAATACCCTTTAGGATCAACAAGCTTTTGTTTGACTTACATAACAAAGGCCTTTAGAGAAGTTATGCGGTGCATGTTTGTGCAACCATTGTGTGCTCCTAGTTTACCGCAAGCAACTCATTTCAGCTATTCTCTTGTTAATACACAACTTGCAGGCATTGTTTCACAAAGTCTAACCTATACTTGTTATCTCATTCTTTAGGTGTGCTTGTTAAAGTGAAGATTTCATGACAGCATAAAAATGCTCCAGAATAGACTGTGATTGCTACAACTGAAAGCTAGTGCCCTCTAAAATACATTTATAAGATATACTGTAAAGTGGCTGTTTGATCTTCTCCATTGTTCCATACTAGTACAATTATGCTGCAGCTGCATGCACTTTATCGAAACATATTGAATGAGCGCTTTAGTCTATGCTGCAGAAATATGGGTTTATAAGTTACTAGCGTAGTTACAAGGTGCGCAATAGTCCACCAACAATTTGGGTAAAATATTTCTATTTCCAGTTGTTGCGCATAATGCCTTTTTTAAGTTTTGTTTGCTGGAAATTTTGTTTATAACTGTCGAAATAGTCACATTTATGTATTTTTTTGTTTGATTCCAAGCTAAAATAACACTTACTTAGCAAGCAATACAAGTTTTAATTCAAATGAACCCTAACCTATCACGACGGTAAACGAGATTAGAAGACTCGACCAGTTCAGAGTGAGTGTCATAGCTGGACCAAGCAAAGGAGGGTTAAATAATAAGAGATAAAAGAAAGGAACAAAACTAACGCAGATCACAATTACGTTCTAATTTTAAAATGGCATCAACACATCCTTCTTATCTAAGGCCAAATAGGAACTCACATTAAAAGGGGCCTGTACTCCTCATGGCGAGGGTTGAAAATCAAGCTCTCCGTTATTCGCCTCTAACAGTCTGAATCCAAAAAATATCTGATCAAGATCTCCAATCAGATTGCAGTTAGAACATAAGTTATTGTTTAATACTGATATTCCAACTCTATTTAGATGACGATGATAACGCGCATGGCCAAACGTTAGGTTTTTTATTAGAATGTGAAATGGTTGCTGCCTGTAAATTGTTAATTTAATTGTATATATTTCGTAGGTTCTTAAGGCAAATTTTACGAAGAAAAATATCATGTCCCATCGAGAATCGAACTCGGGGCCTCCAGATTTAGCCTCTGTTAATATTTTTTTTCGTAAAATTCGCCTCAAAAACCTACGAAATATATACAATTGAATTTTACTCCTTTTAGGGTTGTAATGCTTTTGCGAGAGTTTTGTCCGACGGAGTACCGGCGTATTCTTAGTAAATCAGGATGAATGCGATCATACCTATTCGGCGTATCAGCACAATACATCTCCGATCCATGACGCTAATTGTTATTAACCTTATACGAGGGTGAATGCTTTCAGCGTCCATAAATATAAGATAATATTTTGTCGGATAGATCGCTGTCTCTTGAAAACACTGACAAAAAGTTAATAGTCTGACGTTTCGATTACACCTGTAATCTTTGTCAAAGACGAAGAACCTCAAAGTTTGCCTGACACAAGTTCAAACAAAATTTTGAAAGTAAATAAACAAATCACCAAGGATGCGAGACGTCATAGAAACAACGTGCCAACCCATAGTCAATACGATTGGCAGTCCTTGTTACAGATTGGCAAAATTTTGTGCTAACTATTTAAAACCTTATGTGGGAAGTACCAGTAGTTTCATCAAAAATTCGTCAGATTTATTGATATTATAAAAGGTTTAAGTATTTCAGAAGGTGATATTTTGGTTAGTTTTGACGTGGTTTCTTTATTTACGAAAGTACCCATTCCTGAAACGATAGATATCATCAAATCCAAGCTTAATAGCGATCCCTTAGGTCACACGATAGCCAGATTATCCGAACATTGTTTAAAATCTACTTATTTCTTATGGAATGGTAATTTTTATGAACAAAAAGCAGGTTGTGCAATGGGTTCACCTCTAAGTCCTGTAGTAGCCAATTTGTTTATGGAAAATTTTGAACATGTAGCGATAAACAGTTTTCAGCTTAAACCAAAATGTTGGTATAGGTATGTAGATGATACTTTTGTTATTTGGCCCCACGGTATAGAAGAGCTGGGTAGGTTTCTAAATCATTTGAGCAGTCAAAATCCCMACATAAAATTTACTATGGAATTAGAAAGCAATGGTAGTTTACCTTTCTTCGATGTCCAAATTTACAGAATAAACACTGGACAGTTAGGACACAAGGTTTACAGAAAACCAAAACACACAGACAGATATTTACATGCCGCATCTCACCACCCTCCTTCTCAAAAGAATAGTCTTATTAGGACGTTATTGGTTAGAGCACAAAGGATATCAGATGAAAGTTTTGTACAAAAAGAAATATATCATCTTAAATCGGCGCTAGTGATAAATGGTTATAGTAGTAAGAATATTTGGTCAGTTTTTAATAAAAGTGCTCYTCCAAATCAAGTAAATTCTTAGCCACGACAAAGCAAATTGAAGTTGAGTTTGCCTTATGTACAAGGCCTTTCGGAAAAATTAAAGAGGATGCTTAGAAAACACGATATTTTAGTTGTTGATAGTACATATAATAATTTAGATAAAATTTTAAGTTCTACTAAAGATAAAGTACATTTAGAAAGTGAAGGTGTTTACAAAGTTACTTGTTCWTGCGGAAAGTGTTACTTAGGTCAAACTAAAAGAAAAGTAGGTACGCGTTTGAAAGAACACATACATGCTACTAGGTTGCAACAGATATATAAATCTTCCGTAGCTGAACACTCATATTTGACCAAACACATGATTGATTTTGATAAAACAAAAATTTTACATAGAGAAAAATATTATCACAAACGTCTAATAAAAGAAGCCATAGAAATTTGTAGGAATACTAATAATTTTAATAGGGATTGTGGAAATTATGAGTTAGGTGACATTTGGAAGGCTATTTTGTAGCTATCTTTTATCAAGTAGTTCGTGTATATCTAGTAGGTAGGTAGTTCCTTTTTCATCGTTAGGTTCATTTTTTTTCAGGTTGGCACGTTGTTTCTATGAAGTCTCGCATCCCTGGTGATTTGCTTATTTACTTTCAAAATTTTGTTTGAACTTGTGTCAGGCAAATTTTGAGGTTCTTCGTCTTTGACAAAGATTACAGGTGTAATCGAAACGTCAGACTATTAACTTTTTATCAGTGTTTTCAAGAGACAGCGATCTATCCGACAAAATATTATCTTATATTGTTATTAACCTTCATTTTACATATGTTTCCGCAGTTAACCTTCACATTGAGCTTTTATTCATAGCGACTTTACACAACTGTTTTTTTAAGAACTTAATAGTTTTTTTTGGTTGGAGAATAGTTTAGTAAGTATATTATGGGCGTTGATATCAACTGAAGAAGAGATTGCCTTAGTACAGACATAGAGTCTTATAAAGATTACAACTTTCGTATACTGTCTACTTTTGATAATTTCTAGTGTCTGTAAGGTAAGGTTTCCAACGTGAAGACGGACTACTCGGAGTTCATCTCCATCGCAGTGGATTGTAGCCGGGATGTCTCCATATTTAGATCAAGAGATATCATAATTTATGAATGATGCTAAGAATTTATCGTGGTTTTCACTATAAGTACGAGGAACTAGCATGGAACAGCTTATACATCACTGAAATGCTACACAAAAACGTGGGAAACATTCTTTCTTCCAATTTTTATTGATTAGATCATTGATGTTCATTTGACTTATACTGTTACTAATTCGGTATTCGAGGTACGATGTTGCTGATCTTGCCTCTACTGAGAATGAAAGGATCCATGACGGCCTCTTGTTTAGCATAATCCCATTTTTTTTTGCCTCCTGTGAAATCCGAAAAGGAATGTTGTTGTTTTAATTTTCTTTCGAATGTTTTAAAACGCAAGGCAGAAGCAAGATAGGGCGATACGAATTAGCCACATTTGGATTCTTTCCCATTATTACGACTGGGACGACTATTACATTTTTACAATCCTATGAAACCGCAGATTTGAACAAGATATCATTATTGACATCTAAAAAAAAGATTTAGTATTAAGGAGGAGATAAAAAGCATTCCATCCTGGGGCGGAGTTATTTGAGTTTTTAAAGCCCAGTCTAGCTCGTCTAGAAAACATTTTTGTCAAATACCTCAGAATATGGAACGCATTTACGTTTAAAGAGTGTGCAGACAAGAAGATATAAAAGAGAAGCGTCCTTTCACTGAGCTCTTTCCGAATCGCAGATATCCTCGGTGTAAAAGAGCCTTTTGCAAAGAAAGTGTATACATCGCACTGCAGCATTTGCGATTTCTTCTTTTGTTGATCAACGGTCAATACAGGAACATTGTTGTGGATATCTTTTTCTATTGCTGAATTCAAAGAATATCATTAAATAATTTTGATAGTAAAATCAACTTAATCCTCAACTCTTGCACAAATTCGCAAAGGAATAATTATTATTAATTACAATCAACAATTCTGGGATAAGGCAACATGGTTCAGGACGTGTTTATTATTATAGCTGTTTCTAAAGATAAAGCTATTAGATTTCAAAGAGACGTTTAAGGTAAGATCAAGGGCAGGATCTACATTTTTATAGGTCTGCAGTCCTTAAKTGTTAAAAAAAAGAAATWTTCATGTAAATATCTTTTAAAAAATTGGCTTGACACCTGCATGATTTTATCCTTTGGCAACAWTCATACGGAGTTTTTCCCAAGATTCATTCATGAATATGAGCAAAAGAAGAACAAGTAMTGATTTCACCTACGGTAAACCTGCCTGCGATAAACCTTGTACTATATATTTATAAAATCCTAAAAGTTTTCTGTCTTTGTAGCCTCTGCAGCCTCTGCCGTGAATCATTTTGCGACAGCTCCATTTGTAAAAGCTATTTGGATAAGTGAAAGCGCACTTTCCACCCGTCTACAAATGTAATAGTCGCGCTTCTTCCTTCAGKCCTCGTTCGTTACAAGGGAAGTTGCAACAARAATTTCGTTTCAGGAAATTTGATTCTGTTATATCCTGTAGGCGTAGCCACCCTAAGAATATAAACCTAAATTGGGTACGTCACTCAATTATGCAATTCAACGTTTAAGKTCCTATATTGTATTTGCTATAATGCATTCCATARATCCGACATGACATTTAATTTACCACGAATACTTTTGTTGATTTGTACATTACCTTTAGCTTATTAAGATGAAAAGATGCTCAATTTAGCCCCACTCTCCTCGTTTGTTGATTAGATTATATAAAAGTGGAGTATAAAACTGCGCAGGGATGGCGTTTCTCATAAAAAGGCAATAAAATGAGAAAAGCAAGTGTTAAGCGGGTGCGTTCTTCAGTCATAAAACCAATTCTATTAGCAGTACGGGTGATTCCAAAAAGAGATAAAATAGCCGGACGAAGTACTTGCTCGTCTTTGTATTATGTCCCTTGATAGCAACTGTACTATATACCTGTGCCATCAGATTGCATTATATATTATAATTATTAAAGTACCACGATCCAATATATAAATGTTGTAATTTATTACACTCAATTGTTCTATGTGACATAATACGGAATTAAACCTTTGTTACCAATTAGCGAACCTATTAATAATATACTGAACAGGAATGATGTCACATAAAACACGCAAATTAAGGGTGTAGGGTAGCCCGTTTCTGCCCATGCTATTACATGTAAAACGATTTTACGTCCAGAGAAGCCAATATTAATGCCACTGCTCCAATTTTTTGATATGTTGTTCTCTATACAAATCTCTAGGGCACTACATTGCGTATTTTTAATTTTTCTGAAAAATTTTTGCCAAAAAAGCGACTTTTGTTTTAATATTTGCGTAATTTCGGTTCATCAACAAAATTTTGGAAATATTAAAATGCAGTTAGTGACAAGAGAGTAGTTTCGGGCAAATTTAATATTGCAGTAGTTCTAGCCACTCCATAAAAAACACCTAATTGACGAAGTTATTGTACTATTTCTAAAAACATTGTATAGAAAAATGTCTGACTGTCGTACGGATTTTTCTAGGGTAAACTTTGATATAGATTACAGGTGTGATCGAAATGTCAGTACCATTTTCACAGTGTTTTTACCGATAAGTTTTATATAGTTATTAATTATTGAATATTTACGGTTATTGCTATTACTTACCTACAGTGTAGGTATTCCTTATCTTTACAACCCTTTTCTAACTGAAATAATTCTGTCTTCCGAGAAACTTCTAATACATTGTCGATGATTATCCCCTAAAGGACGAAATTCTGCAAATCTTCTGAGCGGCATCAAATATTTGTATACATCGAGTATTACGAATGTGTCCCGTTATGACAGTTAATTTGGTCCAAGTGAAATAAAAGCCAGGTAGCCCCAGCCCCAGCCCCAGCCCAGAACTGCTGTTCTTAGTTATATTATCGTTACCCTAACTTTTTGCAATTCTATACGCTCCAGTAACACACTGAKAAATTTTTTAATGCAAACTTGCATTTTTTAAATGAAAACTATAGCTGGCTTCACTATGGTCGAAAAGACCTGTTATTATTCCATTTTTAATGATTTAATCAGATTTTATGTTTACGCCAAAAAAGTTACTGAAAAGGAGAACACACCATATAGTATATATTCAACAGTGATATAACAAGATCTTGATAAATAGTCGACTATTTGCTGCTGTTGTCTTTGATTATTAATGCCAATTTGATCGAGTTAAATTTTGGAGCATTGCAGTTGAGAAAATGTAATGTAATGTAAATAGTCGCTGATTTATCAAGATTGATTTGCATTTATTAGGATTATTTCCTGAATCAAATTTTAGAATACATTGTCGATCTTTTGATCAGAGAAGTTACCGAATCGACTGGATCTTTTTGTCTCTAACATTTTAATTTATTTGACATAATAGTGTACTTTATTTGAGGTACTTATTAATATAGTCGATTCTGATATTCGATTTGTAATAGTCACTGTTATAAGCGTGTGATTTTAAGCTGTAACTACGAATGTGATTTGCCAAAATTTAAATTTGACAGATGAAGGAATTAATCTCAAACAATAATTATAAATCTATTAAAAAGAATATGTCCCTCTTTGTATAATTAAGGCCCGGAAATGGGCGCCTTCAGTTCCTTCGTTAGTAGTCAAGGATGCCATGTAAATAATAAAAATTATTGTTATCAAACATTATATTGCATCTATTTTAACGAAAAATAAGATTTTATTAAAGCATATAAAAAAGTTGTGTTAATAGCTGATATATTGAAAATAAACATAACAATATATATATTTTCTTAATAAGGTAAAATATGTAGGTACCTATATTCGACCACAGCGATGCGACATTGGCCCCTTTAAAAATTCTGGATGCAAAATAACAATATCTGTCAAAGACTAGCAATGCTGTTAATGAACTAATTCGATGCTGAGTGACTGACACGTGTGATAAATATAGAAATACGGTCGTATATGACATGTCCTCTTGTTTATTAGTACATGAAAATCTATTTGCCATAATTTATATTCCATTCTATTGTTATTTCATTTACCTGGAATTTTATAAGGCGGAAGTAATGTTTACAGTTAAAAAGTGTAAAATTCTGTTTAAGATCTTCAAAAATTTTTATGTGTTATATCAGATTTGGAAAGCACTCGAACAGTACTTCTTTCTTTTCTTTTCGTAGGCATTAAGTCCGGCATTCTTTATGAGACACCCTAAACCAATAATTTCGTGTAAGAAAATGGTATTTGTGTAAGACAACACGACAAAGCTGCAAACAAAGATCTGATTAGTATAGATACTTCGATCTAATTAGTACATGTTTTTCATTGTCCGTTCGGTACATATTCATTGTAAACATCTAACACAGTAAAATAAGTTTTATATTTACGTTAATCTAGAAAACCACTGAAGTGTATACTAAGCCTTGCACAGGGAAGTCCTATATAACACTTTGTGCTCAAGAACTGATGTAATCAATCATTTCAGTATGTTACAAATAACCTATATTCTATATATTCCCGTATATCCGAAAAATGAAATATGATTCTGGCAAATTTACAACAAATATACAACAAACGGGTCAGAGTTAACGACGCGAATAAAAAGGATTGGTTTAGCAAACCTGTAAGATTGAACATGTTAGTTTTAGGCTCATACTGCAGAAATTTCCTGACAACAGTGTGTTTTATTTGCATATAAATGTAAACAGGAAGTGTAGACTGTAGATGGATGTACGAGATTTCGTCGCGGTTGCAGAGCAACAGAGGCTAAATCAATATCTGCACGGTCTTTTCAACAAAAAAAGCACTCAAGAGGAGGTGATTTTTTTAAATACAGATAAGTTTTGTTTGCACTGGTATCAAAATGCTGTAAACCAAACAGTACCAAACCATCACAGATATTTCTATCTATTTCATTTATAATTGAATGCAACAGTCATTATAACTGTTTCCCTCTTATTTGACACTTATTTTCTTAGTTTTAGTAAGCGTGTAATATCACAACTACCGTTTGAAATGAACTACTCATCCCACGGCTATATTAACACGCAATTGCTTTGTGCGTTAACTAGTTTAACGTCACAAACCTTGAATCGTTATGTCCTTAAAATTACCCCTAATTAACATGTAACGAGCTGTGACTGTTTGGAATTATCCAATGGGGGACGCCAACACAATTAGTCTAACCTCTTCAAGGAAATTACGAAGTAGGCCGTTCTAAACCTTAACAGCTCAAACTAACAGATTAATCTATCACTGCTTACACCAATAAGCTTAGTGTAGTCTAAAATCTTGAACCAAGCGCAGGTGAATTTCTGCTTACTTTTCTTGAATTGCTTTATTACTTTATACCTTATTCGTTATTATTATAAGTCATTCCAACATATTTAATGGGCAACATCATTACTAAACTCCACGCCGAGTATAGCACTATTAATTCAGATTAATAGTTTGAAGTTTATTTCTCCGTATTCGTGACAGTGATGTATGTAGTTGGGCTTCTGAAATTAAGTATGGAACAAAGAAAGTGACTACTGTTTAATGTTTATGCATTAGATCTGCTTTGACCTTCGCATGGAGAAACTGCCATCGTCAATTTGTTTAATGTAAGCTCTAAGGGCAAGTGTAAGCAATAAAATCCTGCCTTTGGATCCTGTTTCAGCCTGCTGTGTGCAGGATGTCCAGTCAATAACAACTGCAGATAGTAGTCTCAGGAAAGATGCGTTTTGCCTCTTGCAGCATTCGATTGCACACAGCTAAGAATGCCTTGTATGTACGTTGACGAAAATTTTATTACTCGCAATTGTGGATAATTGTATTTAAAAACATATCCATCTACCTTAGTGTGCCTCCAACTGAGTCCCAGAAAAAGTTTTAGGGGTGTCTAAACAAGAGTACACATAGGGTTCGGAAAAAAACTAATGGTATGCGTACACATTACAAGATGTTCATCGCTTCAGACAAGCAGACTCTGCGATGAAAACAGGAACTTTTAAGATGGTTTTTGTTACAATCACAAGGAAATGATGATTTTACAAGTAGATTGTGCAGGCAGATAAGGCAGAGTTTGAAAAAATAGACACAGTTACCATTTTTAGTCCATCGCTAATCCCTATACAGTTGGACAAGGAGATGTTCAAGAGTCTTAGTAAACTAGCACTTATCCAATGTTCAATTTTCTGCCTCTCATCCATTATCATAAACTTTCCTGCTTAACAAGGCCCAAAATTTTTCGATGGGACATGCTTGGGGAACATTAGGTGGATTATCTATTTTTTTTTGTACAAATGGGATGTTATTGGCTTCCAACCAATCTCTAGTTTGCCTATAGCCTAGTGATAAGATGCTAGGCCAAGAACATGATTTCATCATTATTGMGATGATCGTGTATAAATCTTAACAGTTTAGGCAAACATCATTGTATATAAAGACCTGCAGTGATGGCTTCTCCTCTAACATGTCCTACATATGGCAGCGAAGCACCTGCCGAAGAAATAGCGCACCACATCAGAATTTTGTCTTCAAATATGGCTTTTCTTTTAAATTTTACATTATCCGGAGCAGCATGTAAATCCTCGGTATAGAATCCATCATTCCCTTTTATCTCAGAGTTTGATAACGTAAAATATTTTTCATCGTCCAAAATAATGATTCTATCATTTGCAAAGCGTTGACGTCTTAATGCTCACAGCGCCGTGGAAATCGTTGCAACTGCGCAGGTGTATATTTTGGACATTTTCCTCTTTTTTTTTTTGAATAACATTCCACTTCTCTTAATTTCTCGATGTACAGTCATGTGTGAAACTCCATAGCGCCTTCCTAGTCTTCGTGTAAATGCACCAACTTTTTCTTTTGCACCTTCTCTACGTGCTCTACGATATCAGACAAAAGCCGAGGCCTTCCGCTTTTTGGTAGGTTTACACAAGGTATTCATTCGTCACATTCCTTAATTGTTCGGTAAATAGTTGCACGCGAAATATTTTGTCCTTGAAATATGTTTACAATATCCGCGTTCGGCAATTGGCCAACTAAATTATAGATACTTTTTGGTATTTCGATTTTATACGCCATGTCACAAGAATTTTTTGATGACATCTTCAATATTTATGATTACAAGGCTTACTCGAACAAATGCCAGGCAATGGTAACCAGATTAATGTTTTGGAAATGATGGAAATTAGCTAAGAAATCTATATTATGTCTCGACAAAAGTCTAAAAGCAATACAAGGTCACCCAGTGTCTTATGACATGACGACGTATGTCGCTTCATYAAAATTGTAGTACATGCAAGCGCCTGTTAGAAGTACAATTTGAATGGAATTTCTTCGTGAATCCTTAGACTTTAAGCAGGATACATTCAGCAATAGACACTTCGAGGCGTTTTGTCCACAGAAAAGGCCACTGATGAACAAAATCTACTCTCAATGTACTTAATTCTTAAATTACGATAGTAGGAAACAATGAATCGCTTATGTCTTTCGACCGTCAACAAATAACGTGACAAATCACAAACGACTTGAAGAAATTTCTTTAATTGAACCTCTATAATAAATGATCTTCTTGATTTTTTATTCGTTTTTTTTCTTTGTCAGCTTCTGTAAATATCGTTCATTCAAATCAAACAGGCGTAGAATTAGAACACTCTAATTATCATTGATAAATTCCCCTGCAAATTTCATTCATGGCAATCCTTTACCACGCCTTCAAGCTACGCTGCACTATATTTGCAGATACGTCGATATCTGTTAAATTAATATAGTCCTTAGGGTACTAGAAATGGTGGCACACTCTCCGTAATTTATACTGTCAGACTCAGCCACGTCGTTATTTAATAAGTGATAAATTTAATTAACAAAGGAATGAGACTTCTACGGAATACGGCCAAGTTGGTTCGTTAATTTAAATCGTGGGAAATTCGTTTTGAACAGATAATAATAGCACGCGGAAAGTTCCTGTGGAGCTGTCGACAGCGGAAAATTGCATAGGTGTATTATTGTGTGAAGTTTAACTACCCGACAGTATGGTTGTATATTTAAACTAGTAATCAACTATACAACAAAGATATTTATGAAGCAAGGTATACCATTGGTTGTTTCAGCTTTAAATTATACGTATGCTATTATTTTATATTATTTAAACTGGAAAAATAAATTTTGCACATTTACAGATTTTACAGGACTAAATTACGAGGTCATATTTGAGTGTTAATTTTTACGAAATACAAAAACTACTGCACGAATTTTCATGAAGTATTCAGCAATAGATAGAGTGATTCATTATAAAGGTTTAGGTATATAATTTGTCTAGGTTTTTGTAATTTGGTTGAAGTATAACTATAATAGTTGGAAGCGTCGAAAAAAGTCAAGCCACCTGGGAACTTTCATCGAAAACACTGGCTAATCCCTTTGAAATATAACAAAACAATACAAGATGGGATATTCCTCTTTTACAGATCTACAAAAAAGTCTAGGATGGCATATATCTATCTTTAAATGATAGCTTTCTATATCCATTCTATATCGTATAATGCGGTAATTGGAAAGCTATTTAGACGGATACAGTATCAATCCTTATCAACTGTAATACGTTAGTTATCTTTATGCATTTCATGCACATTATTATAATCTTGTACACCACATAATTTAAATGAATATCTTAGGAGTCATCGCAAAAAATTAAAGCCCGCGAAAATAAATTCAAGAACTCATGCATCATATAGAAGTCCAAGAGAACATCTCCATAGAAACTATTTGAGAAAAAACGTTCGCCAAGAAGTTGACAAATTAAATGCAAAAAACTCACCTAATTCGCAGTTATGTCACATTTTTAGAAAATTCGTTTATTACTAATAATACGAGCGTTGCCAAAAAATTTTCTATGTGATTTTAAAAAAATGATGGGCAGATCACATTCCTTTGTTAGAAATAAAAAAAGTGTAAGAWGAAAGTAAGTATAACATCTGGCCTCCTCACTTTAGATGGATATTGGTATAAAGTTTGCAAGTTATTTAGCCAATATTCAGAGTGCTAACATCAGCTTAGAACTAAGGGTTTGATAATTTTTAATGAACAGTGTAATAAACTTTGTCTCCTCCTCCTTTTTAATTTCTGAATAAAAATAAACTTCTGCTAACTTTTATGGTTTAAATGAGGCGAAATTCATAAAAAAGAAATAGGTAAAGTTGTATCAAATATGGAAAACATTTAAATCGATATAATTTCAAACCCCTTTCCTATTTAAAATTTTAAAGAAATTGCGATTTTTTTACATTAACCTTAGCGATTGCGCCCCTTTCTGGCTAGCGCAGCAAGTTTATATTATTTTTGCCGAATTCCTCTTGATCACTTTTGTCCTGAATTTTTTCCTTATGACTACGATATGCCGTGTACGAGATACAGCCGCTGTCAATGCCTCTTTGCACACCTTGTATACTTACATAAGTAACTGAAAAAAAATACAATTTAAATAAAAGCTCGACTTTTTAGCTAATTCTGGTACATACATATGTAACTGGCAGATATATCGCTGTTTACAAGCTAAATATTTGACAGCCCCGAAACAGAGATTTTTAGGTGTTGATGTGGTTGAGAACAAGCTATAATTTTCAACTATTCGCCCTTGGGTTACTTTGCGAGCGCCATACGGGTCAATCGGTCTAGACCGCTGTAGAGTTCACTTGTGAAGGTACATTATGAACACAATGAATCCATTGTGTCTATACTAGGATCATAATTTTAAGTCTGCTATCAAACTTAGGAGCTGTCAAGTCCACATGTGGGCACTCCAAGTTCTGTCTAACAGCACTTTTGTAAGATTTTATTAGTTAGCAACATATTTCACATCAAAAGCAATATTTTTGTTTACAGGCTAGATATTACCTATTTGGGTTAATTTACAACTGTAGTGTTTAGGTTTCTGATTTGTTCATGACATTATTTAACACTAGATCATTAGGTCATTAAATAGATCCTAATGGCAAGCTATTATTAAAAGTTACCTATAACTCTTCGTTTTTCTGTTTCAGAAAAGCAGCAGAGCCTAAATGTGAAGTGAAATAGAGGTTCTATTATCCTGACTAGTAAGTTTTGTACCGATAGTCAATACACAATACAATATTGAACAGCTTACAATAACTGTACGCAAAGATAATCTCAAGTTCAGATGAATTTAACCACAAACATCCAATCACCTTTTAGAAGTTCGTAATAAGTGGTTGCACCATAATTAGCTTCCAATAACTGATTGTTTATCAATGACTCGTCAATATTAAACATATCTTAAAATAAGGATTTTTAGACTATACCATTTTTATGCCAGATATCTTAAGAAAACATTGCCATTTAATGCTGTAATGAAAAATATATATATATCAGTTGAATGGTGAATGGTGTCTCGTAAACGCCAATTGTAATAAATTTTATACCGGGTGTTGAAGAAAGTGTGTAAAATATTTAGCTGCTGTCGGTGTACAAATTTCTGTTTGCTATGGCTGTTTACTCCTACGCAGAATTAACCGATATGCATTTCATACACGGTGGTGCTCATGACA
This sequence comes from Rhyzopertha dominica, assembly GCA_025024175.1. Lineage (NCBI taxonomy): Eukaryota > Metazoa > Arthropoda > Insecta > Coleoptera > Bostrichidae > Rhyzopertha > Rhyzopertha dominica. Next base: position 75,574,643 of record QCXZ01000137.1, read on the forward strand.
TTGCCATCGAACGCGACCTTTTTGTGGTGGAGCTCATCCAAATCAGATTCCTTCCCATCATTTTTCGACGAATTCGCCAAAGATTGCGTGATACCGGTTCATTGACCAAATAATGCTATTTACCCGGAAGAGCAAGATCGATATCTACTCATGGAGCATAAAAAAATTGTCCCACTGATAGAGCTTATATGATCTTGGGACGAATGCTTTTTGTTTGGAGAATTCTCCACGGGCAGCTTTTTCATCTATACCACGTACTTGGTCATCAAATACCTTAGGTATTTAGCCCATGGCCTAATTGAATCTAGACAGCCTACACGTTTTTCATTGAACATTTAGATGGATGATGTAGGCGAAGGGTATCTAAGACATGTTGTTTTACCAAACCGATTAACTGGTGCCGCATATCTATACTTTCTGCAGAACACAATGGGGCTTCTTTTCGACCACAATTAAGCATCATTTTTCTTTAATTTCATAAATGTCTTTTTTAAAGCTAAAAACACTATACTGCTATAGAAACATACAACAGAATACAACGAGACAAAATATTTAAGAAACAAAATTAGTTTTCGAGTACAGTGTCATAACATTTGGCGTACCTACGTTTATTAAGACTTTTCTGCTTATTTTGTTCCATACTATTACCTCCTTAAATAGTTCACACTCTCTTCTGTGCACCCTATATATCTTTGCACATGTTTGAAAATTATTTAATTTCAACTTGTGGATATTCATAATATAAATGTACCTAAATGTGCTTGAATAAATAAATATTTGAAAACACATATATTGTCAGATATCGGTACTTCTAATTTTCATGGCAATTATTTACCTTCCTGACTGTAGGTATTAGTTCTAACAAGTTAATCGAACACACAAATAGCAATACATAACTAACATTGAGATGTTAGGAAAATGTAATTGTTCTTAACACGATTTTTTATAAGCTGTGTGATTGTACACGAGAATTTATCGAATTTAAATCCAGTTTACTATTTCCAAATCATTGTAGTACAACAATTTACTAATACACAGTATGTATACAAAATAAATAGAAATAAAACCACGTTACCGCTCCTGAAAAATTGGCCTTTATTCATGAATAACTAATGATGCCTATTTACGTATGGGCGTGAAAATAGTACTATGCTAACGATTTGTGACAGCAGGTAATTGACTGATGCCATAGCGGGATTTATGATTTTGTTGCCATGGATATTCAAAAAGAACATAATTCTTCTCCAAAATATAGCGGACAAGAAAAGGGAGATTGTCATTTCGATGTCCATGAAAACTAGCTGTATTGCTCACAACTGCTTTGACTCGCTTTAAACCTTTGCTCATGAGCCATATAAGGGCTATTAGTTAGCGTCGGTAGAGTAGGACTAAATTAATTAACACAAATTACGAAGCTGACGGCACACAGAGGACCGCGAGTCATATGATGGAACGTTACTGTTGAGAGGTATCGCATTTAGTGCGTCGGTGAAGTGACGTTGGCGGCCAAGGATTCATTGATTTACTTTCTAAGTAACGCGATTCTTGTTGCACACTGTAGCATATTTGGCGTGCCTTTTTAATTATAAGGCATTAATTGAAACCTGTGAAGTTGTCGTCGATTGATTTTTTAATTGGCTTTAATTGACTTGCAAGCTCTCCCTAGGGTAATAATAATCATAATAGCATTCTTCCAGATCTTAGAACGCTTGATTACAAAGGATCTTTTTAAGTTTCATTTTGAAGCGTTCTTTATAGCATTCGACAAGCTGTTTTAGAGCCTTATTCCATTAAGTCCTATGATACATTGCGTTCTAGTTACTCGTGCACATATTATTGCCGAGTTCTCATTATTAAGAATACTGTAACCGTGTGTTTTATTATTATGTATTAAATAAATATATACTGAAGTATATATAAAATTTTTACATTTCTATTTTTTTATCTTACCTGGGTATTCTAATCCATAAACGTATTTGCACCATGTGTTTTCCACAAAAGTGTTAAATCAAAAAGCAGTCAAAGTAACTTATTAACAGAATTTTAATTCTATTTGCCCTTTTTTAATTGTCGACATTTAGTAGTACACCATCGTTAGTGAACCACTCAGAAGTCCTCTTGCGCTCAATTTGATAATTTGCTTTGTTCCAGCAAGATGCTCTAAATTTTTATCTGACAGACGGATGTTTGTATCATCTGCAAAAATTACAGAACTGCTTCTGGAAAAAGATTGATAATTATTGTAAACAGGAGAGGTTCTAAGATTGTATTGATAGCAAATTTTGAATATGTAAAATGGTTTTACGTTTGAAAATGACAGTAAAATAAATACCTTAGAACATACGTACATATATATGCATACGTGATTGAACAAAGTTACTGATTAATTTTTATTTTTAACGAGATACATAGCGCGTTATTCGAAGCTGTTCAAAAATACAAAAAAAAGATGTATCGATATGTTCTCAGCCAGTCAGAATCTAATAACAGGAACCAAATCGGTCTCGCTGCGTAGAGGCCAGGAAATCAGTCTTCCCGCATCTCGTGCCTCCACCAATGCCTTTTTCATGTGGTCTGGTTGTTAATTGTGATATTTGCTGCCACGCTAAAGTATCAACTTCCTTTAGATTTCAGCCAAATGCTGCAAGATCTCAGGGAATCACAGATCACATTTTTGAGACTTAATTAAAATTTTACATAACGCTTCAATGTGGAGGTAGCTTACGGTACAATTTTCCAGTCACGAAGATAGTCATAAGACTAGAGGAAAATAGTCAGGCAAAAAGGACAGGGCGATATACGCTTTCAAACAAACAGATGGGCTTGCTATTAAATAAAATAAATGAAGCAATTGTAAATTCTACAACACATGCATTAAAAGGCATCTCCAGAGATTGTTTTTCATTGCAAATTACGTTTTAGGACCGATTTGTTAAAAAAGATGGACATTAAATGTAAATTCGGTATAACATTATCACAGTTTTTGAAAAACGTGGTTAACACATGATGACTTTTCTTTGGCGGTAATTCATTTATAATATCACAGGCAATAGAGGTTAAATATTTGTTGATGTCTCGAGCACCAGTGTCATGGTTAAAACTCCTCTGTTATAAGATTTTTCACATTTACTGTCAATAATTCTTCACGTAGCATTAAATTTTCAAAAAGCAGGATGTATGTAATTGTAATAGGTTTTTTGCATTATAGTAATCTTTCGATAACTGTTGCTTATTGGTAATATCGACGTGTAACCTTGAGAAGAGCCTTTTTATATTAATTTAGAAATATTTAGCTATACCTTTATTTCTTTTTCTATTATTTTCCTTCTTATTTGAAGGCATATCGCATAAAATACGATAGAGCATTTATATCTTATGTACGTCTAGTGCATGTCACTTCTCGGTTCTAACTTGCATACTATAAACAGGAAAGATTGGAACTTGCGTTCTTGGAATTGTAAATCTGTAATATACCTCGTTGGTCGGGATGAGACCGTCCGCCCACTTAGTTGTCAATTCACCTGAATTTTGTCTAACCGATCTAGGTCGTCCTGTAAATCCTCAGAATTGCGTACCCTTGTCTATTATGCAAACCACAGACGGAAATTTGCCTCTTAGACAACGCTGTATGTAAGATAGCGGTTTCTGTCAAGTAGGACCGCAAATACTTAACGACTACGGCTTTATCTAAATAAAGATATTTGTTTCGTTTTAGACAGTTACCACTTATTTTAACGATTGGTTGAGAAGTCTACTGCTTCCTTGATTTTGCGTCTTTACAAACTGAACTCTAATCACGATTATTAACATCAGTTACACATGTGTCTACTGCTGACATAAGCATACGACTTAAATGTATATTAATTATGGTATGAAGGTAATGTCACAGTGCATATATTTACGCCGTCAAGTCGTTGATGTGGTACTAATTGTAATTCATTGAACTCATGGTGAAGTTATGCCATATAAAGTTGTTTGCAATAAATATTTCTTATGGAAGCTGATGATATCGAATAAATAGCCAATAAATTATTGACTTTGTGGTAATTATGGCATTGAACACTTTATTTTCCTTTTTTATATAACAGCATAATTTATCTGTCATCACTCTAAAACCAATTCAGTGGGAAGTAATCTACATATTTACATAAATGTAATTATCAGCTCACAGATTCTTGGAAAAACGAATTCACAAACTCGTTATGAACTGCAAATATTCCTGGGAACGACCAATATTGAACTGAAAACAGCACAATGATAGTTATTTTTCATAAAACACGATAACATTGAAATTCTCTGATGTTTCCGCCGTATGTTAAGTGATTCATTGCAAGTATATACTCCAGTTAATACATAGTAGACGTTACCTTGAGGGGAAGAACATAATAATGTACTATATATGCTTGCACTAAATCACTTGTCATCACTTTCAGTTTTTTTCTTTTTTTAGTGCTATTTAAGCTATTTAACAGTTTGTTAAAGTACTTTACACTTTACACTCAAAAACGTCATCCAAAGGGCACGCGGAAGAATTCATAATGTGTAATTGTTTTGAGCATGCAGTTTTTGGAATAACACTTTTGTTCTTTTCTATCTGATAGAAACCGCTATCTAAGGCTAGCGTAGTGAAGTATTGACAATGGCCTGATTTATAAGAATATAGTATTCAGAAAAGGTGCTTATCATCGATAATCTTCTCGATGAAAAGTTGATAATCAATGACAATTCTCTATTTCTGTTTACCTATGGTGTCAAGTTTTTTTGAAACCACCTATATTGGTGAAGTCAAGGTCGAATTACCAGGTTTGACTAATTTTACTTCCACATCCAACGGATGGGAAGTATTGTATCGCGAAAAAAATTTTCAAAAATGTTTATTTACTCATTTGCTTTACAACAGTCCAAAACGCAAAAAAAAATTTGAGCAAAAAAAATTCTTGTCTGTGTCTGTAGTTTTGTTTGTATTCACGATAGCTTTCGAAAGACTTAATATATGAACTTGAAATTTGGCAAACGTATAAATCTCAACTACCCAAAGCGACCGATTTTAAAATTTATATATTTTTGCTAATATCACGAGGACTTTGTCATAGAAAAAATGTGTTGAGAGAGAAAATGCTCAAAATCTGATTACTAATCGTACAGTATAAGAAATAAAAACGTAAATGTCATTTTGGCAATTGGATGTGGAAGTATTGATTCAATTTGCAGCGGTTTTTGATCAAGCATTTCATTAACTTTCTCTGGATTTCCTCTTTATCGATTTGAGGCTTTCCATATAGGAATTTTGTTAGTTGCATATATAAAGTATTTGATTTGATTCGTAAATGTCAGCGGTAATAAAAACCATCGCGTTGTTCTTATATAAATAAAATATGACAATATACTCAATTTCGGATAGTTTGTAGCTATCTGCATGCAAATATTATACAATTTGCTTCAAAATTACACAATATTATTATTATTATATTACCGCATAGGCTTCAGCCTATACAGCTTATGGTTGCGTGTCTAGGAGAAAGCAGACCTATCAGTTACGCCCCCTTAATGAAAAATTAATCAGAATGGGTTACAGATCAATACCTAATATATTAAAAAATATTTTTTGTGTCACAAGATAAAAGTAAAAAAATAAAAGTCCCGCAAACTTTATTATTTTAATGTTAATTGAAAACACATTGTTTCGGTTCACCTACAGATCTTAAACTACCATCTAGAGGAAATTCAAAGTTAATCCGATGTTTAGGAGGTAAAACCTCACCATCTGCGGAAAAATACACGCACGAACGGAAAACAGAGCATCCAACTTTTGGTGAGTTGTTTTATAAACATCTTACCTACATGACATCTGGTTCTGAAAAGTATAACGCGAGATAAATCTTTCTGTGCTAGGTGCTAAATGGCTATGGTAGCGTATAAAGCTGATTACCGATCTGATACGGAAATCATTTCCGTTACGCGAGTTACGCGAGTTACGCTGCCAACCTGAACGCGGAAAATTCGCAGGAAATTAAGGACTCGCCTAAATGAAATGCTAGAGCGCGGAAATGTACATTAAAAAAGCAAAATAGCTTTCGCCCGCATAGAGGGCCGCACCGTCTCACGCTTTTTGCCAGCACTTCTGTTGATCGTCAACCTTGGCCGGAACAGAAAGGCCGTCTGGGTTCCCTTCAATTTGTGCGATTGTGCCTAAGTCCATGCTAATTATTCATTCTTTTTATTAGGGGTTGCTTTGTTTAATCGTGGCGGGCTTACGCTTATTTATAATAGCTTTATGATCTAAAAGCGGATGGGAATAATTACCTTTTCCATTTTCTCATTAAGATTTTTTGCGTGCTTCCAGCATAACAGTTGAGATCGCAGATGATAGTACACAATGTCAATGTCATAAGTAAAGCATTGTGTTACCTTTAATAAATTTTTTTGGTTCTGTAAAAAAAATCTCAAATTAATTTACAAGCTGTCTGTGAACTACTTCTGCGCGTCTGTAGATGACAGTAGTTCATGACATACTTTCTAACTGACGACGTTGGGTTCTATAAAACCGCCTATACTGAATTTCTTTATTATTTAGGTTGGAACTGTAATTAGACATGAAATAGAAATAAAACGAGAAACAAATTTACATTGTTTGCTTAGAAATTTGTCTTGGCCAAACACCGACATAGTGCTATGGGTTCAATTTGCTTTACCACTACATAGGCGTCTTCAAACTGCCATATTTCTTATCTTATGGAAGTCCATMGGCTCGTGATTTAGCCAAATATTTGATTTGTTGCCTTCTGCTTCAATATCCAACTTTAAGCAACCTTTTCAGCTATATCGGATTAAGAAAACATCTTTCTTCAATCCAATTTAAATTGATTTTCTGCTTCCCTATCAATGGAAAGGAGGCAATACTAACAAGCCAATTGATTTTTATGATTTTCAATACTGCCTTTCGCATTAAATCAAGGTGAAAAGTATTGAACAAAAAACTGTTTAAAGCACCGCCACTAGTATCAAAGCATAGGACAAACCCCTTGTGAGTCCCAGTAGCTTAAACGCCTAACTTGCTGATAAATCACAGAATGTAGCATACAGCACAAAATGCCTGAAATGTGATCGACTCGGAATCCTGCGGTTTTGTTCAAAAATTTAAGTCACAATTGAATGAAATCAGAATTTCGTGTTAACCAAATAATTCAGTTTGTTGTTACCGTTGCATTGCCATATGGTCGGTAAATATGTCTTTGTTTGAGATAAATCGATAAAAATCCACTTCATGAAACAATCGCTCTAAACTTAATCGAAATTATAATCCGACTTAAAACAAACAACTCAATCATGTTTCGTTACTATGTAACCGATTGCCACTTCAAAGCTCACTGTATTTCGTTCGTTCGACGATGAGATAGTACAGATTTTTTGTAAAAAATGCTAAACATGTCCCCGGGAGTACAACGAACTAAACAAATATGTCGTTCCTAGCTACATTCAAGAGTATTTACAAAAAAAATCCATTGTTCCGACTTTTCTTTAAATCTCGAATTCTCTTTTGCACCTTCATTTCTGCCTGCATTTTAACGTTTTTGGTAAGTTTTTCAATTTTTACTTGTGCATGTAAAAATCAATAATATTTATTTTTATTTCTACAGGATGATCCATAAGTAATGATACACTATGAAATGTTATATTCCTTACGTAAAATATTCCGATTTGTTTTTTACATTCCTTAATAACTCTTAAACCAATTGAAATATTGGAATGAAATTTTGTATCCAAAATATCTTTACGGATTGTTATAAAAATGTCATAACATTTTTGCCCATCACTGTATCTACATTTTTGGACAATGTATTAGTTTCTCTACCATTTTCCATTAAAAAATGTATACCTTGCACAGTGATGGGAGTTTACGCGTAAATTATAATTTTCTACGTTACATGCGTAGAAAATGTAGATAAAGCACTTTGGCGTAGATTTTAAGTAGAAAATATAAAGCGAGTATATTATGGCTAAAATGTATTAAGTATATATACTAAAACAAAATGAAATTAGTTTGATTCTAATTTCCCTGTTTTGTTGGCTTCTCCATGTGTCAAATTTCTTAAAATTTTATAGTTTTTTATATCTAATACGTTAAATGGACATAGCCGTCGCTTTTTATTATATTAAGGTCTTCGCAAATAAGTAGAAATCGACTTCTTATGTTAAAATAGTGTTTACTCTTCTTTCTTTCGATTTTTATTTCAAATCTTTGTCAGGGCTTCTATAAACATTTACAATGGTACATAAGTATAACAACATGTAGTTGAACCGTACTGAAAATACGGTTTATAATAAGGGGCCAACTTAAACATTCAAAATACGATCKATTTATGTATAATGTTATTTGGAATTTGAAGTTTTGATTTTAGACAGATCAATGACAAAATCTTAAAGTTGCAACATAGCTACCACATTTTCTTATAAATAACTGCACGGTTTACTAAACATTTTTGTTTTCTTAATATTTCTTTTAATATGTCTGAGACAATAAATATGTGTAAGTGTAAATATTATATTACAAACTTGCATATCATGTTTCATTAAGTATAGTCAGTGTATACAAACGGTTTTTTTACTTCTTTGAAACACAAAAGACAAGGCATATGTTTACGAGATCTTTCCTTCCACAACTATATTAAGTTGTTTTCCTAACACACTATCAAATTCGGTACCGCAATTACAAGTTGATTTTTTTCCAAAAAAATTTTTTACTACAACACAACCAGTTGGTCATACTTAGTTGCTTCTTTAGATCAATGTATCTAGTTCAGCAACAAAAACTGCTTGTGTACCCTGTTGATCTGCTTTCAAAGAATTTGCGATAAAAGAACATGAGTAGCTTATGAAATTTCTATTTACAGAGAAGAAAGAACATAAAATCACAGTTTACAGTCATTAAAGAGTCCATTTGACCGACCAAGGCCTTCAAAGTGCTTCACAGCACGCTTGTCGGGTCTTCTGGCCCTAAGGTATGACCAAATATGTTATTGCTGTTTAGACATTTACCACGTTTAGAGCAGTAGTGGTAATAGACACCATTAAATAACTAAATATTTCTAAATTTCTGATTATCTACACAATGCTATTTTCTACAGTAGAATTTCAAAGTAGAATATTACATAGTTTACGCGTAGACAATAGCGTAATCTACATGACGTATTCTACGCGCCCATCACTGACCTTGCATAACTACTATGATAGAGAAACTAATACATTGTCCAAAAATGTAGATACAGTGATGGGCAAAAATGTTATGACAATGTTAGTTAAATATTTTATTCTATAAATACAGGAGGTTTACTTTGATTCACTAAAGGTTAAAAGCAAAAACTATAAAAACGTAAATTTTATTGTAAACAAATAGGGCAAAATAATAAATTATTAAAACTGAGGTCACTCTTTAGTAAGAGTAGCAAAAGTGATTCCAAAGATGTAATTCTCTGCCACAATTCTTCTTAGATTTTCATAAAATCTGCGTAAAATTCTGAGATCGCAATCGTTTGATAAAAGCGTTGGTAAGTGCATTGAAGTAAATGGAAATCATTCAGAGCATTTTTACTGGAAGGATACCTTTTTTATCAATTATTATTGTGCAGTATTTCTTTAGAATAATATGTACGTTTTTATTGCCTTTGTTTTTAACCTTTACTGAACCTTGACCTACATCAAATAATTGATGCGCATTGCATTACTAGAACGATGACATCTAGAAAATGGTTAAAGGTAGCGATTTCTGCAAGGTAAACATTTTTGTGGAAAAAGCTAGGGAACTGATATGTCGTCCAAAAAAAAGGATTCATCTCTGGATTGCGAAGGTACCACAGAAAGTTACAAGGTCGCACTTACACCGCCACCAAATAGTACAGGCTTGTTTGAGCGGTCTTTCTCCTACAGTGGAAATAATTTTTAGCCAAACGGTGTATCCGTCGTCATTTACTTTGTCTTCGGTAACAGTTCTTTCACATTTTTCCTATACTTTGATATTATTATTTATAATACTTTGACAGACAGCAATAAAAGTTTGTTGTTGCTTTTTTCATTTCACATCTGCAGCATACAGGAGTATGCCATTTGAAATAATATACGATAGGTTGGTTACGTTTAGACTGCTCGAAACACCCTGTAGATCCTGAGGTAATCTTACATAATACCTAAACAACCACCAGTCAAACACAGAAAGCTGCTCCGTCGTGTCTAGCGAGAACAAATAAATTAATAGCACGATGCTTCATTCGATGCTCTTATCACCTTTAAGCTTTGGGAATAACCGCTGGATCACCTCAAATTCTATTTTTTCTTCTGAACTTAATCACTTTGCGCTGCTCTGATGGAGCGTGGTCGTATTTCTCCTTTCAAACACAACAGCGAATAAAATATTACCAAGTAATTCCAAGCGACAATGATATACGACGGGCAATTCAATTTGTGCGATTTAGTGCTCGTATGTTGTGTATTTAGCAAATGAACTAAACCTAAACTACTAAAATTCAATTAGCTGTAATGCATAACTCTTCATTGGAATATTTTGTTAAATAAAGATAAAGTCAACCTTGGTATACAGTCTTACATTTTATTTTAGAGCCTAAATTCTAATTAATAAAGAGTAAAAAATATTTGCTAATGCAGGAAAATAAGTGGGCGACGAAAAAAAAACTCACTTTAAGAAAGAGATTACGTCAGAAGTACGATTGCCTCTTCAGCAATACGCTCCGGATTTAATTACGAAAACAAAAGCAAATTTGCGGAGGCCTTACAAGTGCAACCATTCGTTCCACTTATCGGAGTATGATTTCCAATTAAAGCTTAAATCACGGCATTGTTTGATGGGTAAGATTTTCAACTGAGATTCTCAGCAAATATTTGTGTGTGTGTTTGGCTCGTTGCTGCACTTTGTTTCGATAAAAAAGGGAGTTGTTTATATCTTGGAGTGACTTTGTTGAAGGCAATCGCGAAATCAAAGGAGGAACTACGTTTCCTCCGATTCTATTGTTGCTCTTTACGCAAGTCGAGGGTGACTTCCGAAACAAACAGCAAAGACGTTGGAAAAGAAATTACTTTATAAGGGAGCAGCTGTTGTTAACAAAGCTTTTGCATCGTGACATCTGATGCCTACAAACTGACTTGTTTACTTTAGCAAATTATAAATTATAGAGCAACTATCAACTATTTCATTAAATCTTGATGGTTGATAAAAAAAAATGTTTATCATACGCTCTTATTCCGAATTTTATATTTCATTAAAATTTTGTATCCTCAAATAATTCCTGGCATCAGGCCACAGTTGATAACTAAATTCTAACCAAATCATTTACTACTAAGCTATTTGTGTTACGCTGTAGAATCGTAACGTAAATAAAAAAAAAGTTCGAGCATCAGCGTGTTGCTTCTTGAATAACGTACAATGATCGACCTTATTGGCGTAATTTCGACCTAAGCAACATTTGATGCTGATAAATATTTTTTTAACAAAGCAGTCCATCCTTCCATTGGATCGTTCAGGTTTGAAAATTTCCTTGCATGATGGATCGGTTGGTAATCGAATGAGCATCTGTAGACTTCAGCCCCACAATATCTTCTCTTGGGACATCTTAAACCAATAGCTAACTCCATGCAACCTAAAAATGTGAAGGAGATGTAAAGCATTATCGTATTATCAGTAATTTAAATCGCTTGAACTGTACGACCTTTAACTTGAACCTTATAGCTGTACAGTGCGCACCTAAATAAACGTATTTCTCACATCACAATCGCTGAAGTAATGAAAACAATTTTTATACAAGGATCTTCTCGATTTTTGACGTCTACAATCCAAAATTATTTGCATATACTTTGGTTTCTCATTAATATTTTGTATTTCTGGTTAAATCTTAATAACACTTTGTGCACCCCAAATTGGATGTAAAATATATCAGTAAGGTGTTGTTTGGTGCGCTAAAAACAAGTTAACAATCGGTATTAACAAATGTAAAATTATAACATTTGTAAGAAAACTATTTAGATATAGAATCAATGGCATTACAGACCAGGGCCTTACTTATGTTTCACATATAGAAAACTTATGTACAAGTGCCATGAGAACCTTAGGTTTATATTAAGAGACACATTGTTATGCTTGTGCAATAGCTTAGTTTGTGTGTGGCAGTTTTATTTGGAACCCTTATTATCATGTTTATATCGCTCTCATTGAACGTGTTCAGAGAAAAATTTGTCTCAATTTGTATTTTAAAAAGTATTGCGCATTTTCTGATCACAAATGCTCCACTACGTTTTTGTTAAATGATTTTGGTTTGTCTACCTTACATAATAGAAGAGAAGTAGCATGTAATTTATTCTTGTATAATCTAGTGCATGGCTATATTGATAGTCCATGGCTTTTGAGCAAGATAAATTTTCGTGTGCCTCTACTAGAAGGTGGTTGTTATATGACATTTTCTTTGCCACGATCTGATAGTCAACAACATTTCTGCTCGCCACTTATTAACATGTGTCGTAATTATAACGACGTGAGTGCGACCGTAGACATATTTGTTCATAATAAGAAACAATTTCCTCAAATGTGTAATAACATAATATTTCAGCAACAAATATATTGTCAGTGTAGTTTAATATTGTTTATATGTATGTAAATTAAAAAGTTTTCTGTTTCATTTTGTATGGATATATGGGTTCCTATATTGGCTTTGCCTGTGCGATTTAAATAAATATTATTATTATTATTATTTCGAACATAATGCATGTTTTTAAGCGTACAACTCATATAGCCAGATTTGTAGTCATCTGCACGTCAAACATCGCTCATATTTTTATTTTATGCTAATAACATAGGTTGGATGTAGGCAATAAATTTCAGGTCATACATCAGCACGAGTAGAACTATAAGAACATATTTTATTTAAACTATTCGTCATCATGGTCACACAGATCTTGTTATTACAGATAGATAAAAAAGTGTGAAACGATAAAATTAATTCTCCGCTAGTCCTTTTTCAATAAGGACTTCAGGGAATTAAGCCAGAAATTTTCGCGCTTACGTGGTACGATTAGATCTTACCTCCATACAAATCCGCAGTAATCAGTGTCCCTTTGGACAGTATCTACTCTCACACGGTCGTATCTAATTTGAGTTCAAAGCCCAATAAGCTGCTTAGACTCTCATTCCACTCCCCTTTACGTTATCATTCAATAAGATTACATTGGTGATAGGCATGTGTGCTAACAATTCCGTCATGTATTGTTGTCCAGTTGAAGGAACTTTCCCTCTACTAACTACGCCATAGCTTCGCATAATCCCTTCCGGTAGCTCTTCTAACGGTATTGTATAGTAGATACGTTCGCTATGCCCGTAGGACAAATACTCTTGCATGACTGCTGGGAGCGTTTGCTGTTCTGATTAATTCAGTCAAGATTTGCGTGGGAATGCACAATACCTTAGCAGTGTTTCAAAATAGAACTAAACGGCTTTCGTCTACTATTACCGTGAAATGCTCACCGCCGGTTGTTGAGGAAGTGTGCGCAAATTGCGTTACTGAAGCATTTGTATTTAGCTATTTAAGTTGTTTCTTTCTATCAGATTAAATAACAGAAATGGATACAATGAATGTATCTTCTGAAGCATGAAAACATGTAAACTCTGCTTACAGTTAAATGTCGAGAACGATACACTGAATTGAAAGCAAAAAACGAAGAGGCTGTTTTAACATATGCTTATTATGTTGTTAGTCCTGAAACTAATGTCAATTTTATATAACTATTTAATATTGAAGCCGATTTCATGAAGGGCAATATGGATGTCAACTATTTCCACTGATACCAATCTTCAAGCCTTTCTTTTTGTACTAAGAAGACTTCATAAACGTACTAACATAGTGTAATTTTATGATAACAGCGAAAGCGCAAAAGAAAATACTCAACTTATATTCTGTTATTTTTCATGTTCATTTAGACCAAGTAAGTCTGCATCTTAATTCCTTCCAAAGCGAATAATAAATTCTATTCACCTAGGATTTTTTAAGGTGTCCACTACATATTATTTGGTATGATATACCTTTAAAAGTATACAAACATATACTTATACATAACTTTTACTTGATACCCTCAAAAATGTTTCACAAATAAGGGCTGATACAATAAGTTTTATTTAATACAACTAAATAGGGTTTAACAGCTAACTTTGCCTAACTCATTACAGAGAAATTTAGGTACGAACTTCTCTACTACGACTGGCGGTTGCTGATCATGTATAGGGAATACTAAATTAATTTTGATGCCAAAGTAAGTATAATCTACTTTGAACAACGACAAAGATAATGGAATAATTTTGTAAATGGTTACTGATTTTGAAGTCGTATCTACGAATATTCACTCGTACTAAATATAACCGCAACATCATTATTTTTTATTACAGATTAATTATAATTCTTTGTAAAATATATTAATTGAGGAGTTTTAGAGTATAACACAATAATTCTATAGAGACCTTAATTCTTAGTAAATACTTAACAATATTGAAAAATTACATCACACCATCTAGCTAACAAAGTTTCTACTGTACCAAATTACACAAAAAAAAACACTTTAATTGTATTTAGTGGCGATGCTCGTTGATAAAAGAGTATGTTTTCTGTGCGTAATTTTGAGGTACGATAAACACTATGATATTTCGTTTTTACCGCGTTTTTTCAATACCGGTAAAAGTTGAGCAATACCACTTAAATTTTAGTTGATATATAATACAATTTGCGCTATGTTAATGGTCAGTTGATCTAATACTAATATTGTTTCTGGAAACGTTTTTTACATAACCGTCTATTTCGCGAAAACTGGTATTCGGAATAAATTAAAATTTTAATGAACCAAGGTATTGTTTAGCCTAAAACCTGCATCTATAAATACATAAACTTTTAAAACGGGTAATTGCGCGAATCAAGCTATTTTGCTTGACCTTGTTCGATGTTCTATTTACGTTTTGTTATATATTACTTCAGCTTCCACTCACAAAAGTCGTGATGCGAAAGAAAATTGCGTTGCAACAAGATGCTCGGTTCTACATTTTCAGTCATTCACACCAAATTACAGTAATGTAGGTCAAATGCCTAAGTGTTTTTAAATGCCTTAAGCATTCTGGGGCAATCTGCACTGCTCCATTTCGTGCTAAATTTACTTTGCAGTTTCATTTAACTTGCAATTGCTTCAGCTCATTTTTAAACGAGCTTCCACTTCGCTGCTCCATTACAATGAAACTCGCCTGTAATCGGCCCGTTCTTTTTTTTAGAACGAATATTTAGCAAGTTCGCTGGGATTTAGTGGTTAATTATTAAAAACCGGAGCGAAAATGAGCTGGTGTAGATGTCGTCGCGCGGAACGAAATATGCTGGCATCCATCACAAAAACAGCGCTTACAATTACGACTCCGGAAAAAAGCTCCTGATTTAATTCTTCCAAGGGAAAATTTAAGTTCAAAAACCTCTACGGCCCTTCAGTAATATTAACGAGCTGGTCTCAAATCTATGCTGACGGGTTTATTTCGCGTCACAATTTAATTGACTAGGCGTAATTGTTGCTTAGATAAATGCTGGCGTTTCTGTTTTAATAAAAAATCTCGCAGAATACATAATGAATTCAGTACGTCCGATGCAATTTGTTTTTCATTATGGAAAATTTTTTGATATTTTTATTAGTATTATTAGTCCCAAATTTGTCACCTGGCATAATCGACTCTTTTAAATTAAAAATGAAAATTAAAAAAATAAAATACCTAAAATATTGTTCATTTACTATTTGGCAATACCTTCAATGACAGTGAAACTCGTTTTGCACACTTCTGATTACTTTCTTCGAAATTATCCTACACTTCTTTCAAACCCCCGATATTTGTCGGTTTCGTCTCGAAAGATTTACTTTTCAAGTACCTCCATAAAAAAACTAGTTTAAAGGATGCTTTCTACTAATCTATTCTATCAATGTATATAAATATACTGCAGCTAGATTTTTTCTTGAGATGTCGCTTTCTGCAGGACAAAAACGGAATATCCATGATCGAATCGAGTGATATTTATCGGGATAACAGGCATATAAATACATATTGAAAAAGTATTGCCAGTTTTGATCGGGATTTGAACCCGGGACCTTTTGAACACTAGTCAAACGCACTAACCACCTGCGCTATCAGAACCATATTCAATTCTTTTATTCAAGTTTGTTTTGTTTTCTTGTATATGACAAGGAATGCAAAATTGAAATTTAGAAGTTATGTATATCTTGATATGCACTGGTCAATAAGAATCAAAGCTGCCTTTTAAAAAGTCGGTTCGACAATTAGAATTACTCTCCTTAATACTTTTATTCCAATTTGCAGATTTGCACTGTATATTAGCTGGTGTATTGCTTACATCTGTATGTAAATAGTTGATAATTTGATTGAGTGCTTGCTATTTCTGTTACAGACAGCTTCTGCTGTGATACGAATAGTGAATGGGAAACATGTTAATTAATGTGCTGGCCTCATTTGTAATTTTAGACCACAATGATCAAGGTTGTTCAATGTAAATAGGCAGTTGGCAATGAAATCGTTACCTACAGCGGAACAAAGAAATGAATGCAGTTTTACCAATGTGTGATGCGAACTCGAATATGAGTATGTAAAGGAACGAATTGAATATTTCAGTTTGGTCCAAGAAAATTAGATTTTGAATTTGAACAAGTCAGGGTTTATTGCACTGATCTCTAAATAACTGGATGTCGCATACATACCAAAATGCATGTAAATTACTTGTGATAGATTTACGCCACTTTAGCGCCTAGCCGCTGGTCCTTGTACTAAAATTTTGACAAAGGTTCGCTTCTGCGGTAAATATAACATTAATGATTGACGGTTAAAATCGTGAACTCATCATCTGTCTGCAAATTTCCAAAAGATGATCGTTGTAGTGTTTGAGTAAAAAACATGTACAGTACAAACTGGATGTTACGTTTACTCATAACCATATTATATAGTTAAGGATCTAACCTAAAATTTGTACGCGCCGTTAAATGGATAGTTCGAGTACCGGCGGCATGGTGGCTACTTATCACAGTTTTGAATGACTTATGCAACATCCAGTTATTTAGAGATCAGTGGTTTATTTCCTCTTAATATGATTAGTTGGTAACCCTGCCCCAGTGTGCGAGTAAAAAGATATAATTGATTTTTTATAGGAGGCTTCCCGGGCAATTTAAAGATCTTTAGACAATATGTTTTCAGAATGGTCGCTGTCACTATAAAACACTTACTATTATTATTCTGACCTTTCGATTACGCCTGTAATCTTTGTCAAAGGCGAGAACCCCAAAATATTGTGTGACACGAGTTCAAACAAAATTTTGAAAGTAAATAAACAATAAGCGAGACGTCATAGAAGTAACGTGCCAACCTGATTTTTGTTTTATCAAAGTCAATCATAATTTTTGTCAGTGTTTTATTGTGACTTCGATCCTTTCGAAAACATTTTATCTAACATTATGGACACTGAAAGCATTCACCTTCGTCTTACAATATTCATTTATCAAAAATTGGTAAGAATAAGAGTTTTAAAGAGTAAAATTACCTCGAGATTGGTGTTGTTTTTTACTTTTTAGATCAAAACCGGTTTTCGACGTTAGGTCAAGTCTATTGGGTTATAATATGAACAAAACTTTTCCAAAAGACCTGCTCTATTACTCAAAACAGAAGTGCATATACATACAGGGTGTCCTCGAAATACACCGACAACGTTGAGAGGTGATAGAATCACCTGTCAAACGTAGTCAGTGTATTTCGAGGACACTCTGTGTAATGGTATTAGACACAATATACTACCCGGAATATTCTTTCATCAGCCTTATAATCAAATGCTTTCAGAATTTAATACACAACTTTATCTTGCTGCACATCACTTACATTGTGATCGCCCGCATTTAAATTTTACGAGGTCCATCTGCCGCACTCAAGTCAACATCTTAAGAAGCACCCTCATAAAATCCCTGGAGAGCTTTTTAAGTTGATGTTCCACTTGGAATAGAAAGCAGGCACGAAAGCAGAAATCAACAAAGACACGGTTCCATAGTCAATGGTGGTGGCCCATCTATTTGAGCGTGGTGGTATAAATTTCGCAGCGTCTCGTAACCCTAGATAATCTGATAGATTTTAAACGTAACATCTGGTGTGGGAGAACCGCATGATCAAAGATTAACTTTCGACTCTCAGGATTAGCCCTATTTATCAAAGTGAAGAAAACACTTCCAACATAGGCTCTGCCTTTTTGTGCGAGGAAATGGAAAGGAGCAAACGTTATTTGCGCCGAACGTGACTCTGTTTATATATTTTATACGAATACTGAACGCAAAGCTGCTGACATTCTGAGTAATAGCGACGGGTTCATAACAGCGATGTGTATTGTAATGGAAGACAAACCCGAAAAGGGAGTAAACAGAAATGAATGCTAATTGATGCCTGTCAAGGGCAACGGGTTTGCTTGGAGCAAATTGCATGAATGGCAAAGACGACATTTAATCAAAACCGGTAAATATTCATCAAATTCTGATTCACAGCTTCCTTAACGAATAGCACCCGTCAAGAACTTAAAGGTTATGTACAGTGCGCTAGATGGATTACTCTAAGCTAGCGATATGGTTACATTTAACTTAACCATCAGTTTTAGCTCTTACTGTTTTACTTGCTCTTTATAAACACAACCGTCGAAAATCCATCTTCGCTTAAAAGAGCACATTCATATTTTGCTGAAATCCAATATTCGGCCATCAGTGTTATCGTAAGATAACTCAAATTCAAGTGTAGCCCGGTATTGAAAGGATTTTCAATCCATGTAAGCTTGTCGATATTCTCATTTTTAGAGTATTTCTCAAACTAGTTGTTAAGATGTACCAAACATAAAATGTGCGGTGAAAATAAACAATGTGAAAGGAATAAAATATTCCATAAACATAACTAATGATAACTGGAAATATTTTTCTGCTAAAGAAGAAAATTTATGTTGAAAAAAAAACAAAAGCGCCAAGTCATATCTGAGTTTGAAATTAAAAAGGTTGTGGATTAATTGGTAGCCTGAGTCACTCCACTCAGAAGCTTCAATTATTGAACACTCCAACAAAATTGTCAGATCCAGCATGTTCTAATCTAATCGTTTGTATTTTTCCCAACGTTGCTTACGAGGACTTTCATGTTTTAGAAATAACCTAAATTGTCGACTTGCTACTTAGGGTAATTTACATATTGGCAATAAGATTAAAAAATAGCCGAATTATGCATCTCTGTTCTTGAAACTAAAAAACAACCTACTAAAACTAGACTATATAATAATAATAATAGGTCTTTATTTCCCAGTATATATACAGTAGCAGTAGTAGTAGTAGTTACAACAAACGTAGTAAATGATAATAGGAAAAAGGCGGGGTTTGGAGTATCTCCGTTCTTCCACCCAACCCTAAACTAAAACTAAAACCCTGAAACTATTTTAGAAAGTCATCTAGTTTGAGATGACAGGCTGGTAAAAAGGTAGTTTATTTTACTTCCTAGATACTTGTCTTAGTTGAATTGAAAACAGGAGTAAAATTATGAATTTTTGCAACATTTCGCGACGCACAGTTTGGGAACCACTGGGCCATGCTATAATATAGATATACATAATTACACGCACCGAAAACAGAGCAATGCTTATGCTGAATGAAGACGAAATTGATGAGTAAGTACAAACCCGTGCAAAATGAAGGGAAATGTTTCTAATAAAAGTTGTACAGATTGTGCAGAATGGTTGGTTAATACCGGAAATCGATACCTACTTCTTTATTTTAAATAGAACACCCCGTATGTTTACATATTACATTACCGCTTGTGAAAAATAAGTATCAATTTATTAAAGGCATGCTGGGTCTAAGGCAACCGTTTTTTATCGTCATTTTATGTTTGCCGAATTCTGAGAAAGACAACAGTTTTTCTTTCTTTTAAATACTCTGCCTTCTAAAAATAATTTTGTGTGTACAATATGTTTAGGTTACTAAATACGATAACTTATGTGTTATTGTAAAAATGAAACACCCAGTGTGCTACTCCATATTTTAATTTTTCGATTAAATTGAGGGATACTTTTTTACTATTTACTATACAAAAATACACGTTAGCTGCAGTCTATCGCGTCGGCGCGCGTTGAAACTGGTAAAGCTGGATATGTTTTGTAGTGTTAAGATATTTCAAGTGAATATTTTACTTTTATGATCACTACATTCAAGCTAATTTTTACAAAAAAAGATCGAGTGTGGCATAGACATTTTGTTTATCATATTTCTTGTAAATATTGTTTATAAAATTAGTTTTTTTCGCACTTATAGTTCAAAAATTACATATAGGCTTGCTGGCATGAATGGTATTGTGCTGTTTATAACCTACATTATAACATATTTTATTCATAACATTAATTTAATTGTTCATAACTTTCGCCTGCCATTTAATATCTGACACCCAGCTATTCATTTGTATGTTAGAATATTAGAAGCATTTAGTCTAAGAAATATTCTATTCTCTTGTAATAATAGCAATAATTAAATTTAATTTAATTATTATGAGTCTCTAGTAAATATATATGACACATGTTTTGTTTATTAGAATTATTATTCTACATGTACATTAACCGCTACGATACTCGTTGTATCAAAATGGCTTCGAAGCCGCAAACCACAAGTTATATTACGATGGACCTTGATAGTATCTACTCGACCATGCCATTAATTTAATGCTTATCATGACTTACAAAGAACATACAATCCTTTGCGGTGCCAGAACAAAGGAGCCACTGTCGTTATAATTAAAATCTTCAGGATCGCAAAAGGCGGGATTCTAGAGCGATGAGAGTAATGAAAGTGACAAAGGACCTTGTGCCGTTTTGTACGAGAAAGTTCAAGCAAGTGTAATTGTCTCTAGCAAATGAAGTTATGCGTACTTGAACGTTTTCGCAGTGCAGCCGAATAATGTAAATAAAAATGTTTTTATTCTAGGCAAAATATACCTAAACAGAAAACTTTCATTGAAGCTCTTGCAATCATAGAGCGTTTTCATTAACGAAGCTTGTCTCTTGTATGACTGACAGTACATGACTAGTATACTAATACACAAATGGAGAAATACTATAGTTAAAATGGAAACAGAGAACTTCTTTATTCTCATGTTTTTAGCTCATAACAGATGTTCCTGCACCTACAAGGTAAAATAGCTTCGCCTTTCGCCTATGGCACTTCTTTTCAAGCTACATTTCTTGTAAACAGGTTGTACAAACATCAGAACGAAAATGAACAAAGGCCTAGTTGTATTTTTAAAGAAAAATATCGAAGCTAAATAGAATATTTTATAGCCTTTTAAATTATATTCATTTTGTTGTGCATGTCTAAGAACTTGTAGGTAATGCTCTCCCAAAACCATTTCGTACAATCTCAGGGCACTTAATTGCGACCCATATTTGGCTCTTGGCCTGTAGTGTATAATTTAATAACAGAAACATCAGTCATTGTAATAAGGGATGGAAATAACCTATTTTTCCTGTTGCAATGCTAAAGTTAAGTACCCTGACAAATTCCTCGCCCTAAAGTGTTAAAACCTTACAACGGATAATTAAATAAAATAAAATTTTATTTTCTGCCCTCTTTTCCGCTTTTGGTTCACCGAAAACACTTCAATAAGCCTTTGCGAGTAAGCACTTGGAACTGAGCAATCAACGATATTTAAAAGAGAGCGAAAAAGCGAACAAATATCATACTGTCTTACTACACACCGAATAATTCATTACTTCTGATACGTAAATTTTCTGTAACCAACCAAGTAGGACATAAAATACGTAGAAGTACGTCGCAGTCTTCATGCTTGACTTTGAAATCTAAGTATATAAAACGTGAAAAGCGGTTTACAACTTTAGATAGCACTTATGT
This sequence comes from Rhyzopertha dominica, assembly GCA_025024175.1. NCBI lineage: Eukaryota > Metazoa > Arthropoda > Insecta > Coleoptera > Bostrichidae > Rhyzopertha > Rhyzopertha dominica. Next base: position 75,596,618 of record QCXZ01000137.1, read on the forward strand.
AAACTAATCTCGAATAATTAGTTCCTTGAAGGCGAGGTTGTTACAGATTAAATTCCAGGAGTCGCTTATATCAGTTATTAAACTTCCTCTTGATATCTGGGTAAATCCGAAAAGCATAATATTTGCAACACAGGCAAAAACGCTATTCTATTTTCGGCATTAATTATATTCAACGAACTCGACTGAGAATGAACATTATAAAAAGAGTACGTCTGCCAAAAATATTAAGCAGCTATTTTAAAATATTGCTTTTGCATTAGGGCGTGAAAAAATATTACTTCTAGCTCTCCATCTACATACATATTCATTACATTGTCGAAGCACGGCTTTTGCTGAATTAAATATCGCTTCTCAGTGATTTTTTGTACTATTGAATTTTCTGTATTATTTTCAAGTTTGGAATCCTTTTTCCTTTATGTACATAATATACATAACAAATACACACTGATTGGCCGAGTACTGAACCCTGTGGTAACCCATGTACAATGTGTTACATGTGTTAGTTCGCATAGCACACCATTACCTTTTGTTGTCTATTTTTTAAGAAGCCCTCTTGGAATTTATTCCACAATACACCAATTCCTTTTTTTTACTTTTCCAATCACCATGTTGTGATTTACTGTGTCGAAGGCTTTTGAAGACTCAGTATAGGCTCAGACTATTATATTGCCTCTATGTCGATATATTTACGGTTGTAAAAAATATTTGAAACTTATTAGTCATATATTATTGTTACATTTGTCGACTACTTTAATAACATCTTATAGATGTGTATTACCTCACTAACGTTATTAGTGTTCAATAAAAATTTGACGATATGATACAACTTCCTGGGTTTTGGAGACACAGTTGTGTATGTTTATAAAATGTACGAACTTCTTCGTATGGATTACTTGGATAAATCATTTTATTCAAACGATCATTGTGTTCGTTAAGCTAACTGTAGAGGCAAACTAAAATTAACTAATAGTTTCGTGGCATTCTAAGGATATAAACTAAACAAGCTTATTGTCCGGGATTCATGAATTTTTCCTTCATGGGTCAATCCATCGAACGACGTTATTGGCGACATATTACAATTAAGGAATTTTTCATCGCGCTCTTATAATTCCTTTTCACATGAAGTATAGATAMCGACACWTATTGTTCTCGTTACTATTTCCCTTTAAGCTTTGACGTTTCGTTTMTTAAGTTTTGATGAACTGAAGAGCTATGAGTATTCATTTAATATGTACTTACTAATATTCTGGATATCGCAAAGTATACAAATTTAAACTGCAAAAAGGATAATGTTGGTCTGCAAATATTTGAGTTAGACCTCACTGGATAAACGTATTTCTTTGTCATAACTCTGCAATATTCACAATAAAAAACCGTTTTATAGAAAAATCGTCTTTTTGTCGTCGCAAAATGTTTAAAATTCAAAGTAGTAAAGCAATGCTAATGTACATAGATTACATATAAAATTTTGTTTAGAGCAGTTTCTCGGTTTTGCAGCGGTTATAAAATTCGCCTACCTGATGCAAAATCAAAATACCTTTTACATTCTTTCTCCAGTATGGTACTTTTTATGCTGCGTAGTAGACTGAGGTCTTATGTCTGGTGATTATGGTGACGCTGAAAGTCTAACTATAGATTTTGGACGCAAACGTTTTACATCCTAGCACTTAGTCCTGATAGAAACTCGTTTTTTACGTTAAACATCTTTCTGATTGGTACACTATCTGTAATGGTCATATTTGGCCTATCAAAACCTAATTAGTGCCCAATAACGTGTGATATCTGGAAACTAAATTTCATTACTCTCCCACTTAGAATGTAACTTTGTATTTATTTGAATTAGTGGTTATGATATTAAGGTAATTTATTATTGTTTGCCCTATAATAGCGTTCGATTAAAGTATAATGTAAGAATTCCGCAAAACAATTTCTTTAAATAAAATTAAACATAATAAACACAGTGTTGAATCTTTTTAGAGGGTTTCTTTTTCACTAGTTGGCAAACCTTTCTAAAAAGGAACACAATTATTACTAGATATATTAGTACTGATTCCAGTACTACTGTAAAACTACTATGAAACATACAAATATCACCAACCTACACTTAAATAGTGTTTATCGCTTTTCTAACTTCTTACAGGGTTTTATTCGACACGAAGTCATGTGTATTATTTAAATACACTATATTTTTATGATACACTACATAATGTAAAAATAACTACTTCTTCTCAAGTAGAATGAAACTCCTACTCAAAAATAAAATAAAAATACCAATTGCATTTCTGTTATGAAATGTACAGCAAGTTTTACATAATTTAAATGTTTAACGATTTCAGCTGTTTGTTAAATATTTGTGGTACACGAATAAATGTGATACCCTAATATGTTGTTCGAATTTATCTGTTTCCCAATTTTAACGTTACCTGAATTTACCCGGCACTTGAAATTGCGTGCATATTTTTAATTCGTCCCCTCTTTCCATCAAAGTGGGGAAACACCGCAGTTTGAACGAGAGAGACAAACATTATCGGAACTAGCTCACTCTCGTCGGCAAATTTGATACTAGCAAATTCTCATAATGGGAATTACCCCCCTTTTTCTAATTGCGGCGTTTCCCCATTTGGATAGAAAGAAATAACGATTTAAAACTTTGTACGCATATTTCAAGGGTCAGATATACATAGTCTTATGAAAATCATTAATACATTACACAGTTCTGTTAATGTCATGCGTCTACGGTCGACTTTTACAAAAGCGATTAAATTAAAAATATTTTTATTCAACGATAGGAGATCTCGCATTTGCGCTCTATCCAACATGTATGTATTTATTCTGGATAGAGTATTGAAGAAAACCGCAGAGAAACTCCAATCAGATCTCTATTGTCTTAAGCCAGTCTTTAACACCTTCATCAACACGATGGATATACTCAAAACTACCAGGCCATGTTGTATGGGGGCATCTGTTGACCATGTTCAATTGTTTGGAGGGGTCTCCACATTCACAAGAAGGGTTGATAGATGGGTCCCTTTTTTAAGCGTAAAGTTGCATTTCGCATGACCAGTGCGAAGGTGATTTAGAGAGACTCAAGACTTTCTCGGGAGGTCAGTTCCTACTACCTTTTTTGTGGGATCGTCTATAAGCTGTTGATTGAATATATCATGCTTCTTAAGTTGCCAAGCAGATAACCATCCATAATCAATTGTATAAGGAGCACGAAGGAAATCTTCTGTCCACAGAGGTTTCGTAGAAGTTAGCCGAGTTGTAGGCAGCTCTTGCAGATCTCGGGAAATCAGAAACTCATTAGGAGCTGATTGATATTTTTGCCAAGCTTTATATGTAGCAAACTGTCTGCAAATCTCTGGAGGAGCAATGTTTGAAAGAATCGGAAGCCAAGGTAATGGAGTTGACTTAATTGTTTTAGTGATTAGTCGCATTGCAGTATTCAGTTGAGTGTCAATATTTCCTGTGTGATGACTATTTTTCCAAACAGGACAGCAGTACTCAGCAGTGCTATAAAGCAAGTTGCAGAAGTACGAAGTACACTTGCATCTGCACCTCACCTTGTACCAGCAGGCTTATACTGGATGTGATTTCTGGTCTGTAATTTTTTACTGATGTTTTCTAGATATTTCTTGTAGGTTAGAGATGTATCTAGGGTCACTCCAAGGTATTTCGGCGAGAAGTTATGTTTAAGAATTAAGTTATTTGACATAACTTGAAGTTGTTTTGTCTTTTGATGATTGTTGAGATGAAAATAAGTTACTTCAGTCTTTAACGGATTAGGGCACAAGCGCCAGGCTTTAAAATAGCAATTCATAATCTTGATGTCTCTTGAACGGTTTTGTTCAAGGACAGAAAAGTCTTTACTTTGCAAAGCCATTGCCATGTCGTCTGCATACAAAAATTTTTCGATTGAGTTACTGGAAGGTCACTTATGTAAAGGTTGAAAAGAATAAGCGACATAACCGATCCTTGTAGAAGACCATTATTCAAAATTCTGAATTTGCTACTTTTTTCTCCCAGAAACATTCTAAATTGACATTGGGACAACACTCGTTTAATAAACTTCACAATCTTTCCACATTTCGGAGTATTAAATAGTTTGAGGATCAATCCATCTTTCCACACAGTATCATAGGCCGCCGATAAGTCTATGAACACTACTTCTGTTTTCAATCGTTTCCGGAAATCAATTTCAGCATGCGTTGTTAGAGCCAAGACTTGGTCGCAGCAACTTCTGTTCTTCCTAAAACCTGCTTGTTCCTTCGGGAGTGAATCTTCTATAATAGGTCCCATTCTCTGGTAAAGTAATTTCTCTAGTAGCTTATAGCAGACACTCAGAAGGGCAATAGGTCGGTAACTTTCTGCTTTATTTGGAGGTTTTCCAAGCTTTAAGACTGCAATCACCTTTGTTTTCTGAAACAAACTTGGAAGAGTACATGTATCTAAAATATTATTATAAAACAATAACAACCATTTTAAAGCATTCGGCCCCAAGTTTTTCAAGAATTCCGGGTAGATAAAGGGTCAGATAAATTAATATAACGTTAAACTTTGGAAACGGGTAAATTTGGACAACGTATTTTAAGAGACGAATTAAATAATATGCGCATGTTTCAAGTGTAAGATACCTGTATATAAATGTATACCTCATTGCTTATTCGTCTCGTGCCTTTGATTGACATTGCCCTCTGTAAATGTTATCTAAACTGGGGAAGTGTTATTCTGGGAGTATTCAACGTTCCTCCCGATGTTTCTGCAGATGACATTGATATTTTTACCTCCGCACTAGAGCAGCTTCTTATTAACCAGCATATAGCGTAAAACATGTTTTCGTAAATGTGAATTTTTGATTGTGAATCACCAAGCAAATTAAAGATTCCTAAACCCATTAAGTTTCCTTGTACTAATAGCTTTGTGTATAACTGTCTTGGAACTAATTCCTTGCATTAACAATGCCATCAAGAAACCCACGAAACGTTTTCACAACTCGAACTATCCTAGACAGTTCACGTCTGATATAAAAGCAAATTTCAGAACAATAGAGTATTACAGGAAATAAAGTACGGCCATCTGTATTTTTACAACGAACTTAAGCGTCTGAGAGACTTTAATAAAGAAAAAATATCCCAGTCCTATAATGCTTATCTTACTACAATTGAACAAAATATCAAATCCAACCCGCAGTTGGTTCCAGTAGAATTCCTGGTACAGTTTATAACGAGACTTCAGTTTTCTGGCCTACAGGGGATGGACCTCTTTTATTTATATTATTTATAAATGATATAGACAGACAAAGTTAAAAATCCATTTCCAAACACCCTTGCCGTTTTCCCAAGAATTTTTTTTATTATTTAAATGATCTACTATATTCCCTTTCTTGCTGAGCTCTTGCCTACGCTGATGATATAAAATATTCAACTCCATTCTTCTCAAGAACTTACTAATTTACTTCAAATAAGCTTGAATCTAATTGTTGCGTGGTGTAGTAAGTTCGAGTTAAAGTTAAATGTACAAGTGTTGTACTGTTTCTTTTACGCTCAGTCACACGCCTCTTGAATCCTTCTATTACATTAGTGATAATGTTCTTGAAAGAGAAAACACTTATAAAGACCTTGTCATAACTTTTGACTGTGATTTGCCTTTTGTCACCCATCTTCAGTCTATTTGTAACTTTACTTATAGATTCTTGGGATTCGTAAAGCGAGTTTCTGATATTACTCTTTTAAAAAACTTATTTTCTGCTTTTGTCTCAGCAAAATTGAATATGCTTCTTTGATCGGGTTCCCTAGTTATGTATCGCATTCAATTCAGCTGGACAGAATTCAGAGGCGATTTTTTAAGATTCTTTTATTCAAATTGGATGGAATATGTCCTGATATAGGTATATTCTGTACAAAACGTAACGAATTGAGCACGTGTTTCATAATAGAAATAAAATTGGTATTTTTATTTTAGTTTTGAATAAGTATTACACTTGACTTAAGAGAGAAATAGTAGTATTTAAATTATGCAAGGGAACATAAAAATATAACGAACCTTTGTCTTGCATGAGAAGTAAGGCGGCGTTCCATATACTTGCATATTACGAATAACCTAGCCTCGTTTCTGGCCGACCTGAATCCAAGCAGGTTTATTGCATCAGCTTCTCTCGCTTTTGACGTTAAAAAGCGCCATTAGGAGTTGGTTTGCTTCGACTCTTTCTGCACTCGTATAACTTTGAGGCAGTTAGGGGTATTAGCGTGTCATCWAAAGTGCAGAAATTCGCCCTGCAAAGCCTTCGGTTGCTACCGAAATGCAAGGAGATAACGCGACATTTCGTTTTGCAATCTTCCAGCGAACGCGACTGAGCTTGGGTGATAATGAGGTTATATGGAGGGTATAGGTTGTGAATATAACAACCAGATTTTCGCTTAACCACGCCGTTAATGTGATGAAAATTTAGATGAGGTGGAGCGCATTCGCAGAGCTTGCACCGAAGACAATGTAGCCAGTTTTGCTTTACACACTTTTAGAAAACGGCTGTATTCTTGGTTAGCTTACATTCTCTGGCTGTTAATTGTTATGTTATTTATAGTCGATTATGGTTTAAAACACGTTTTCTATATAATAATAATAATAATGGTAATTGTCTTGATTCAGTACCAGTCAGCACAATACAAATAAAATTTTGTTTCAAAATTTTTTAGATACAATAAAAAAATGATAAACAAGCATAACACGGGTACTGAAAAGGCGAAGTTCAACCAACCCTCGAGAGTTAGCTGCTCTTCCACTTAACCTTATAATCATACTATCGAAAAAAAATATGCTAAGCAATCATGTAGGACCAAATTAACGGAATGGTGCGGTAACATATGCAGGCAGGAAATTAAAATATAAATAAAATGCAGCGCAAACAGACAACAGAGGCAGGCAAGAAAATAAAATGCAGTGGACAAAAATCATTTAGTGATCTTTAAGCAGTTACCAGTCAGATAATCGTAAGATATATCCAGAGACTTATATTTAGATGGCACCTAGTTGTAGGTAGACCTTACATACGTTATAAGAGAATGATTTGATGTAAAAGGAGTGTTTATGAGGGGGAACTGCAAGAACATCCTATCTACGTATATTTATGTGATGAACGTCTGTCTTAAATCTAATTTTGTTATGCAAATAAGTGGGTATTTTATGTACAATAATTTTGTGATAGAGACACGCCGCCTGCAAGAAGCGGCGTTTCTTCATATTCAGCCAGGGCATACACTTGAGCTTGTGAGTAATATGTTTACGTCTACTAATACCATAAATTAAGTGAAGGCAAGAGTTTTGAACAACCTGTATTCTCCTTTCATCTGTCCGGTCCAAGCAGGGATCATATAACGTAGATGCATAATTAAAGTGCGACAGAACCAACATCTCGCATAACATAATTTTTGTTTTAAAGTCAATTAGTACATTCAAACTACAAAACTGACCTCCAAACAACATAAGTTTAGATTTATTTTATTTTAGATTAGCGAGTGACAATTTATTACCGGCTCTTACTATCTGTATTCTATAATTCAGAAAGCTTGGTATCAACTTGCAAGCAGATGCTTTAAAGCCAAGATGATGAAGAATAGCTACTAACACTTCGTGATTAATGGTATCGAATACCTTCGAGAAGTCAAGCAATGCTAGAACAACAAACTGATTCTTATCTATACATGTTAAGATTTCATCCAACACGAAAAGTAGAGAAGATTCACAACTATATCCTTTTCATTTGATTGTACATTACCTTCTCGAGTATTTTTGATAGTATTGACAAGATACTTATGGGTCTAACGTCATTAAAAATAGCTGGTGTGGTAACTTTTGTACTTGGATTAATCAGAGAAGTTTTCCACTTTTTCACAAATATATTGTGTCCCAAACAATAATTGACTATATGAATAATGTAGGATGCAATTACATGGATGCTGTGTTCAATAAGATCTATTGTAATATAGTCATGCCCAAATGCTTTAGTTTTGATATTGTTAATAATTTTCACGATTTCATTTTCATCAATGAACACAAATTCCATAATAGACTTACTTTTAATATTACATTTATAATAATTCATGAGCTGCGGATCTGGTATGAAGTTTGTGTTTTGGACAGACAAGAAGTAGTTAAATCATCAGCATTACTAATGTTGTCTGGAAAGTCAGCCACAGAGGTTTTTACAGATGCTCCCAAAGATTTGAGTTCTAAGTTACCCGATTTTTATTTTGTCTAAATCTAACGCTCTATCACAAAGTTTTATCATGTGCCTGATATTGTCCGTTATCCATGGTGATTTTTTGCGTGTTACCCGTGACGTTGTTACAGGAGCATGCTTATATCCCGTTTTTACAAGTTAGGGGTAAATTAGCACTGCTAATCTTATTGTAGCTATTCAGCTGAATGTCTTTTAAAACATTTATGAACTTAAATAAATCTGGTTGCGACACACAGAAGCTTACATTAAACTGACTGTGGAATGATGCACATGCATTTATATCGCGCTCTGTGCGACTGCTGCAAAACGCCCTTATTTTCAGCGTAAAAAAACAATTTTCCGAAATATTATTAGCCACTACATAATCAGCTTATTCATTTACACGTTCATTCTGGGGGATTTCAGGGTAAAGATCTTCAACATAACAGTTCTCTACCTCCCTAGGATCTAAGAGAAGTAAACCAAACGTCCATTTCAACCACTTATCTACTTCTGATTCACTGTTTCACAATTGATTTTAAATTCGCCCGTATATAGAACCATGCCAAACCTTTCAGTAATACTAGGATTGGGTTACAAAAATAAGATTCTTTTATATAAAAAAAATACTTTGTTATTAAAAGTTAACTGAAGTCTCATTCATTTTTGTATAAAATCGCAAAAGAATTGGTCATACCGTGATGTTCTCTACAAGAAACTGTGCCGCCACCTCAGTCAATCGCATTTTAATAATCTACTGCAACCTTTCCTTGGTAACAAAGAGTTATCCGCTCAAAAATGCCTTTAATTCTCGAAAGATATAAAAATTACTGTTGCCACAATACGGTGAATGGTCGAAAGCTTCACAGTACGACTGCGCGCGAGTTTTATTAATAAAATATTTTTAATGTAAATGGGTCTTATTTTTATAACCCACCGGCGCGGCGGTTGCAGAAAAAAACGACCCTGGAAAACAGCTTAGGACGAAGCGGAGTAAAAAAAATTAATCTTGGTTTCAATGCCATTTCTGTATCCCTCCGGATTGACATCATTTGTAAAAATAGCAATGAGCTTTAAACAATATCGTGATCCTTAGAAAATGAAGGTTTGATATCTAAAAAAGAAACAATCACGAAATGCAGGATTAAGTTCGAAACCAAGATAAAATTTGGTCCCTGTTTTTGATTATCTCAAAATCGGAAATTCTAGACTCAATATATTAGTTGGGGCAACCTTTATAATTCATAATATATTGGTTTAGATTATATAGAGGCTAAAGTATAAAGTATACCCGAACGTATTTTCCTTGCCTATATGTCAAGAACGTCAAATATCTCGTCCCACCAGTAAAAGCGAATTGCATAACGAAATGTCGGTTTGGTGTTTACAGTAAAGGAATTGATTTAGAAGCGCGTTACTTCCGAAATACGGAAGTAGAATCCGATGTAGGTACCGCGCCTTTTCTGGATGAAATCGCCTAAAAGAACATCCGGATTTTGCCGATGGAAAAGGCTTCAGCGGCTTTCTTGCACGCGAACTTTTGTACACGAGAAATACAACAGAATAGTAAATTTTAATAACGACATTCTACATTTTTACTGAAATTTTCTTGTCTATATAGACCTATATAATTATTAATTAATCTAATCGGATCGAGTTCGATTATAATTTAAATGTTCCCCACCTTATATGCTGAAGCTCAAGTAGTGCCGCTAAGGCTTCTCATTCCGTGACTAATAATTCATTAGATGCAACCATTTAGCGTTTACTTTGCAGCCTAATTGACCTAGTTTTGGTAATTATTAAGTTAATCGTTAGTTGAAAGTTGAGGTAAACGGATTTATCAAAGATTCGGTTTAATTTAACACCCTCATTAAAATCAATTTACTTCCCTCAAAGTATTTTAGTGAACTGTGTGTTTAACCTTATTTAATATAGTTTATCGCAAAGGCCTTGCTATAGTGCAGCATTCGAGTAAAATTAACATAAAATAGCGTGGGGTACATACAACACACATAATTTTTAGGTAACACGTGTCACAAACTAGCAAGATGAGTCCTTTACAAACCATGTACTGGTAGCTTTTTACGAGGAGCTCTCTCAGACTTGCTTTTCCGATACAAAGAATAAATGCATCCACATCTGTTACATGCTTTTCTAGGAGAATGCTATTTCTACGGGATATATCCAGTCCGTACGAAGACATCCCGAGAAAACGAGGTATTGAGGAAACACGGTGTTGACGAAGCCTTTCGGACAAATCTCAAAGCCACTGTTGCCATATAGAGAAATTTATTGAATGTACCACACATGGACAGTGACAGTTTGGCCTCAGTAAATGTGAACTCCAGATGGGTTTTGTTTAGTCGGACCTCGACAAGACATGATTTTCTATATGTCCATAACTTTTTCTTTTCGGTTTCTGTATCATTATTATATGGTAAGTACCTACATCTCTATAAAATAAATGTATGTATTCTATAATATTTCTATAAAGTTTTAGATACGTTTTAACTTGGTATAACTAACGTATAGCCTGAAGTCTTATTTAGCAAAAAAATACTGTTTTCTACAAGAATTGACAAGTTACAATCAATCTCTAACACTTCACGCATAGCAACTGTACATATGATAGTATCTATTGAAATATTTTTTCTCTTCTAGGCCATAATTTCACTTCTGTATTGAACTATATACGAAAGCACAGTTCTTTTATACTTATATTCCAATTTTTCTCCACCAACCACCAGCATTGATTGATATGATTGTAAAGACTTTCTGCACTACGCTCAAAAATGTCGGGATTGATTTACTCCACTTGAGAATGACTTCCTTGTTGTAGTTCCTCTAATTTATTTGGTCTGTTGACATAAGCCTTTGATTAAGTTCGAATAAGTGAAAACTGGAAACTGCCATTCGATGCCTTCTAAAGGAATGTCAATTTACTCAGAATATATACATCCTTTCATATTGATTTAAAAGTCAACCAGCGTAAATCCTAGCAGTAATTGTTCTCGGCGTAATCTTCAGGTCATGTTGATTTTCCCTTATAAAGTTCTAGTTGTCCTTGTCCTATATTACTTGTGCTCCACAAATCATAAAAGAGAATTGTTTTTGTGCTTTCTTGGAAACTTTGCGCGCTTAGTCGCAATCACAATAAAACAAATTCCATATCGCCTTTGAGGGAAATAGCTTCTTAGTTAAAAAAGGCGGAGCTTTTTCGCAAACTTTCCGTACTCCCTAGCGACTAAACCGAGCAATTTAACATATTGGCAAACTTCTCTAGTTGGTTCTTTTTTTAACCGAGGCAATGGGTCACTTCAAAACAAATTCTTAAGTAGCGGAAGCATTTAACAAAGTAATTAGCGTTTGCCTGGTACTTAGGTATAGGCGTATAGGTTGTACTATGATACAAGAAGTTTCTTTGGACTTTGGAGTGTTGAGGGGTTTTTTGTTGGTGTATTTTTAATCTTCATAGTAAATCATTTGCAATCGGCAGCTGTAAAATAGCCTCTCGAAGCTTCCCTTTAATATTTTTAGAGGTTTTTAACATCATAACTTTTTTGTTAAGTACAATACTTACTTTATTTATTTTATGATGATGAATACATCAGCGACGACGGAGTTGTTAAAATTGTGATTAATGACAATGTACTTCAAATGATTGGGGTAATAAAAAAACTTCTTAGATAACTAAAACACATTATGGGACTGTAAGTGGTTTATTCCATATAATTGAACGTTGGTGTTTCGAAAAATTGCTTCCTAATGTACCAAAAAGTGGCGTAATCATGATGGACAATGCAAGCACAAACAATTCTTCTACTACACAAGAAATTCAAGAAATTATGCTTGCATACGACCTCTGGTTTGAAGAAACACACACACAAATACAATTGTCTGAAGTTTTGAAAACAAATATCAAAATAAATATAATATTAATAAGATGGCCAAGTATCGAGGATTTAATGTTGTTCGTCTTCTCTCTTACCACTGCAAGAGGAACAACACCTCTCTGAAATTTAATAGTTCTGCAATTCAGTTTACTTAGATTAGGTACTGGATCTACTTATAATGTGGACGACCAATCCTGCGACAAAAGGGACGCTTATGTTGATAGTGATTTATATAAGATTTTTTTAACACATTTGTATTAGAGACGATTATTAAATATAAGAAAATTGGTTTTGAATTTTAATTAACTTATGCGTTAAATAACTGTCAATAAATGAAAAATTGGGCATAATGAATATATAAGAGTGCATAATGCAATTTAAAGCTAGGTATAAAATCATTGAAAAAGTGCCTGAACCTACAAAGAAAGCATTTGTTTCGAACTATTTATCGGAGACTGATATTCCAGTTTGCCGTTGGACATTCATAAAATTTTGTGTGAGTTAAATGGCGGATTAAGTGGTAAATATGGTATATCTTTGGATAAAGTTTAACATAAAAAATACCACAATCGAAGTTTTTTTAATACTAACAATAAGATTCGGCCTTTGCAGCTAAACAAATACTTGACCTATATTATTGCTATAAGACAGTGAAATTATTATATTTCACTTGGCTGGAAATACGTCTGCTCTCTATTTCTCTCTACAAAATCTCCTTCTATTACAAACACAAACCGCGAGCTGCAGGTGAAAACAAAGCAAAGTTTATGAGTTCCATAAACCGCTTTGTTGGGACATATTCTCTTTATACGAGTTAAGAAACGCCAGCATTTAATCTGGTCGATCGATAATGCAAACTTTCCTTCAATATAAGGTTACGAAAAACTAGGCCGCAAATGTCGATTCCGTTTCTGTTTAAACAAGAAGTTCTTGCTACTTATCCGGAGCGTGTAACTACTAAACGCCTAGAGAAATTTACTCAATAAATATTGCGCCAACGAATAGTAGCAGTAAAGTTAGCTCTTTGTTGTACGAGTACTACATATAGTGTTCCGATGTAACATCGCAAACTCTCCAAAGTTTGCTAAATTCTGTACACATTGTAGGAACTAATCTCGGAATTAGGATAACACGAGCTCGGAACACATCTCTGATTACACCGGCATTCCATTGATATCACTATTTATGTATTGTGTGCAGTAAGCTCAAAGCCCTTTTATGAAAATATTTATATAACCTTCATTTAGGAATCTCGTTCTGTGTACAAATTCGCTTTAAAAAGATAAAAGAAGGAATGTTTGATATTATAGTCACTCACAAGAGTATTTCAAGGGAACATGCCAAAAGTATAAGTGATCGCTCGCGGCGGTGAAGAGCATTTTAATACAATAACGTGCCCGATAGGCCTTGATTCTGTATACAGGATGCATACTTTTGCTGATATAAACAACAACAAACAGCTCTTTTGAGAGGATATTAGACTTTTGACGTTAACGAATTCATTTATTTTCGAAATTCGATGGATTTCTGTTGTTTAAAACTGGCACATATGTCGAAGATTTAATAATTTAATAAGCTCATTTTGCTTCCCGTTCTGGACAGCCTACATTTTCCATTATTTGCATTATTTTACAGATGAGTGCACTTCACTAATTCTGAATAATTATGAATTGTGCTGTTTAGTTAAACGTTAACCACTTTGTTTAATGTGAATTTTAATGCATGGTGCTATAATAATGAATTCTGTTCAAAATAGTTCGCCTTCCTGGTAACTTATTTAGTAGATGTGAGTCCATCTAATTATACTCTCAGACAAATTTTAATTGATAAAACAATTAATATGATGTTAATAATAACAAAATTACGTCTATGCCATGTCGTCTGCGTCGAAGCAATCTGTGGACAGCTGTTTCGGTGTATATAAAGCCTCCTCGGAAAAAGTATAGTTCCTACGCAGACAATGTAGATTTGGTTTTCGTGAAATAAGCCAAAGTAGGAGATACGTATGCGAGAATTAGAATGTGAACAACACTATGCCATCTAGTGGCAATTTTACGGTATTATCCAATTGTGAGGAACTAATCTGAACGGAACCCAGTTTAGCGTAGGGCTTTAAAACGAGTGGACAATACCGTTCACATTCTTACCTTTGCTTATTTAAGGAAAGCCAGATCTATGCTGTGTTGTCTGCGTTGGGACTATAGCTGTGCTGAGGAGGCATTATGAGTCGAAACAGCTGTCTACAGATTGTTTCGACGCAGGCATAGACGTAATTTTGTTATTATTATGCTTGAGAACTGCGCACTATTTGCACAAATTTTCGTTAGGAACCTCCGTGAATTTTTAAACGCCCACAGCAAAATGGGCTATCCTTCAGATGAGTTCCCCACAGAGACGACTGGATAATACCGAAAATTGCCACTAGATGACATGATGATATATACGTTCTAATTTTCTCAATTAAAACGATGTTGAATACTGCACAAGCTTGCTATTACAGTGGCTAAATGACTGCTATCTCACTTTTACTAATAGTTGACATCACCACCCAAATTTTACTATTAGCGTTTGTTTAATTTAATTTGTGTAAACAGGAATTAAAAACTGTAGCACATAATATCTAAACGGTTTATTACCTGCAATTGTTTATTTTATTACCTTCTAATAAACTTAAAACTAGACAGTAAGTACTATTATTAATGCCAAAATGTATCTGAGATGCCAGAACGTTCGTATATTTGATTAAAGTATGACTTGCTATTACTGGAGGCACTCCTACAACTTCACACTATAATGTTTGCGTATCTTGGTTTTCGCCTTGATTCTTCATTGCATACCTGCAATAGTTCTGGCATACTGATACTGCTGCATGTACAAGCTGGTACAAAACACTTCTTTTCATAAGATATTCTAAACCAACGAATATAAACGTTAAACTAATAAAAATAATACACCAGTATGTGGAACAGTAAACAAGTACGTTATTTTTAAGGTTGGAATAATGTTAACAACTGTTGACACAAGTAAACAAGTCTGGAACTCTCTGGAATCCGACTGGCACGCTTCTGGCAACATCATACAGTCGGAATCATCACGAGTATCCGGGACGTCACAGATTTAAATTTACAACTCTGTTATTTTTAAGCCTTAACTAAGCGATTTGGAGAAAGCGGGTCCATTATTTTTTACATAGATTCATATTCTACAATAATAAAAATATGGGCAAGGACCCCATTGATGTCAACTTTAAATGTTAGACACCAAATCACTTATTTTAATGATAAATTTTTTTTGGCGAAAAGTTTTTATATTCTCTAGGACTCAATATTTGGACCTCTCTTTTATAGTACGTACATGTCTAAAATACAGGACTATTCTCTTTGCGGACGGTACTACATTGATAACAAGTGACGATATTACCCAAAATAAGGAATCAGTGCGACGCATGTGATCGAACACTATTCTCTGATACTAAACTAAAACTAAATGAAGATAAAACATCCACTATAATATTCTCCATTCGGGATTCGAGACAAAGATGTTAAACTTCTTGTTATAGAACATCCTATATCTTACTGCATTTTTCGATTTGTCGTAAAAAATGATTGTTAGTTTATTCACATGATATTAACACCCAGTCGCTACGTTCGCGAGTATTTAAAAAAATTTCATCGTGTCACCCCACAGCTCCGAAATGTGAGCTTTCTGCAATTTTAAAGTTGACTATCCCACAAAACACTATAGAATATGCTGAAAATACACAATCCCACGCGTCTTTTCGTGTTAAAGTATATCAAGTATACATCAAGGCAATAGTTCTGATCACTTTCCTGAGGGGCGGCAAACTGCTTTAATTGATAATTTCCATAAGGGAATCGTTTGTAGAAACCCTGTATATATTGGAGATGTGACCATAGAGTTAGTTCGTGCTTGATTCAGGTAAAACAACTGCTTGTTACGTGAAGACAGTCTATGAGCATGAAAATTGATACTACAGAGTAGGATACCACAGTCAACATTAAAATTGATAACATTCTAACTTTGATCTAACTAAGGCGGAATATAATTTTATGAGAGACCGTGTATTCTTAAAGTGCCGACAATTCCTAAAAATCAACCCTAACATTCTACGAGCTACTGATGTTAGACACTAACAAATTTTAATTCGCAGCCATACAGTACACCCAAAAGGTTTAGTAACACCCATGCAGTTCGACTTATGCAGTAAAACAAAGTCACCAAATCCATCAAATGCTTGACAAAAGTCAGTGTAGATGACGTCTACTTGCTTATTTTTGTCCAAGCTTTTATCGCATATTTTATGTTGTATACTGTTATTGATGTAGTTTTTTTTTTAGAGAAATTGCATAAACTAGAGGTAGGCCTGTACTTTTAAATAAAAGTAGGGCTTCATTAGTAACGCAAAATAAGAAAAACTTGTTAAAATATTGAGTACTTACGTTTAGACAAAAACAAATTGATGAAAACTGCTGTGGTTTTGTATTTTATAATAGTCCTCCAAAGAAAAAATGTCTACACTCCTATATATAATATAAAGTTAAATCTATGCAGGGAGCCTTGTATGACCATAAAGTTTTCTATGAAATATAAAGCTATAAATAGTTTTGTATTTACAGTTCGGCTACTACAACTGACCTATTTTCTTACATCAGCCGGTTGGCTATGAAATAGAACTATTAACGTTGTAAACGCCCAAAATAAAAATTTGTAGCTGTTAAAAGGCCACAATAATTAGAAAAAAAATCGTTGATTCCTGGGCACGTACTAGACCGCAACTAAAAATTGCTGTAGCAACCAATTCACACAAATCGCACATCTATTGACTTCCCACGTTCCTCAAACAGTTTTAACGGCAGTCTAGGTACCCCGAAACCGCGTCATGAAATACCCTTTACTGCGCTGGTCATGCATAAACCAGAAAGTATGGCCCACTCACCTCGATGGGAATCGTGATGAACGTGACGAACAGATCAGCTATCGCCAGGTGCCGGATCATGAGGCTGATCCTGGATTTTCGGTGCCGGGAGCGGAAAAGCGATATGAAGACTGTTAAATTCCCCACCGCCGCCACCAGGAATAACGCAGTATACACGAGCACCACCGTCAAAGAGTTTTGGTTGAATTTTAGGTCCTCGGGGAAGGTTTCGTTGCTTTCCGCGTTGCTTGAGTTCACCAGAGTAGAGTTCACAGAGCTAACGTTCCAATCCACCACGTCGTAGTATTCGTAGACCGACATTTGCTTGGGTATAGCGCTGCTTTAATACAGCACCATCTGCTGCGGATCTGCAAAAAAAAAGAGAAAGGGATTTATAGATCGTTCTTGCTTTATCCATCATAAAATATTAATTATTAAAACATTCGTCCCTCGCATTTAAAGGTGACGGTCTGCTTTGGTCAGTTTGTTCTTTACCCCTGTCTGATGAGCCCCAACAAGGCGAAACTAGCCGTTGGATGAGAGTGAATTGACTGAACTTGAATTGACCGGAACAGATAATTTATTTAAATAAAAAAATTACTTTCATCATTACAGTAGATATACTCTGTTCATTAATAGCTATAGATTTTCCGAGTCATTTTATTTTCCATAACGTTCCTTCTGGCACAGTCAGGCATAACTATGGAGAATATACCTCTGCGGTTTAGGTCTCCTGCACTGTCATAAAAGAAGACAACCTTAAACTATTATATTTTTTATTCTTTTCGAGTTGTTTTATGGTACTAATATAAGTGACAATTGAAAGCTATACACTGTGATCTGCCATGTTATTTTAACAAAGCGGTCAGGTATTGAGTGATAAAATTGCAAAACTGGTAAGAATGCTGCAGACGTCTATTGCATGAAACCGACATGTTAAACAAGTTAGGTCGATAAAGCTGTGTCTAAAGTAGCTCATAGAGCACACAATTTATTGGTAGCTGGTGACCAATATGTAGGTATTTAAATAAAACTTGAAGACACAAATCACACCGATATAATATGTTCATACGTGAAGGGGAATACAGACGTAGCTGAAGAAAAGATGTTTAAATGATCAGCAAACTGAATAATCATATAATAAACGCAGTCTTGAATGTCAGTTTAAGAATCAACAGACAAAATAAAAAGCAATCCGTAAATAAAGATATTATTAACATTAATCGCTATGTATGTCTATAACTGTATTTAATACTGATTATTTCAAATAGGTGGGTAAGTTTTTTGCTGTTTAATATGTTTTTAATTGTAACGTCATACACTCCTGTTGCCAATTTGACATTTGGTGAATATTCAACAAACAGTTATACATTTTGCTTCTGATATATCTTGAGCGCACCTTAAGTCTATAATGAATAATTCAATTCAGGATGGCGATTGTACTTAGATTTAGACCCTGAATCTGCTTTTCAAAAGCAAGATTGTGCGGACATGCTTGAAATGGAACATATAGTACAGTAGTATCAACGCACAGATTTTGTTTTCGAGTCACTCTGATAAGAATTTGTGTGTATACCGCTAGAAGCACGTCTGCAGCATTTTCACAAAGAAATAGTAATCGTTGTGGTAGACATTTAATCAAAAAACAATTTTTCCCAATGACGAACTTGCGTGGTTAGAAGCTTACAGTAATGGTAGTTTTGTTCCAATATTAATCAAGTATCAACACAGTTCGCTTACCATATGGCGGTATGTCGTTATATGAAGAACAACTTGTAGCATTTACTGGTTTGAGCTGGCAAAGTATATGTAAACTGCAAAATATGTTACAAATATGCGAAATAGTAAATCAAGATATTCATTTTTACATTCAGAAGTGGTACAGTAATTCTATGATACAAAGCATATTCGGCTTCACGTTAAATTACTAAAGTGCGCTGGGTGGTGACACTATAGAACAGAAGTGCAAGTTTCTTCAAATGCCTTCCTTTTTTAAGCACCTTGCGCTTCAACTGCACCTACTTCTCTACCAACCAAAATTTTAGGCGGACAACTATATCATCGTTTTTATTGTATGGTACTATTTTTTCTGTTTCCATTACATTCGTTTGTGCTCTCTAGAGTGGTGTGGGACTGATTTTTTAGGTTTTCTTTTTAGGTATAGTATTTTTGTTTAGTGTAAAGTTTTCTAAATCCTCCTCTGTTTCAGGGGTAGCATGCCCTAAAACAATATTTGTGTGCAACAATTACCGGGCATCCGGGTTCGAGTAAAGTAAAGTTTCATCATGTTGGTTGTTCCCTTTTGCGTTTCAATTATGGTCAATAGTTAATAATTTAATTGCAACTGCGAGGTTCGCTTTGTTTGCAAAGGACACGAATGCAAATATTTATTGGCGTGATCCTAATAATTTACTAGACGTTTATAGTTTCCWTCAGGAGTAGATTGAAAATTTGTTGAACGGACGTGTCCATTAATATTGAAATCTTTGAAAACAACATTCGCAAAAAAAGTCTGCCTCATTTTTGAAGCTGGCAGCCTATGCAAAGTAAAATAAAACCTTCATATTATATGTACTTTTTCCAAAGTATAATAGTTTTTATTGATCTCACGACGTTCGAAGGACCTGTCAAACTTCATTAATACCTTGAAGTATTGTTTTGTCAGAATTGCGTAAATTATAAGTTAGTTGAATATCCAATTCTTCCAATTATAATTTAAATCCTCTCGTACAATCCCTTCCTAGCCCTGCATCAAACGTTTTGTCAAAGAACATCAACTTGGATTTACTTACATCAAAAATTAATGAGTGTCCAGCTGCCACCCCAGAGAAGGTAGAAACTTTTAGTTAGGAAGGAATAATATAACTGCGTATCATCTGCGTAGAGGTGATACAGTATTCAATGTATTTAATTACAACACAGGACCCAATACCGATCCCTGTGGCACACCCTGTACAGCATTTAATGCATCGGAACAATGAACTCTTATTTAACTGATTGTACCATATCGGTCAAATAACGCTGACATAATTTGAAGGCAGATTCTCCTATGCTAATATAATGCAGTATAGAGAGGAAAAAAATTAAAATACATAAATTATTTGAAACTAAATCTTACAAAATGCTACCTACAAGCTCTAACAATGCAGTCTCACAGCTATGACCGTATGACCACACCTAAAACCTATCTGCGCACATGGAATTACTTCAAAACTACTTAAGTGCCTTTTTAACTGTAAAGCCATCATCCCTCCATAGCCTTAGAGATTATAGGCAAAATACTTATTGGGCAAAAATCCTTCATTTCACGCCGCAATATTAACCAAGAGGGAATTGAAAAATGTCTGAAATTTTTCAGATATAATGAATTATGTAGAGATTCCTTCATGTCTTGTTTAGCCGACATTTAGTCACACTATCTCGTTTTGATTTACCATTATTGTAATACTAGTTATATATTTGTTAAATATTGTGGTTGCATAAATGTGACCTAATTGCATATATTGATTAGTCTGTATTCGGCATACAACAATATTTTATTAAATTCTCACTTAACGAGTCGTGCATAGCTCCATTAATTAGCTTCAGTAGAAATATTTTAGTGCTCCCTACATTTGTAGTCAAAATATCCAGTTGCGAAATATTTTTAAAAGAAAACATCATTTTAAACTAACTACCTAAATCTAAAATTTTTATGCTGCTTAGTTGCCAGAAATCTTTAACAAAAAAGTAGTTCATTCACTTAGTTTTAGAATCATCTGTCTTGTCTGTTTTGGTCACTAATATTGATGTGCCATAATTTTATGTTTAGCCAACTAAAAACGTTATTGATGCGTTGGGAGCCCTAAAACTTTCCCAAGTTGTGGGTTATATATTGGTAGAGGAAAACATCGCATATTTATAACGGCAGCATGTTGGAATCTGCCACCAAATCACTACGAACGGAATATCTTGCGTGGCAAGCGGAAGTACTATGAAAAGTGGAATCTTCTTAATGTCAAATATTACCCCTTAGCTAATCATCTTCACGTTACTCTACTGGCTCTACGACACATTGTAAATAAGCAAATTATCGCATAAGTAAAAAGTCCAAAGAACATCGCTCAACTTTAGAAGCGGTTATGTTCACTTCATTCATTCACCTAATCACTCTGACGAACAGAACAATAATGTAGCCATAATAAAGTTATACGGTCATTAGTACAAATAAAAACAATATTTGCTTCCTTCCGGATACAATTAATATTAGACTAATAGCGACAGATTTCGTCCAATTCATGGTGCTGACAGTTTGAGTTTTAATGGAACGTGCCAATTACAATTTAATCGGATTTAAGTAATAAACTACATTTTCATTTATTCGAACTGTTCTGTTAAGCTCCATTGTAATTTGTCACGTTCAAACGTAAAGAGATTTTGTTAGCTTACTAATTGACTAAACATATTTAATCTTACTATTGTTTTACAGTACACACATGTATGTTTGTGGCAGCGGTATTTAAAATAATCTAAATAAAATGAATGTATAGGCTAATTGATGGGCAATATATTTTGCAATACACCAAACGTAGGTACATATTTTTTTAAATAACAGATGCATTTGTATGCCTCATAAATACATCAAATCCACCACAGTACAATTTTTGCATGGAGGATTTCTCCACACTCAACAACTACATCGCTGTAGCATGTCATGTAATTAATAAAAAGAGAGAATTGAACATTCAATTCAATAGTTCTTTAATAAAGGATAAAATGGCGATAATTTCTTATAACAAGCAGATTAAGAAATGCTATTTCTCTCTCATTTTCAATTTCAGAAGTAAAACGAAGGGAAGAATTAAAAAAACTAAAGAAGTAATTCATCAAGTTTTTATCAACCATATACCTATACCAAATAACATAGCTAAACTTTGAAAGTTTATTGTTTGACATTGACTTTATTCTTTAGGTTACCGCAACCAGACCTAACAGCAGAACAATTTCAGTGAGCGAAAAGAGATTAAAATAAAGAAAAACAGAAGGTTCAAATAGTCAATTAAATGAATGAATGATTTGTCTAAATGACCAGCAGAATGTTTCTATTGTTCAAAGCATGTATCCGGGCTTATATGCCGTGGTCCATTGGATCTTCCTCCTCTTCAATACGTTTCGTTCTCATCTGCGGAGAACATCTTCTGAAACGTATGGAAGAGGAGGAAGATCCAATGGACCACGGCATATAAGCCCGGATACATGCTTTGAACAATTAGAATCCGGTCGTGAAAGCCTACATAAGAATGTTTCTATCTTTATAAAATTCACGATGGAAATCGAAAGAAATAATTCTATCCCATTTCTTGATGTCCTTGTCACTCGTCTACCAGATGGTCTCTTGGACTTAATGAACATAAACGCTACGGGTCTCTTCACCCAACATCAACATGAAACGGGGCACAATATTTTGTTTGACAATGTGTCAGTTCTAGCGAAGGTTCCTTTTTTCACAACCCGAAAATTCCGAGAAATTTCCAAATATCCCAATAATCTAAACAGCGAAGACGGTTTTCATCTCTCCACCATTTAGTACCTAATCACGCGACGGCTAACCCCACCTTCACAATCTTCCACCTATGCCGTCCAAGCTTCCCCACCCCCTTCGTAGCGCCAGGCAAAACGATATCTATTGTTTACATATTCTTTCTTCCTTGAGATTTGGTTCAGTTCGGTCGTGTTTCTCGCGTCAGGTTTGCACCATATTTCATACACCTTATTCCTGTCCTGATGATGCCCCTTACAAGTGCGGGCGAAACGTCGAACTTATTCCTAAATCAGACGCGGTCTAACCCCAAAGGCTAAGATTTCAATCATATTTTATTGGTTCCTTGTGGTACAAAAATTAAACACACTGTTTGTTGCATTGCTTTTAAGTTTTAGTACTCGTATATCGGTGTACAAATCACTCCACCTTCCTCTTTTCGCTTACTGAATAACTGTGTTTTAAGCTCTTTAAGCAAAACGCTGATTTATTATCCAATTATCCCAACGAACGCGCTGCAGTTAATTTCCGATGTCAAAAAACCCTGAATCAAGACAAACGTGCTTGTCACAAATTCACTAAGAACCGGGTCTTTATTGTTCATGCCGAACGCCATTAAAATTACTGTCGCGTACTTGACCTACCGTATCATCGTTTAATATTTAATTGTTTGAAACAGAAAGTGGGGCAAGGCATTTAATGACAACGGGCTATTGTAAACGAGTGGGTGTTTAGGAGGAACTGTGAAAGAGCATGATTGATATTCGTTTTTCAGTAAAGTGGCAGAGGCTTTCAGCTTGTTGTTCGGTAAGGGGCCGAAAGAGTGCTTTCTCCAAATTTCGCTAAACTGATTTAAGAGGCGTGAAAACTTTGTTGTCAATTTAATTATTCAAATCGTTTTTAGGACCTCGTCCTTTATTTACGAAGTAATTCTGCTCCCGAGAAATTAAAATTAATCAATTAGTATCGCTTTTGATGTAAGCAGATGCCCATTATTTTACGTATGGGGGTGAATATATTGGAGATTTAGCGCCGTACAGCACTTATACGTTCTTTTTGCTCCAGAAACACCTGCAATCTAATATTATGTTATATACGGAAAAAGGAGCAAAAGCGAAGGGCAATTGCTGTAGCGTGAGCGCAGTGAATTGGAAACTATAAATCGAATTTAACAATTTCTGCGGAGCGTAGTGTATATTTATTTATGAGTAATATGCAATACAGGGTTAGTCAAATGTAAGGAATAACCGGTTTACTTTAATAATGCTTTTGTAAATCAAAGCTTTTTTTTTCTTTATGACAGCCAATATTCTTAAAATGACTTTTATTCATTTTGCATGACTATTTATAACAGACTTTTGTGACAACCAAAATAGYACCTGTATCTTCGATATCCTTCCTTCAATAACGTTTTCAGCTCCTTGCTACAAGATGCACCACATAGACAAAAAATTAACGCCCCTTTAATCAGCAGAAATGAATKGTCGGGCGCTTTTGTTCAAAACCTTGCAATTAGCCTGGAATAAACCTTTGTGTTTTTTGCTTCATATCCCCCGCTTTTGCGCTTTAAATATATCTGTATATTTTCGAATTTGATATTTCGGCGCTTTTTTTTCGCTCTCATTGTATTTTTCAACATGGAATATGTTGACCACAGCATGGAAGATCTCAGTTTTTCAGCTTAAACTAGATAATTTATAAATGCGTTCGGGAAAACTAACCTTTTCATGAAAAAAGTTTGAGTTTGAGTATATGTAGTAATGCTTCTTCTACAAGAATAATCTTCACTTTATTTAACAAATTGGCAAAGCGCTTTCAGCTAATATAAGCCATCATCAGTGCCTAATAATTTAAATACAGAAATACAGAAAGATTTATAAAACTGACGTCAAATTCGAAATAAGTAATCTTGACTTAAAACAAAAAAAGTAGCCTGCATTCCAAAATAAAATATTTAGAATATGACAACTAAAATTACAAAAATCTTTCAAGATGGTAAAATTACCGTTATCTATAATTTTGTATCTATTTTGAGGATTTGTCACAAACGTGTAAAGAATTTAAATTATTTAAAGGAGCAGTGTGTTTAAATGACAGTAAATGATTTGCTAATGAAGAATATGTATTAACTATATCAGTATTCTTATATTTTTCATATTGTTTTAAATCTTCATTGCCTCTAATTGCAAAAGATCTTCCCGTTTGACCAATATAAACAGAATTGCAATCATTACAAAGAAAACTATAAACTCGTGACCCAAACCTGGAATTTTCTCTTTATTGCGAACAAAACAGGAAAACATACTCCCTACCATAGAAAATTCAACACTTCTTTTATGAGAGGAAAAAAATTTATATAAACTAAGTGAGACAACCAACAAACCTAAAAGGTTACCAAATTTTGGCTTCTTCAGTATAAAGGTGTTAAAAGAAAACTGTTAAATATTCAAAGTATAATTTTTGTAATACATGATTTGGAAAGTTACTATTAAAAAGCAATTTGAAGAATTACACCCAGTTCCTTTACAAAAGCGTTTAAAAAAAGGGGTAACTTAAAAAGTTTGTTAAAAGGAGAATGAAATACGGCCATTTTGTGTGTATAAGGGTAAAAAGAAAAGTAATTAATAATGTTATCGGTGCATGTGGGTTTTCTAAAAATTTCAAAACATAGGTAAGGAGAAGACTGATTGCTATAATTAATAAATCTAAAAACATAATTTGATTATTAATTTCTATTTCATGACTAAAATGTATAGAATCATGAAAGGAATTAATAAATATAAAAAAATTATCTAAGTCATTGTGATTTCCTCTAAAAAAAGGCACAAAACATCATCTACATAACGATACCAAAATTTAATATGGGAAGAAAAGGAAACGTTTTTGAAAATATCTTGTTCTAAATTATTCATAAAAAGTTCTGCTGAAAGTGGGCTAAGAGACGAACCCATTGCTAAACCTGAATTTTGTATGAAATATTTATTATCGAAACAGAAAAAACTTTTATTTAAGACAAATTCTGTTAAAGGAACCAAATTATTTTTGTAAAACACAGGTAAGTTACAATTTCGAAATTCTTAAGTTTATTGGTCAAGTCAAATAAATTTTTAATAGCAAAAGAATTTTCGAAATTTAAAACTTCACGGTTGGTCAAATTTAGCCATTTAGCTAATTTATAACACCGAGAATTTATGTAACAAACAACCGGTCTAATAGGACAGTTATCTTTTAGTAATTTACTTACTTTTGTTTAATTGGTACAGTATTGGAAGCAGCAATTTGACTCCTGCGCTTGTCGTTTAGTTTTTAAATAGTTTGTTATAAAATCTATTTTCAAATGTAATCCCCACAACGATGGTCTCGCCCAGACATATCCAAGTAAGTGTTATTTTTCTGTTCGTTAGCCGCGTTCTCTGTGTCAATACTAAAACAATAAGCAAATTTAAGTTGTTTGCTTGAAACAGAGGAGTTTTCTTTTAATAAATGTTCATCAAGAACTTTAGACATACATATTTGAAATACATTTATCCTGTTTACAGTTTGTGTTTATAAGGGGTTGAAACCAACAATCCCTATTTTTCCCTTTATCAGCTAACTTCTTTTGATTTAGAAACTTTTTTGTTGTAGTATTTTTTTGTACACCCAACAGTAAAAAAATTTTTTGGCGCATTAACTGTCATTTCTGTTACTAACGGTCGCTAATAAACGTAGTAGGCATTGCCTGTTCTGTCAACACAATGGTAATTTGTAAGTAGATTTTTCATCTACGATGTAGATTAGACAAAATTAATGAAAAGCATGGTACATGAGGTAGACCTAAGAAAGTTGTTATTAAGTAAAATACTTTTTATGGTAGCAAGTTTATCAAAAATTTTTTATTTTCGCCTTTTTAAGGCAGAAAATAATACAGACACAAAGTGCGTAATAAAACATTTATCAACTAATATATACGGCCAAGAAAATTCTATTAAAAATACGTTGAAGTTCCTAACCTTGTCACTAAGGGCACATTCGGTATCCCGTGCCGAGGAAACTTAATTGCCTTACTGAAGAAAACTTAGTTAACCTCACTGGCGTAACTGTCCTTTAAGTACCCTAACTTGAGCTTGCCTTGACCGAATTCAACAGACACCAGTTTACTCTAAACCAGTCCTCAATGCCTTTCGACTTAACTCAAAGAGTAAACAACGTAATATCTTGTTTGAATATTCAATGGAGGCGTGTTTTATGCTCTCGCAGCTTTCTTCACAAATTTAGACGTAACCTTGTAGTTTCTCTTACTCTGGAGGTTGTTAGACAAGAAAAATATATGGGAAAATAATTGTGAATTAAATAATTAGGTCGAACGGAAAACTTCCCTCCTGTCATCTAGAAATGTATATTTCATATTCATTGTATTTGCCACAGCAATGCATGAAGGCATGTATCATATTTTAAATAATAACTTTAAAAGCAGATAAAAAATTGATTTAATTCTCAAAGATATTTTTTCGTACTTTTTCCTTTTGGGATTTAATGTACATATATTGGCTTACCGTCATTTCGTTTATGACGTATTTTATTTTGTTTAGGGTTTTGGGTATGTAAAATACGATGCACCAGGCAAAACTAACAAATTCTTCGAATAGATCTCCATGAACATCTGAAGAGACATTGACACACGACCAGATTATAGCATCATAAATGAATTTTGATGGCATTTAGGGTATTTTAGAGCTCTATAGTTTTTAACTTTAAGTTTTGTAACTTTATAGTAGCTATATCTGCGGCAGAAGGACTTTACCTACCATAAACTAACAGCAGATAAAATCATTTTATCAAAGAAGGGCACAAAAACCACACATCGTTATTATTATTGCTGTGTGATTTTAAGAAGCATATGGTGTTCGTTAAATCTCAGCGAAGTTTTAAAATGTACGCAATAGTGAAGTTTACGAGAACTTTATAGCTCTTTATCCGCATAAATCACATGTTTTAATTTGACGTCGTTGTAAATTGAGCTCCATTAATGTAATTAGCTCGTAATGGTATTTTTCTCCTGTTGCATTGAAATTTAACTCAGTTTCTCCTTATCTTCACGTGGCACTGTCTTGTGACCTGTAGCGCTCACTTAGATGACTTATTTGCGACACACACGTGTTATTTTCTCTAATTTAACTTTACCAGTACAGATGCACCTCATTAGCTGCTATTTGTTGCAGCTTAGAAATGCAGTATCAGTTGCATTGGGTCTAATTTACTTTCTGCTTAGACTTTTGTGCAAGTTCAAGAAAATACCGTCTGGGAATGCGCTTATAGGTGAAAGCCCTCGCTGCATTAAATGAGCAACATGCAGAGTGGGTGTCGTGTTTAGACAATGAGCTTAATGAAGACGATATTTGATGACAGTATGAACCCTCGACGGGCAGTAACACAGGATGATGTGCTTGAATTTTAGTGTATCCTTGTGTAAAGGGTCTTGTTCAAAATATAATTCCCATGTAGCTACAGCCTCTTAAAGATTCCCCCACCCTTAGTTATAGTGGAAACATGAGGAAACAAGCAATTTAAGAAATGTTGCCAATGGGGGATACCTATCAGAAGTGAGATCGTGGGAAACAAAAGAATTTGGGTAACTGTAGTTACCAATATCAGTACCGCCATATACGTATGAGCAATTATAAATTGGACAGATCTAAAAACCAAGATGATGAATTCTTTGTAAAAGCGGAAATCTAGAAACAGTGGATGACAAAACTTTTCAGGATTCCAATTATAAATATTTTTTTATTTGTAGATTCATAACTATAATGCTCCTTTTTAAAATAGCGGACCACTTAAATCTATAATTCAAAACTTACATTTAATCGTCGTGCAAGTTATTTTTACTTGGTGATAATAATAATATTTATGGATACAACGATTGTATCATTTTCCGCTCGTGATCATAGTCCAGTGAATAAGTACTCAAAAGATGAATGTAAAGTATGTGGAATATGCAAGACTTTTTGACTTCAAGACTTCCTTCGCAGTAGTTAGTAGGTAAACATCAAATGTCTCCGCCCCTGGGAGCTGAGCTTATGGTGGAAGGGGGAAATGTCAAATTTTTTGTTTTTTTAATTATATCTCGGAAAGTGTGGACCCTAGAAAACCAATGTTCTAAATAAAAATAGAAGATCATTACATTTCCTATAAAATTGTTTCCGTATAAGTTTTTCGAATATTCAACATTAATGAAAATCAATAATTTTCGAAAAAATCAAATTTACCTAAATCTTTTTGTCAAACATTTGCTTATAGTGCCTCCCACGATTGTTTCTCATAAAAATTGTCACAATCGAGTTGTACAGCATTAAATTTCTTAAATTTGATATAAATATTGCGACTTTATCTCCACTGAATCAAAAGTATAATATCCAACATGTACGCTCAGTTTAGATGTTCCTCTAGAAACGAGTACGTTGACGATACCAAGATGATTAACAACATTTTAACAATATAAAAATGGCAGATGTAATTGACACTAGACACTTTTTATAATTATAGTTGTAATTTATTAATTATTTTATACTAACGTCTAGCTCGAGTTTGATATGCAGATGCAGATATTGAATTTTAGGAAAAATATTACTAGTTATTACTTCCACATCCAACGGATGGGAAGTATAGTATCGCGAAAAAATTTTTTCAAAAATATTTATTTGCTCATTTGCTTTAAAATGGTCGAAAACGCAAAAAAAACAAAATTTGAGCAAAAACAAATTTCTTGTCTGTGTCTGTGTGTCTGGTTTTGTTTGTATACACGATAACTTTCGAAAGACTTAATATATGAACTTGAAATTTGGCAAGCGTATGAATCTCAACTACCCAAAGCGACCTATTGTTTGTGGGGTAAGTAGGATATCGGGAAGGGGGCGAAATTGGGGGGTAAATACCCCTTTTGCAAATTTTTGTTTTTTTATATTTTTTTCGTTTTAGTATGTGATTAGTAGTATAACTGTGAGTATTATTGGCTCTTATAAATTTTCGGTGCAGCAAACTGTTTAGAAGATATTAGCAAAAAAAGTCACACAAGAAAACGGTTTTTCCTAAATATCTCCAAATATATTTAATAAATTCGAAAAATGAAAACGCCATCAGATAGGAAATAAAATTTCTCACAAAAAGTGTCTTAGAAAATTTATTCAAAATTTTGACATTTTCGAAATATTTCCAAAAAACCTATTTTGGTCCCTGCTCGTACGATTTTTTTTAAATTTCTGATCAGAAAGTACTCTTGTAATTTTTTTGTTAAGTTATTAATTTTAGAGTTATTTGAAAAAAACCTGTTTTAAAATTTATATATTTTTGCTAATATCACGAGGACTTTGTCTTAGAAAAAATGTGTTGAGAGACAAAATGCTCAAAATCCGATTACTAGTCGTACAGTATAAGAAAAAAAACGTAAATGTCATTTTGACAATTGGATGTGGAAGTATTGATTCAATTTGCAGCGGTTTTTTTAACTATATTACCCGCATTTTATTCCAACCTTCTCACCTATCGCCTTCAAAAATTAATTTGAGTGACGACCTGTATGCAGTGCGTATCTTTAAAATCGACATAATTCGAGTTTTCAATTCACAGATTTAGATTTTTGTCATTGTATGAGAAGCGGGAGTAATCAAGTTGCCTATTCATCCTCTAGAATAGCACAAGAACACTTATTGCCCTTTTATATACTGGAACAATACATATCTGAGGAACGGAAACATATTTGTCGATTTATTAAATATTTTCCACCCTGCTTAGCACCCGTGTTTCATGATTTATAGAAATTACAGATGTTGCGTTCCACTGCGGTGATTCTCGATGAGGGAGTTATTCAGGTATTAACTGAAAATCATTCAGGAGGAAGTCAGAGTAAAGTAGAAAAAATGATCGATACAATCGTATCCGGACACTCAACCCAGCAGTATATTTGATGCAGGACGCGGCCAGAAAATGAGAAAACATAAAGTCAACGGTTTTTCTTATCCTCTTTTTTTATACGCGGCACGTCTGACTAGCTTCCTGGGATTTAATTTGACGTATACGATTTGCCGGACAAAAGATCCTTGCCCTTTTTCTTTTATTAATTGTTTGAAATTTACCGCTTTACTTGCTCAACAAACAGTTGTTATTGCTGCCTCATTACCATAATACCCGCTTACACCATGTGTTTCTCCTCGTTCGCTTGTTTCGAAAGTAAACACTTTCAACTTCGCAGCCAACCAGCTCAAACAAATTTGTTTGGGAGTTTTCAGCTGTTAGTAACAAAATCTTTTGTTTTGGTTGTGTAAATAAGGCGGCCTTCAGACCGCAACGCCCGCTCGTCTGATTTATGATTAGAATGATCCCGGCGGTCGGGGATTAAACGTAGGAGTGCGGATTATAGTATGGGAATAGTCATTGAGCCGTTATTATATCCCAATCCACATTTCCACTAAAATTGTGTTTACATTAGGTACTTCGTGTAATGAGGACCGTTTTCACCGATTGAGTGTAACTGCGTATGTATGATATTGCGCGATTCGTAATGGGGAAGGTCAAAGTTGCGAAATGAATGGAAACCCGTTTATAAATAGTCATATACTTTATAGTTGCAAGCAACAATCTATGAGACTCATTATACGAACAGCCGATTACCACTCACAATGGTTTACAAGTATTACCTGAAGCTGTCGTAAATAACAGACGGGTTCGGCACGTTCCACTGTTTTGCAGGGAGTAGACCGTATCCAAAAATTGTGTTTAGGCTTTTTTAGATTTTTTTCTGTACGCATAAATCAATGAGCATTATTTCGTATTATTATTTGAACTCATCTAATAGCCTTTAATGTATGACTAAATCGTATTCTTTCCTAATTTAATGAGTACTATCTATTTTTATAACAATGAATGGTAAACATTCCAATTTCAATGCGGCAGCCCATACTTTCTAATTTTTAATCGCGGCGTGCAATCGTCATCTGCCTTGTTTCTTCAKAGGTTAAAATTTTCTTTTAATCCGGAGGGMCATAAACGTAGTTTCTACCAGTATATATTTTTTTTAAATAAGAAGAAATCGGAACTATTCTACMKCTACTATAAACGGTATTGAAAGCATATGTGTTTACTTATATTTTAAAGTTTTACAGCATATAAGCGTACCAAGTGCAATATTTTTTACTTATTCAGTCATACCTACATATATGCTTACATTTATTCATTTATTAAGAGGCGTTTGTGACAAATACATTTCGTAGGGCAACTGGTCAAACAGATTATTGCTGATTTTAAACCATGGGGCAACTGAGTAACTCTGAAATAATAAAATATGTTCATTCTTATCACTAGGATCTGTCGCGGCATATACCCGAGTGCTTAATCGACTACAACGAGCATACCCTGCAAAAGTATGTTAAAACCATTTGCTTTTCAATGAAAAAGGTGGAGAAGAAGCAACGCTTGATGGAAAGCCAAGTAATAAGAGAATGGAGATACGATTATTTAAAATCTATAAAAATGTATAGGCAGGAAAATCGTCCGATATTTTTCCTCGACGAAACATGGTACGATACGCATGATACAATAAAAAAAGGATGGGTTGATGACTCAGGGAAGTACAACGTCAATATTCCGGCGTCAAAAGGAAAAATAATAATGATTCTACACGCAGGAAGTGAAAATGGTTTCGCTCCTGGAGCCCTGTATCTTGGATGTAAAAACTTAAAAGAAGCAAGTGCCGATTACCATTCTGATATGAATGCGCAAGTGTTTGAAATTTGGTTTAAAAACATTTTATTGCCCAGATTGCCCCCAAACAGCGTTATAGTAATGGTCAACGCTAGTTACCATTCGAAGCCACTGGATAAAATTCCAAATGCAACAACTAATAAGGCAACCATTCAAGAGTTTTTAAGAAAAGAATATTTATATTTCGAAGAGGGCTACACAAAAAAAAACAATTGTTGGAAGTGCTTGGCACAAAAAAATTTCCGAAAAATTTAAAATTGACATTCTTGCTTCTGAATGTGGAGTAATTTTTTTTAGTTTATGACTTTTATAATGTACTTATTAACAAGCTGTAATCAACATAATCGATACCGTGTATGAATTTTATTGTGCAATATTGTAAATTTTTTCTAAATAATGTAAATAATTTTCTACTTACTAATATGTATGTTTTTATATTAAATTTTTACAAAATTCGTTATAACATGCAAAGGCTTTTATTTTATACATCGGAAAATTTAATTTTTTAATAAAGTATCACATAAAAATTGATCGCGGGTCGCGCTAGTTAACATCAGGTCTGCATTAAATAAAATTTGTTATAAAAGCTTCTATGTTTTATTGGTTGCTAAATTATCACTACTAACAAATTTCAAAAATTTATAGTGGAGAAGTTAAAATTTTAGCCAACAAGATTTTTTTGAATGCGGCCCATTTAGGAACTTTGAAGCGTGTGACAAATCCCAATAGTTTAGGACGGCCGACCATAAGGTTGTAAAAACCCTCATTTACAATACAATAGTTTACGACGGCCGACCATCAAGCTGTAAAACCCTCTGCATAAGTCAGTTTCATAGATCGTTGCTTGATACTTTAATAAAAAGCTTTGGCATAGTACGGGTGGAGATATAGTGACATTTCATACAAAAACCGGAATAAAAACACTAGATTAATCAGCTGAGCTGGGTGTCCTATAAAAGCAAAAATGTGCTCAACTTGGACTTTAAAGAATGTGCCTTTTTCGAATCATATCAGCGTAAATTCGTTCAACTTCCGTGCTGCTATACACAAGCTTCCAGGTAGATTTTTATAATATCTTCGTTACAGTAACTGATATCGTCATGATTTGGTGGGTTTTAAGTTTGCTTCAATTCATAGCAAAAATAAACCATATGCGTAAGCGTTTGCTTATTTCACGTAGTGAATTAATGCAATCACAGTACTTAGAGAGCGAATTTAAATATGTGGAGCCTCTAACAACGGTATATTCTAAAACTATACTTTATAGCTATATAAAGCAATGGTCAGCTAAACTAAAGAATGGCAAAAACATAGTCATTTAACAAACGTTGACGTCATAAAGGTGCGGTATACGGACAGAAAAAAAGTTTAAGAATTAAAAAGGGTACTTGATGTATGGCGAAGGGGCCCAAATAAAGTATGTTATTCAGGTACAATTATAATATTGGATACCAACATTTTTGCATTTATCTGTACGTTCATATTTATCTATTAGCTGTTTATTTCTTTTGGTACAGTTTTACGAAGTTCTTGTTTCGTAAGGCACAATATTTCCAACACAAAAAGTGCACACAATGTTAGAATTTTTAATTTAATAAAAAGTGGTCTATCAGAATTAGTGGAAGAGGCTCCCACGGTGGCCATTATACTGCTGCATTAAAAATAAATGCTCCAAATGGTAAGCAGCTGCATTTCCCCAGATCGTTATTCCATAAGACATACATGAGTGAAATCGGGCGAAATAAGTGAGTTTTGCATTATCACTACCCAATAATGTAAATATTTTTCTAACGGCGAAAACTTGAGATGCCAGTTTTCGATAAACGTAGTCAATGTGAGTGCTAAACGTAAGAGTCTCATCAAAATAAATTCTTACAAATTTAACGTTTTGGGAAAAACATTTACTCATACGAATATCCACAGGACAGCTAGTTCTTTTAAATATAATTCACTTTCTTTTCATTATTCATAAATTACTCGTTTGCACTAAGCCACAGTTTAGCTGTCATGGTGCATATATGCAAAATTAGAGTCATCGGCAAATAATATAAGTTTTCGATTAAGTCCTTCAACATGGCTCGGCAAGTCATTGATACAAATCAGAAACAGAAGTGGACCGATGACAGAGCCGTGCGGTACCCCACTAATAATTGTTTGCTTCCGACTGTCAAGTACCTGTTGCGTCTTGGTTTTAACAAATGAGAACGCCGTTATTTTATACAGTTATCTGTCCCTTCATTATACATTCCTATATTCACTAGTTTATTATTATTATTATTATTATTATTATTATTATTATTATTGAAGATTTTATTTTATTTCAATAATGTTTGATGCATATGCAGCAGAAAACGCTGAAATCAATAAAAAACAAATGAATCTCTCCAGCTGAAATGTGTAGTGTTACCGGCTTTAATCACTAAGTGTGTTTTCCTATATTGCGTACTTCTGAACGGAGACTGTGTTGAAAATTAATTTAACTACAAAAGAAATAGTACTTAGATGTTATTTTCATGGTTTGCAAGTGCCGTAGGATCCATTTACATGTTTCAAAAATTTAGTAAGGAAGATAAAGTAGCTTTCTTCGTCTGTTAGAAAGATTCATTTTAAAAGGAAACATAAACAAAACTGGAAGAAAATATTGTGTTTCCGTTGTACGTAGTTGGTTTCTAGGAACCGGTTAATCCAATTAATTAGCGATAGTCGCGACTAGATTATTGTAACACACAATAAACAACGGAAAATTCAAAGCAAATATGAATTTGCTATAAATTATGTAATTGTTATACACTAACACTGTCAACGACTGTCTAGATCCAAACCTTTATCCAAATTTTTATATATTTACAGTAACTCAAACCAATTTATTCTTAAAATACATCCGAGTATCGGAAAGCCTATCGTAAAACATAAAGCTTTAGATCTAACTCCTTGGGCTTTAAGTAACGCCGTGACCTCTAAAACATGACTGACGGTAGCCATTATTCAATTTCTGAAGTAAAATAACCTCAACCCTCACATTACACGCGTGTCAGTGAAATATTTCGTGTGATTTGCATAGCAGACACCTTGGGTAAACTACAAATATATTCTCATCTAGGCTACCCCTATTTGTTGCCGGGTACCGAAGGCTGCCCAACATCTGTTTGAATGAAACGTGGGAGATACAATCGTTCCGACGTAATAAGGACTAATGTTTTCTCGTTCTCTCGTTCAAATAATGGAAATGACCCCGCACGTATGGGGGCCACCAGCTATTTAAGTTAAACAATAGCTGAGCGAATGTCAAATCACGTTTGCACTTGTTAACACGTCGTTGAGTGTTTAGTGGTTTCAGGTTGTGCTGGTCAAGTGCACTCCTAGCGTTGTGAGCTCAATATCCAATCTGTCAACATTAATCCCGGATATGTCAGTTTGGTTCTACATTATTCAGTAATTCCGCAGATTGGTGTTTGACTGTTTGCACCTAAAACACAACCTTTATTGCAAAATTATTTAGAAACGACTAATGAGAGTACCTAATTAAAATGTTTTTGGTGCTATATAGACTTGTCGCTTCTTGCAAACTGTTAAGGAAATGAATTAATACTTTAAGATGGAGGCTATCTAATCAGCTTAATTAAAGCTACCTCCGAAATTACTTAATTACTTTAAATTTATTTTAGCTACGGATGCCGTATCTGCGATGATGACACAATATCTTAATCTCGTAAGTTTATAAGTAATTCTTGTATTGATATTTTTATTTCATTTTATATCTATTTTATCTTGCAACATCTATTTAAAAGTGCTTTAAGGTTATGTATTTCAAATGCACATTCTTGACATTTATTAACTAATTGCATAAAACTAATCTAGCCCTTTTATTCGTTTGTAGCAGGCTAAGGCCATCAAAGTAGGTAGGAAGTAAATTTTTGAAGAAACAGCTGATTTTTATTGCATATTCTCCTAGCATTGCTTTACTTTTGACTGCAATATTTTTTAGCGGGTAATACCTAAAATAAAATGCGTTCATATCTTCCATCACATACAATGAATCCTCACCCCACTATCAATAAAAATTGAGGGTCTTTAGTCTTTACTCCGATGATTAAGATGAACACGGGCAGAACATGTATGTCACACCAATGTAACACGTCATTTACCTATTATGAATGCGCCATTTTCTTACCCGAAAATAAAAAGGGGGCAAGAAGAACAGCAGGAATCTATTTTTGATCATTCAATGGAGATTTTTCATTGTACAAACTTTTCATACATTTTATGATATATGTTTAAAAATGTATTAGAGGTAGTAAAGTATCACCACAAATTTGTCAAAATTTTGCATGGAAATAGTTTCATGACCAAGTTTATACGCACAAGCGTCTCACAATCACATATAGAGTAGACTATATATATCCCAATACAACCTCTCAAAAATCTACTGTTCTGAACGTCTTTTCATAGATATAAGTTTCTATATTCATAATGCCCTAAAGTTGACTTCATAAGATAAAAATGAACTAGACAGCTGAAATGGTTAAACATACAAAATTTATTTAATATATATAAATGAGAGCAGTCATCATGTGTATAATAACCGGATCGCAAAATATTTATTTTACTAAAATGCCTCCTGGCAAATGGGGTCACGAAAAACTGCTTTATTTTTATTTCATGAGTTTCGATATACCAAGCAGCTACATTGAAGCATATTAGCTGAAGCAGTACTGGCACTACTTCTGATCGGACTGGCCCCTGATGGTTATGAGCTAAAGAAATACAAACATGTTTCAGCGTTTCGCTGCCCTGAAAATCCAGAAAGCTTTGACAACAGTATCTCTAACAGGTTTAATTAAACGTTAATTTAAAGTAACACCTTAGGTATTAATATTATAAAACTTAAAAAAGTTCAATATTATTAATGGAGTATGCATAAACGACTATTTTATTGAAAACGAAACTGCAACACGTCTAGATATGTATATGAGAGAGGCGTATAACCGCAGCATTCAAGGATTCGAAGAAAATCATCCTGAAGAAAACAGCCATGGACGGAATTAATGTCATTAGCGGAGAGAACTTGTTACTGCACGAGTTAAATAATTAACAAATAACAAAAGATCCTTCTTCGATTCCTGAGCAACGTCTAGTCACTGTAACGGACTTGCTCACGACAAAAGAAGCGAAGACGAACATACAAAATAATTAGATTATGTTAAGGTTGAAATCTTGCATTTTTTATAACATATTTTATTGAACAATTTTTAAAATTATTAAAACAGTTCAGTACTATTCCCATATCGAATTCAATCTAGAAAATGGTGTTAAACACAATAGAGGAGATATATTACTTCCCAAAACCAATGATCCTAGATCTTTTGGTAAAAAAATACTCATAATTTGATAATGACTACTTGTTAATTATTAAAATCGGATTATTTCTAAAGACCATTATTAAATCAATACAAACCAGTGTATAATAGCATTGGCAGCTGGCCAGAGCTCTGTCTTCGGTCCGCGTAGCTATTCTAAGTTTTTATTTCTACAATTATTTCTTTGGACCCTAAAGGAATAGTTGTAAATGTGAGTTTGAAAATGTAGTTTTAGGTCATTTCCCGTATAATTAAATTTGCTAATAGCTTAATGTTAATGATGCGAAATGTAAATACTGTTGTTTAAGTATTATACAGGATAGGCTAAGTGAAGTAAGTGAACCATGCAGTAAGTGTAAAATATATGCAGTTTGCCAAAATGACTATTGCAATGCCTATGTAAGGTAGAAATAACGTAGAGAATAAATCTTAGATTGTCGATGTTACAAAAAGCATAAATAACCTGTATTTTTCCAAATTGAATCCTGCAAATGTTTATTTTGATGTTAAATGTACAATGGAATTTTTGATGTACCGTTGTGTTAATATTCTGATCTCATCTTTTTTTAACTGTATCAAAATGTTGCAGATTTTTACAGTTTGGTATCTTTTGTTAACTTTTTATTGTTTTTATCTTCTTGTTGAATTTACCTTTCGTTAAGTAAAATTCAGAGGTAAACTGCATTGCTGAAAACCTAACAAGACTGTTTCCTCAAATAGTGACATGTTTAAAAGCTGAATTATCAAAATATAATAATATTAATATATCGTAAGCATGCTAGAGTTACAAATGTAGAATTAGTACAGTGTAAAAAATAGCTCTATTGACTTGTTGTTTCGAACATACGACTAAACCTATTCTCTAAGATTTCTCTCAACCGTCTGAAATGTTTCTGGATTAGATGTCTCACGTCTGTAGAACTAGTTAGATAAGCAGCAAACATTGAACTTAACGGACCTTCACGAGGCTAATAATAATAATTATGGTCTTTCTTGTGCTTTGTTAGAATTTATACAATTAAACAATAGTCTGATTTAAAACTCTGCATCAGTTATCTCTTGACAAAGCTGACGCTCACAATTTAATGTGGGCATTATACTACGGAGCCCGGTACCAAAGATTCAGTTTTGAAATAGTAAAAAAAAATATTGCACATTTTTGCGGGCATTTCGAACTGTGCCGGTCATAAAAAACTAGGCCAATAAAAAACTCTACTCTGTATACTCAGTGGGAGTATTAAGTTTGGTCCTTGCGTTCGACGCTTTGTTTCTAAATAAACACAACTTCGCCGGAATGACCGGGAATGTTCTTTAAATTGCACCTTTGTGTTCAATTGCACTTTTACAGCAGAATCACCAATATAATTACGTTCGTAATGCCTTTATAACGACTACCACTTATTTGCTAGTAAAGTATTCCCTCATTGTTTCAGTTCATAATGCCACGTTTTTGCACGTTTAATAATGTGGCCAATAGCAACTGATGATACGAAAACAAAGGATTACCGTCATCATATTTGAGCACTGCATTGTTGCATTCCATTTAAAACTTATGTTCTACTATATCGTGCTTAATTTTAATTTTAAGCCTCCATTTGACTTGCTTTTATTATGGAAAGTTAAAGAACATAACTGAACACTAAATTGCAAGCAAATTGTAATATAAGATTGTGATCATTCATTAAACATGCAAGGTGTCTTAACAATAAACAGAGAAAACTTAAAACTTCCGTTTAAAATCTTAATTTACACGCTAAGGAATTTTTGCTCTGGAATTTTATACTGAATATTCCTAAAAAACGTTAGTTGCATTCAAATGAAGTAATTAATAAACTGACCCGAATATATTTATCCCACAGTGTTTAAAAGTGATACCCGCACTTCCTATTGATAAGTTGAAGTTCAACATTTCTTTGTGTAACTTTATCGTTCGTTTTCTTTATTAAAAATCTGAAGTGCGTAGGCCTCATGGATCGCTAATCAAGAATCTTGCCAACAAACTTTACGAATTACAAACCATTGACGTTCTTCCATCCATTGAGGGTGCTGAAACTCGATAGAGAGTCGATAGAACCAGCTTGTTATAAATTGTTACAAATTTATTCCAAATTTCGGTAAGCCCTTTCATGGAACGTCGCTAGCAGAGCACCTGGCGCTTGTTACAAATTGCTCATTTTTATGCCTGCTTAATAGCAAGAAATGTTGTTGGATTCCTCATCTGCAGCCAACCTTATCGTCGAGATTGCTTTGTAATACAGGGTGATTAGTTAAGGGTGGATAGCGGCTGTATCTTAGAAACTAATCGTGCTAGAATTATGCGGTAATTTTTTTAACAAATATGGCCACACCAATTTCTTTAAAGCTTTGACACTCATACCATTATTTGGCCTTGCTTTTTCGAAATATAGTTTCAGTAATTTGAAAGCGATAATTTATAATATAGTGAGGGTACTTTATATTGTCTTCAAAAACTGACGTACACAATATTTTAAATGAAACCTGTGTGGCTATATTTAGTTTAATAAGAATTACCTCGAGATTCTAGCATTAGTTTCCAAGATGCAGCCGCTGTCCGGCTTTCACTGATCACCCTGTATGTCAATCAACGGTCTGGACTTGTGGTGGATACTCTGCTACTGCTGGAACTCCAGCAGTATAATAATTCGTGCAAAAACGTTAACGGAGGAACACTTGACCTAGTTCTGTGCAACGGTGAGTGCGTTATTAAGGATCTAAGGCACTGCCTGTCATCATTCGTAACCGAAGATTTGCATCACAACACTAATGAATTTATTTTCTCTGTCTGTTGTTTAAATACACTAGACAACGGTTTTTCATATATTTTAAATTATAAAAATTGTAATTATGATATTGTGAATTCCTATCTGAACAATATATCGTGGGAAGACATCTTTCGTAACTGTCAACCAGACGACATGGTCCAACAATTGTAGGATACTTTTCATTATTTAATCTCCACTCATGTTCAGAAAAAATTACTAATCACAAATTTCCTAATTATTTCAAAGCTAGTACAATTAAGGTCGTAAAAGAGAAATTAAAGTTTCATAGAAGCCGAGGACTATGCTAAATTTTATTTATTAAGACGTCGATCTAAAGAACCTTTTAGGAGTGACTATAGTAATCACATAAAACAATAGAAAGCAGCGTTTCAAAAAATGCCAAAAACATATGGAACTTGATACCAAATCGAAAGTCGCGCGGCAGTTTTCCCTCTTCCTTACAGTTTGGAAATAAGTTTGCCAACGATGGTCCTGAAATCTGTGAACTTTTCGCTGAATTTTTCTGTTCTGTGTTTGAACCTTACAATCAGCTACCCTGCTCATTTACTAATTTTCAGTCTCCACTCATCAGCAACATATCTTTTACGAAAGAGAGCGTTGCGCTCTGTCTGTCTAACCTGGATGAGAGTAAGGGACAAGGGCCGGGTGGCATGCCCACTTTTTTCATTAAAAAAATACGCTACAACACTTAGTGAGCCTCTCACTTTGATCTTTAACCGATCCTTTTCAACGGGCGAATTCCCTTCCCAATGGAAAGTAGCCCATGTTTTGCTCATTCACAAAAACGGTGACAAAAATTTGGTTGCGAATTACCGCCCTATCAGCAAGCTGTGTATATTCAGTAAAGTCTTCGAACTTCTAGTGCACAACGTTTTATTTCGGGCCCTGAAAGCATCAATTCTTACTCAGCAACACGGCTTTTTTTCTCAACGTTCTGTCGAAACAAATCTTACTGAATATTGCAACTTTATTTT
Organism: Rhyzopertha dominica; assembly: GCA_025024175.1. NCBI lineage: Eukaryota > Metazoa > Arthropoda > Insecta > Coleoptera > Bostrichidae > Rhyzopertha > Rhyzopertha dominica. The sequence goes on from QCXZ01000137.1 coordinate 75,638,053, forward strand.
AAATTCCATGAATCAGCAGATTCAAGTAGATTCTGTTTATACAGATTTCAGCAAGGCTTTTGATAAAATCGACCTCTGTATTTTAATTTACAAACTGTCAAAAATAGATGTGCACGGAACTTTGTTAAGATGGTCATCATCATATGTTAGCGGCAGAACTCAAGTAATATCGATAAATGGTTTTAAGTCATCACCTTACTGGGTCACTTCAGATGTACCACAAGGTTCGGTTTTGGGGCCTCTGCTGTTCCTAATTTATATTAATGATATTAAACATTGTTTTGAATTGTGCAATATTCTTCTTTATGCTGATGACCTAAAAATCTTCGCTCCCATATATAATATCTCCGACTGCATACTATTTCAAAACGATTATATAATTACTGTAAAACAAACTTTTTTTAAATTTCAGCAAGCGCTGTACTATCACTTTTTTTCAGAAACATTAGACTATTTTCCTTTGACTATAACTTTAACAACAATAAGATAAAGGCCGTTTCTCATGTGAAAGATTTGGGAGTCACTTTCGACCAGAAAATGACCTTCTCCGTGCATATAGATAATATAGCTTTTCAGGCAAATAGAATGTTGGGCTTTATAATTCGAACAACTAAAAATTTTAGTTCTATTGAAGTTATAAAAAACCTGTACTTTGCATTTGTTTATAGCAGACTCAATTTTACATCTGTTTTGTGGTCTTCACAGTATGATGTATACAAATTAAGATTGCAGTCGGTATAAAACAAATTTTTAATGTATCTTCATTTTAAAGTTGTGGTTTCCTATGAGTTAATAAATGCCACAACACTCACCCGAATGTACAACATAATGAGCCTAGAAAAGAGGAGATTAGTAGCGGATTTGCTTTTTCTTCACAAAATAATCAATAACTCAGTTGAATCACCCTCTTTGCTCTCTAGTATCTTCTTAAGTGTTCTCGTGTACAACAGTCGTTGTTTACCATCATTTCGCGAATATCTCTTTCGAACCAATTTAGGTCGTAATGGACCTTTAGCCCGTATTACTAGATCGTTCTGTTCTGACGTCGATATTTTCCATAACTCTTTGKAAAAATTTAGAGCTTTAGTAAAATTAAAATTCAGGCAATAGTATTTCGTTTGTAAGTTTTGCTTAGCTTAACAATGTTTCCTATATGTAGTTTGAATATCGCATAATTGCTCTATAGTTTACTTATTGTATTCAAGAATACTGACCTATATGTATATATTTTTTTCTTATTTTTTCTGTATATTATACGTATATTATTATCACTTAATTATGCTATTTTGCTTATCATCAATTTCTTGCTAATATAGATAGACTTATTAGTTTTGTACACACTAAATTGTAACATTCACGTTTGGTTATTCTCAGGTTTAGCTATGTTTTTTCTAGTGGGTGCCACTTTGGGCTTACCTGTTCGCACCCCTGTAATAAATAAATAAATAAATGTCAATGAACTATATAGCACAATACGAGAATTATGACGGTGTTGATAATGTCCGTACATTTTATACCTACGTATCTACTAGCTGCGTAGAAGTGTTATTGAATTATCTTTAAGCCTAATAAACCCTGTTTATTGTTCCCTCTGACACCATTATTTGAAGTTAAAGATGTCACATTTGATGTCTTGTGTTTTGTAACCTTGTGCGATATATCTTGCACAAAGCACTTCTACAACGCATTAGCCGATATACTTGGTCGCCGGTTCGATACATCACACTTTCTTGTTATTGAGGGACTGGCCAACGCATTCTACACAATACCGCAAAGTGAAGTAAGTAATTACTTGTACGGTGTTATATTCTTAGAAACGACATTAGTTCCATGTCAAAGTTGAAGAGTTAATTATCAAACCAGCGTATACGTTTAATACGCACTTGATTTCAAAGTTATTACGCAGAACGCCATCTAATTAAACTAAGCAAGCTGGTTCTTATTATAGCTCATACTGGACTTCAAATAAACGTAGCATACATCACAAATTCCTTTTACAAGACACTTTGCTGTACTTGCTTATACATTTCAGTTACATCATGCTCACATTTAGGTAAAGCACTGCCTGTAGCGATTCACTGTATGAAAACACACGTCGTGTGGTTTTCTTTAGCTTCTAAGTATATATTCCAAGGAGTAAAGCAAATTACACGCTACTTGTATATACCAACTGTAATTTTTGACCCAGGTTTATGAAGTCATTCTACGTATTACACTGCATACGACCATTTTTGACAGGTTTTTATACAGATAATTATTTGGGCATAAGTGAGTCACTTCAGTATTTTTATTATGTTTTATGTAGCTTATTTGGAAATATGTACCACGAAGCAATAATATCCTGTTTTTATCCGTCTTGTTTCTCAAAAATAACAGTTAAAGTACTTAAAGAAAGAGTCTAGCGTCTGGAGAAATAAAAAATTAATGCTGGAAATATCCAAACAATATATATGTTATTTCAATAACTAAAGAGATGCAGGTCATTTTATAAAGGAATACATCTGTTTACCACCACAATTTTATTCGATAAATCTTTAAATGTAAGTGTTATTCAGGGAACAGAACTGGCTTTTTTGTTGCTTAATATTTATGTCAACGTCATTTCCAACTGTTTCAAATATTGTATTTATTTTATTGTTTTATCTATGGACAAGTACAATCTTCTCGAGGAATATTAGCAGACTACAAGATTATTGCCAAAATAATATTGATAAGTTTTGTGTGGTATCACTTTAAAGAAATAAAGGCATTGTAGAATTTGATTATACTGTAAGTGGTAGCTCGTTAAATAAGCTTAATTTGGTAAAAGTCCCGGGTGTTATATTCCATCCAAAGATGCTGTTTAGTGAGCATATTGCTTATGTTATTATTAGTATTTTGAGCTCCGCTTCAGTTATCTGGAATCTTCAGTTTATTGTACACATGAATAGTCTTGAAAGGAATCAGAACAAATTCCTTAAATACGTCAATTTTAAACTCCTTCTTAACCTACGGAGTGCGGACGGTATATAGTTCTTAAATTCTAGGCTATTCCTTGTTTTGAACAGTAGGCTTCTTGTGCTGTATTTCACGAAATCTTGTGAAAGCACGGAATTACCGTCATCTGCCGAACTTTTCTTTCTGCGATATTTTTTTAATTGTTATAGTTTTGTTTTGCTTTTTATTTGTAAACTCGTAGATTAGTTAATCAATAGGATAAAAAAGTTATCGTATTTTGAATGTTTTGCGGGTTTCTCCTTTGTGCTCGCCTTTGTTATTATTGTAGAAGCATAACTTAACTTTTTAAGTTCATCTTATTTGTGCTTCCTTTGTTTAAAATAGAATAAGATACAGTTGATGTCTAAAGTTTGCTCCCCATGTCTGAAATTTCAATATGGTTGCTCAGTCTCTACGAACTCAAAAATTTGAAACAGCAAACTTCGTATGAAAGCTACTTTCAATATTCAAAACGAGAATTTTTACTAAAATAAACGAAAGGAAAGATTGAAGCCACCTTCCTGGGACCTACTACATCCTGTTTCTTTTTTTTTCTGTTTACCACCTATACGTATAGGTTTTTAAATAATAATTACGTAATAATCTAGGCCTAGATTGTATTGGGCTCCTAGATTCCCGTTACATCGTGGCTAATGGAATTACAGCAAATCCCGACGCCACAAAGCACGCCACGGTCTGAAGGGGTAATTGATACAGTGTAAACACCAACCTTGCCCTTTGAAAAGCTTAACAGGGCCAGGCAAAAAATGTGACACCAAAATATATTATATGAAGTCGTGATCTCATACTGACACAATAAGCTGAACTTAATCTGGAGAGAATTCCGAAACTCACAAGCGGTTCCTTAAATTTAAAATATGTCATTTCTCTAAGATATACGGCGTTCGTTTATTTCGTTAACTCATGGGTATTTTTTTCTGTATTTGTACGTTGAATTTCTTGTAAATGTAATTGTTTACCTTACTTTAAATATGTTTCATATGATGGACACTGACAGTATTTTCCTTCACATGCCTTATCCACCCACCACAACTACCTACGATATAAGTCATCATTATGGTCCTACAAGGAGTGAGCGAATTTATTCAGAATGCCTGCAGACTGAAACAAGAATTCCTTAAATATACGTATTGGTAGAGAACACGGCCCGCCCTAGGGCTAGTGTGAGAATATAGATGTACTAAATACTTAATTAACAGAAAATTTTACATTTTTGGGTGTTGTTGGACTTACAAATTAAACACGATATAATCTGCTGGCAACGTTTAGTGATTTATTATCACTTTTTCAAGCCTAAAGTTGTGTGGGTTGATGGTTTTTAAGCTTTTCTCCCAAATTCTCATAACTTAGATTCATGTATCTTTATATTACGCTGGTTTTATAAGACACCCAACACAACTGATGGTATTTTTTAAACAGACAAACTATTTGCATTTGGGAACCTCTTTAGATTCATACCGTCAACAATCGAAAGTACATTAATTCAACAATTCAAGTAATAAGAATTGTTTTATTAAACAACATTACCTGCGTCTTCCTTTATATTTACGTAAATAATAATGCACGTATCGTTCAAAAAATCCATTTTAATCCAATGGAACTATTAGGAATACGAAATTAACAAATTATACCTTTACAACGAAGGTTGTGCATTTCACACATTTAACTTGGCAGCGGTAGGAACTATAATAGTTTAAGGAAAATGCTTCAGTATTACTGCTACTCGTACTACCGGAACTGAGAGTTAATGCGCTAAATGTAGGCAACATTTACGCGACGTTGTAAATCCCACTTTATGGGCATAAAGTTGGTGAGAATAGCAACAGTTCCTAATTGTTACTAATCTTTGTTAGCCGTGTGTAACCATTACAATGACGTTCATCCCATGGCAATTATGACCCTCTATCCTAATTTTAAAACATGAGAATAATTTTCTGTCGTTTTTTCCCGTGCAAAACCTTAAAACAAATTTAATTTACGTAAATCTCCGCTTGTTGGATGTTAGTCAATTGATTAGTACAGACAGGATAAAACTGAAACATTTAGCCAGTAAATAGCACACCTTCTGGATCTTGAAAAAAAAATTGATAATAAAATGATATCGCATGTTCAAAAAGTACTATTTATTGAGAACGTATATGAAGACTCTGCAAAGAGTACTATTGATATGTAAAAGACTAGAACGGACTTCTGTTAAAGAAAGTGAACTTGATCAACAGATTATCATTTTTGAAATATCGCAGGGATAAAAATGCTGTGCCATTTTTTATTAATATTAAGACACAGATAATACACACAATTCGAACAAATTCCTTAATTTGAGAACTTGTATAGTATGATATACAAAAACAGCTTGGTTTGTTAGACAAAGGCATACCAATATCATTGCAAATTCTATCCAATAATATTATTATAATATTTATTAGAGCTGATAATGACTAGAAGAGTAAGACTAAAGTTAGTGAATTATTGGATGAGAATCGTAAAATAAGTAATTAAAACATTATCTATTTCCAATGAGAAAAAGTCATTTTTGACATTTCTGACTGCAAGATACCAAAGCTATGCAGTTTGCACCTTAAAACTTGGTCAATGCGACAATCGCTTAAAAATTAAAGTGGCACGACTAGAACGATGCCAGAGCTATGTTGCATTTCATGATATAGAATTGATACCATTAATTAAATTTTTGGTAACATTGCAGGTAATCTGTTAAATAAACATTTTTCACACCCGATACCACACCCACCCATCGGGTTAACCCTATCAAAGTGATTTATAAGTAAAATAAATAAAATTAGTAGGCGACATTAGTTGTTAACATGCAATAACTTCTTTCGAATTATTTAACCTGACTTATTAATAAAAATATGGAAAAAGATACAAACCAAAACAAAGGTTATTAGCAGAATGATAAAGCAATTGCGATCTTATATATCAAAGCAAACTCGTTGTACGATACGTTTTCTGACCTGAATTGAACAACATAAAAAAGTACTTCATTTAAACCAGCTAAAAATAGTTGCTCATTACTATTCCAAAAATTGATCCCCAACAAAACAATCGTTTGATGCTACTGGCAAACTCAGCGTTTATGTCGGTGGCAAACTGAAGTACGGGGTACACATTTGCCATGCAAATATTGTGTTTGTCGGCACGCTAAAGTTGTTACGGAATCAATAATCGATTTATAAACTCTTTAATATGCAAGAGTTGCCTCCAATGAAATTTCTAAACATATTTTTTAAGAAACTATCTACATATTAATTACGCAAGGTTCGGGAGTTTATGGAAAAGCTTGTGTCAACAATTTTGTATCCCTTTTTATTATCGGTTGGCACATTAATTGTCGAACAAAATTTCTGTTGGCAAACTAGCAAAGTATCTAGTATCGAAACGCTATTATAGATTAATGATGCAATGGGATAGAGTGGTAATGCAGGTAAAAGCAAGTTGCATTAATTATAATTTGGTTATAATATCCAGTTTCATTATACTAACACCGTGTATCAGCCTGTATCAGGTAGTATTATAGAATAGATGATTGTCAAATTTTTTAACAAGGTGTGTCATAGACGTTACGATAATATTGCACATCTGATTTAATAAGTACCATACAATACCTACTTATCTACACTATCTGGATGAAACTCATTTAAAAGTTATTTCAAGTGCTCCACTAATCAAATAATTAATAAAAAATTACCACTGTTAGTAAAGTGCCCAGAAAAATACAGGTGGGTTCCCTGTTACGTCATCTAAGCAACTCTTTCTTAACTGCATCAGATACTAATGGCACTATTTTGTAAAATGACAGAAATGAAGCTGAATTGCAGCTGTACTATGGGAATGTTGCCCCGAAATGGTTGCTCTGATATGAGGGCTCTAAAAATCCTATACAATTTCAATTCTTAAAGGTATTAATTAAAAAAAATTAAAAGTTTAGAATAAAAATCCTTGATAAGGTAAGTTTTTCTTCGAATATACCAACATACCAATACACACGCTGAAACCAGGATGCGTTACAAAGTGTCAGCGTTGCAAACATAATGATCTAGCATTCCTTTATAACTGCAGTATCCTTCCCCCATGCCCTTTACCTATTTTACACCTCGACAAAAAAATCCATTCACAACTCATCTTGAACGACCGTATAAATATAATAGAAAAAGAACAGAAAACTAATAAAAGACTCATTTTGGAGAAGTACCAAATTAATTAAACTAAAAACATTATTAATAAAAAATTGGATACACGAAATTTAAGTAATATATACACATATTTGTTATCGACAGAAATTTTACAGAAGTAATAAAACCTAAATTCAAGTAGTTATTGGCGTTCCTTTTAAAATGATATTATTCAAAATCCAAAAGCAATATACAGGGTGGGCCATCTAACGTTTGCATTTTGAAGTAGTGGTTATTTTGAGTTTGGCAACACTTCTGTCATTCGTGCTATGACAGAAATTTAATTTAATATTTGACATTTACGAAATGGGTCGCTTTACGCTTGAACAAAATTGGGAAATATTGAAAACTTATTTCCAAAGTGGTGAATCTTCTGTCCAAACTGTAAGAAATTTACGTGGAAAATTCAGTAGAAATGAAATGCCTTCACGACAATTTGTGGATCAATTTGTCAAGCGAGTTCGTGAAACTGGATCGTTATTGTATAAACCAACACATTTACGTTCTTGTCCAGTGCGTACAGCTGAAAACATTGCTGTCGTTGCTCGTAGTGTGCGTGAACAACCATCAACATCAACTCGTCATCGTTCTCAAGAATTGAACATTTCTCGTACTTCTCTCAGGAGAATTTTGCATAAAGATCTCGGTATGAAGCCTACAAAGTTCAATTAGTCCAAGAAATAAAGCCTCATGACCATCCAATGCGTTTTCGATTCGCAGAATGGGCTGAAGATCGTTTAGCTGAAGATGAGCATTTTTACCGAAAAATCGTGTTTTCAGACGAGGCTCATTTTCACCTTGCAGGCTATGTCAATAAGCAAAATTGCCGTATTTGGGGATCAGAAAATCCACACGTGATTGTTGAGCAGCCAATGCATCCACAACGAGTGACTGTTTGGTGTGGATTTTGGCCAGGAGGCATCATTGGTCCATTTTTCTTCGAAAATGATGAAGGAGCCACCGTTACTGTCAATGGAGATCGTTACCGTGCCATGCTCAACGAATTTTTGTTTCCAAAAATTGAAGAGAATGGCATGGATGATGTTTGGTTTCAACAGGATGGTGCCACTTGCCATACAGCCAACATAACCATCGATCTTTTGCGAACTGTTTTTGAAAATCGAGTAATTAGCCGAAATGGTGATGTGAATTGGCCATCTCGCAGCTGTGATTTGACACCGTTGGACTATTATTTGTGTGGTGCCGTTAAAGATAAGTGTTACGTGAACCATCCAGAGACTATTGAGGCTTTGAAATAGGAAATCGAAGTTGCCATTCATGAAATTGAAGCCCAAACAATCGAAAATGTACTGAAAAATTGGGTTGATCGGATGGGGTACTGCAAAACCAGCCGTGGTAGTTATTTGAATGATGTCGTATTTCATTCATAAATGTAAAAGTTCAATCTTTCTAATAAACTTATAACTTGGAAAAAATATTCATTAATTTTTTATTTATAGCCGATCAAAAATGCAAATTTTATATGGCCCACCCGTTATAAGTGGTTGGTGAATTTGGTTACGACGTATATGTCACCTTATATATTTTTTCTAGTCATTGTATTGTACCAAAAATTTACTATTGTGATATATGCGAAATACATCTAGCAATATACTTATTAAATTTAAATTTCCAAAGATCTCTTTCCTATACAGGGTGTCCCTGAACATGTGGGCAATATCTCGGGATCTGATAGCTGAGCTAAAAACATCACTATTTTACAGTATAACTTTTTTTGATATATCGTTCGCCTACTGGGATATTCACCCCTAAAGCTCCTTTGGAAAAAGTGGTTTCTCCGAAATATCTTTTATACCGCTTGATATAATTTGATGAAATTTTCGCCATTAATATTTAAAATGGAGGCGGTTAGAATAGTGCAGACACAGTTTTTGTAATTGCACGGGGAAGTTGGGGGTAAACTACCCTTCACCGTTTTTTTCTCTTAATTTTAAGGCGGGTAAGATTTTTTCCCCGAAATAGGCGTTTTTCAATTCTCCCAAACTTAAGAAGAAAAAAAGGTACTCTTTATTCATTACCCTAAAGTTAACCGTTTTCGAGAAAAATGTACTTGAATAACATGGTTATAATTATTGTATTTATTAAATAATTACATAAATATAACATTACGAAGAACACTTAAAAACTACATGGAGCTACAAAAAAAAATAAGAAGCTTCAACATGAGCTCCTCCAACTTCAATGCATTTTCGGGCCCGACGAATTAAAGACTGCCGGATTCTCCAAAACACGGCAGCGTTATTACGTATTTCATCACAGTAAAATACTATACGTTCTATTAGATTATCCCTCGTTTCTACAGGAGTAGAGTAAACTAAGTTTTTCAGGTGCCCCCACAAATAGAAATCGAGAGGGTTAAAATCTGGCGATCGAGGAGGCCAAGCAAAAGGTCCTCCTCGACCTATCCATCGATTTGGATACGCATTATTTAAAAATTGTCGCACAGCAATACTAAAGTGGGGTGGTGCGCCATCATGCATGAACCACATGTTTCTTCTGGTTGCTAATGGAACGTCTTCTAAAAGCTGTTGTAAGTTATTTTGAAGGAACTGCAAATAGAGTTCCCCATTTAATCTTGGAGGTAGCACATATGGTCCTATTAAATGGTCCCCTATGATTCCCGCCCAAACATTAACAGACTGAAACTGGAACTGGTGTCTTGCAACCACTGTGGAATTAGGGTTTTCGTCCGCCCAAACATGTAAATTGTGTGAATTTATTACACCGTTTTTCGTGAAACCAGCCTCATCTGAATAAAAAATCGAACTAATAAAATCCCTGTTATTTGTGTGCTGTTCTAAGACCCAATTTGAAAATTCCACTCTAGAAGGAAAATCTTCATGACTTAGAGCATGTACCTTTTGAACATGAAAAGGGTGCAGTAATTGTTCTTGAAAAATTCTGGAAATAGTGTTTTTGGACACATTGTGTTGCACCGCAAGTTTTCTAATACTATTGGTAGGATCCGCAGCCACGCTATCCAAAACGTTCTCCTCTAGGACCACTGTGCGTACTCTTCTTTGGACGCCACCGTTCAAGCTATCTTTTACAAATCTTCCTAATAATTACAAATTGATATAAACATGCCTTTATGGATAATTTTATGTCCCACCTGTCTCCCTTAAACGTCTATCAACCCGTTCAAAAGTTTTCCGATCAGGAATCCTACGGTCAGGAAATCGTTCTGCGTACAACCTCACAGCTTCTGTACTATTACCAAGGGCTAGACCATACACTAAATGCATGTCAGCATATTCAGGAAATGAATATTCCATTTTAAAATGATTGTTGGATAACAATCACACCAGGAAAATTAAATGGAGTGACAGCTAATAATATTTTTTAGCGCCTACTATAAAAATTAAATTGCTCGTGTGGACGCAAGTGAAAATGTGAACCATGTAATTCAACAGCATTTTTCTCGAAAACGGTTAACATTAGGGTAATGAATAAAGAGTACCTTTTTTTCTTCTTAAGTTTGATAGAATTGAAGAACGCCTATTTCGGGCTAAAAATCTTACCCGCCTTAAAATTAAGAGAAAAAAACGGTGAAGGGTAGTTTACCCCCAACTTCCCCGTGCAGTTACAAAAACTGTGTCTGCACTATTCTAACCGCCTGCATTATAAATATTAATGGCGAAAATTTCATCAAATTATATCAGGCGGTATAAAAGATATTTCGGAGAAACCAATTTTTTCAAAAGAGCTTTAGGGGTGAATATCTCAGTAGGCGGACGTTATATCAAAAAAAGTTATACTGTAAAATAGTGATGTTTTTAGCTCAGCTATCAGATCCCGAGATATTGCCCACATGTTCAGGGACACCCTGTATAATGGAGCTGCCTAGTTAAACTTCAATTTTGTAAGTAAGTTTTTGTAATCTTAATGTAATTATTGGATTGTTGTTGTAGAAAGCCCTGACGAAGACTGCAATAAAGCAGTCGAAAGCTCGGCAAAAATAAAGAGTATTCCTTGATTTTTACCATCAGGTCGAATTCCTTCGAGAAATCTTACCTAAATAGACGACCGCAAATAAGTTTATTCAATAAAAAAATATATATAGAATGACCTAGCGCCTGCGCCGCCTCTGCCCTGCATAAACCGAAACGAGTCCAAGCGGACATTTCGCAGTATGGACGTTCATGTTTTGTTAACTACGGTGGAATTTGTCGTTTTGTACCCTCCTCTTACCCCTATTACTTTGAATTTTGCTATAAACGACAGAATTTCTTTCGCAGAAGGAGCGAAGGTTAAACGAACAGCGAACTTCCAGTTGTCCGCATGCATATTTCCCTTAAATTGATTCTGAGGGCTTGTGTGGGCCGGCTGATATCCCAGTGAATGTGACAGCCAACGTCGGTTTCTCACATTTTACAGTTGGAGCGGCTTTAATGCCTGTGGAGGTTTTATACCAAGCATTTATAGAGGTAGTCTGCAGCTACACTGCTTACATCATATAGACCAGCTCAAAATGTATTCGTGTATTTTTTGTCGCAGGTACGATCGTAATTTAAATAACATTGGGTTGTATTTGACATAAGGTCGTCATTTGGTATACTTGTTTTCAGTAACAATGAACTGGCAGCCACAGAAGTATTCTTATTTCGTTAATTTATAAGTGTAAACCATAATGGATGGTACACAAATTTGTCTAGGTACATGTACCTAGTATTCCAGGATATTACACATAAATTTCTAGGTCAACCACTTTGTCTGTTTCTAAACTCAGTTTAGGTTACATTAAACCATTAGGGCATTCGGTGTGACTTCAACTGTTTTATTCTCATGTAGTGATCTGTGGATAGTGATTTTACGAAGATTGAGTTCTCATCGAAACTGCAAAAGAAGCTCAAAAAAGAGCAATTATAGGGAGGCGTGAAACTGCAGTAACTCTACAAATAATTGAAAACATTGAAAAGGATATGCGAGAAAAGTAGTTTTACATCACCGGCCAAGAAGAATATCAAACTTTAACCAAAAACTACTAACTAAACAAAAGCAAAGTTTTACATTACTGAGAAAAAGCTTCCGACTGTAAAACGTATGCTTTCTAAAACTTGTTTATTAAAAGAGTGACAACTTACGAAGTGTTGAAAACTTGGAATATCGTTGACTCAAAACTCTTAATAGAGAAGCCCGATATCCAAGTGATTATGTTCGATAAATCTAGCGGTTCCTAGTAGGCGGTCTTTATATGGATGAGGTTTATATTTATTCTTCGCATACGCATCCAAAGGTCTGGAGTGACAACGGTAACCATGGTTTGCTTCTACCAATTTCCAAAGTTTGACCAATGAGGATTACCACCAAAACCATAACGGTTACAGAGACAAATACCCAAATATTAGTTTCAGCAATAACGCAACAAAATATTTGTTGATTAACCATAATGTGTCGTTTACAAACGATATGCTAAAATCGTATTTATACAATTTAATATAATTGTATAAGCTTATGTTAAAATCTTACACCATCTACGAAATACTCCATTCTCATGGCCATGATCATTTGAGACTGCCCCCATATCATCTAGATTTGAACCCGACAGAACTACAGTGGGCCAGCCTTAAACAATATGTGGGGGACAGAAATGAGCAATTTAATTTATCTACAGTCGAGAGACTGAGCGATAAATTCTTTCCCACATTCTCTACTGATGAATGGAGAAAGAGATTTCAGCATTCCCAGGAAGGGAAAAAATATTCATGAAACAAGAACCCCTATTGGATTCTATCATTGATAGCTTCATAATTAGTTTGCAAGGTAATGATGGTGACAGTGAAGGTAAAAGTGATGGTGATGATGCCAGAGAGTCAGTATGAAGGTATGTGTTTTTCCTGTAATATATGTAAATATTTTGTGCCCTTATTATTATTAAATTAAATCGTTATTCGTTTCTAAACTTAGTATTTTCAAGAAAAGCAAGCTCGTTTTTCAAATATCTTTCTGCATAATTACGCAGAACATGTTTTAACGTTAAGATTTAAACGGGCTAAGCTGGCTTTAAATACCGCGTGGCCGCATTCACACCCACTCTGCGTTGCGCGCTTCTATCTCCCTTGTACACTGTCTTACCTAAATATCAGCCGCAAGTTCTCGTCAGTCGAACTATATCTCCATGAATCGGCCATTTAGGGTAATGACATTGTATTTTAAAAATTTTAGACAATGTTGTGGTCATTGATTAAGGTACATATTTATTACAAAGCCGAGTATATTGGATTCCAAATATTTAACTTTCAAATTGTGTATACTTCCACTTCCAAATTCCGTACCAAATATATTCTAGTCAAAGTTGTTGGTTTGGTGTATACATAATATTATTTAATCCTTCTGCAGTTTCACATCTCACTATAACCTMATCGAACAGCTAGAAGAAGTAAATAATTGTTTATTATTTATAATTTAGCGAAAAATAATAATACCTAGAGAACCATCAATCAGAATTATCTGGATGAAAAACTACGCGGCCTACTTAGGCGTTAATCACCGGTGTTTGCAGCACTACTTTTCAGTGGTAATAAATTCTGATCAACTCCAGAAAACGACGGGTTAGCCTAGTAATTGCATGAAACCAGTCAAGCTCAAATAAAGGAAATTGAGACGTTTTCCCTTCTATTAAGCCGAAGTCGAGTCTTTATTCATCTGGTAAATTTCCTTAATGGCTTGATTGTAACGTAATGTGGAAATAGCGACCTAAGGAACGCTTCTTTAATCGTTCCAAAGCACTCGACGGTAACGGGCGAGGCAATAATATAATCACCGCTTCATCCGGAAAACCATTACTGTAGTTCATTTATTTTTCATTGTTTATGTGATGCTGCGTTTTCGGCATACGGATCGTTAAAGTAAATATTGCCTTAAGAAAGGCACCGAGACAGATAAAATATTCTTAAATTGATTTTTCGGTTATTATCCAAATAGTTTTGATTGAAAGAGCTATGTTTAGGGCGGTTCGATTTAGATGAGATAGGAGTTTCAACATACGAGGCATGTTTTTTAAGTAAGTACCGTTTTGCGACTCCGCCGCCGCAGCGCTACGGTCGGCGTTCCGCGCATGCGCGCTGGTTACCTACATCTCTTGTCTACGCACTGACGCCATTACAGATTGATTCTTCATTGTATACGTTGTTTACTGAGTGTTTAAGATGCCTCCGACAATCGTGAGTCCCGCCGATTGTGAAGTACGGGCTGTTATACGATTTCTTAGTGCTAAAGGCGTAAAACCGATCGATATTCATCGTGAGATCTGTGAAGTTTACGGACAAAACATTATGAGTGGTGGAATGGTAAGGAAATGGGTGAGAGCATTTAAAGATGGCCGCACAAATGTGCATGATGAAGAACGGAATGGGCGTCCTTCGGTCGTTAATGAAGATTTGGTGCAGGAAGTGAACGAAAAGGTGAGAGAAAACAGACGCTTTACAATTTCATCATTGTGCGACTGCTTTCCTCAATATTCTCGTAGTGTTTTGTATCGCATTGTGACCGAGAACTTGAATTACCGGAAATTGTGTTCACGTTGGGTTCCGAAAATGTTGACGGATTTGCACAAAACCCAACGTTTGGGCAGTGCATTGACTTTCCTTGAGCGGTACCACAATGAAGGTGAAGATTTTTTAGACCAAATTGTTACTGGTGACGAAACATGGGTGGCCTACGTCACACCAGAATCGAAACAACAATCCATGGAATGGCGACATTCATCATCACTCAAAAAAGTGAAGTTTAAGCAAACAATTTCTGCCCGGAAAATCAAGTGCACAGTTTTTTGGGACAGAAAACGAGTATTGCTAGTGGAGTTTCTGCCTCGTAATGAGACATTCAATGCAGCGTCTTATTGTAAGACATTGAACAATCTGCGTCGTGCAATCCAGAACAAAAGACGTGGCAAGTTGAATAAGGGTATCGTTTTGCTGCATGACAATGCCCGTCCACATGTGGCTAATCGGACCAAAGATCTCATCAAATCTTTTAAATGGGAAACTCTAGAACATCCTCCATACAGCCCTGATCTGGCGCCCAGCGACTACCATTTGTTCCTGCACTTGAAGAAACACCTGGGTGGTCAGCATCTTCAAGACGATAACGAAGTCGAAACATTTGTGATACAGTGGTTAACAAGTCAGGCGGCAGAATTTTATGAGGAGGGTATTCAAAAACTGGTGCCATGTTATGACAAGTGCCTCAAAATTCACGGAAATTATGTAGAAAAGTAGATTAAGGTACAGGCTTTCATGTAAGATAAAATTATTGCGATATCTTTGCACGTCTTTTTTTAATTCCAAAACGGTACTTACTTAATAAACATGCCTCGTATAAGGAGTAGACGCATATCAAAACCACAGTCGTTGGTCAATTTTTTGGACAAATGCAGTAGTGAAAGCGGATTTCTACTACCTTCGACCACGACGTTACGTTAAATTGCTCAAACTGCTTAAATATGAACTTTTAAATTTAAATTTATTTGCAATGTCATCAAAAGTTATATATGGAGACATATCCCGAATGAAGAAAACCAAATTAGAAAATATTAAGTCGATTGATTAACAATTTGAGCACATGCGGTTCCTTCTTGAAACCCAGGGCAAAGATATATCAAACACCACAAAAAAAGCTAAAAGAAGTTATCATTTTAACACAAGTTACAGTATCAGTAAAGCAGGAAACTGGGATTTCAAAAACCAAGATGCTAATCAGTGTTTCAATTTAGGTTCGCAAATGACTCAGCGATGAAGTAAGAAGCTTGTAGTTTTGCAATCGATATTTCTACAACTAAAATGTTCGGTCAGAAAAAAATGCTTTTCTTATGATACATAATATTCAACACACATAAGGAACGATTTTGTTCTAATGAGAACAAGCACGTCAAGGAAAGCATTGGTGTTAACGTCCTGTGTTCAAATGACACCGACCTCTTACCAATATTTAATAAATTACGCGTCCATGCCTTTATCACAAAACAAGGCTTTGTGACTGGCATTATATGGATTCCATCGATAGTGAGCTTACTGCAACACATATTAAAATAATAAAATGCAGTTTTATTTAACCTGAATTAGCCGACAACGTCCGCGAAATATTAATTTATATACATTTCTTTCTGGGAATGATTCAGGGACGGAAATACTATGAATATGCCAAAAAGACAATCTAAATAGAAAGATGACGAGATATTACTGCCGGAACTTGTTATGACAGTTATTAAGAATATTTGAATAGGGTCCACAATAAGTAATGTCATAATTTTGCTCTAAAGTATAAAGTCAAATGTAATTAATTATTTTATCATACAGTTAAATATAGGTTTCGCATTTAAAACTTTTTTGGAATAGATATACTTCTTAAAAAATGATTTGCATACCTTAGTTCCTTATATCCTTAGTTGTTGATAATATATTTTGGATTCAGATGAAGGCCATGGAGTTAATAGCCACTTTCTAAATGTAATGGGTAATCTTGGCCAGAGTTGTATTGCTTGTGGGCGAGATGAAGGTAAGATGTCTGGGTATGACAGATAATGTCGTACCTATTTCATTATCGTTGATATTACGCTGGATTTTAGTTTTGGACAAGTCTGTAAGTACTACATCAGATGAAGCTTGTGTATTTTTGGCAGAAGATTTGTTGGCGAATGATTCTTAGTCTTTTAAAACAAAAAAATGCAAATTCTAATACATGTACTCATATAACTTTTATGATAGATTAGATGAAATCCAGACCTATTTGTCACAAAAGATTAGTCGTAGAAATATTGTAAACGAATAGTTTACAAATTATAAAAGGCTTCAGCGCTGGGAATAAGTGAAAACTGCTTTAATACAAACTTATAGTTTCTCATAAAAGACATCTATCAATAGTAGTCCTAAGGTATTTTATAATACTAATCCAATAACTAAGGTTAATTTTATAAACGTTGAGCAAATTTATAGATGTTAAAACATAAGCAGTACTTATATAAATAAATAATTTTATTTATACTTACATCCATTTAACAGAAGTTTCATATGATTGTAACGAAGTAAACTAACTTTATCTTTGCGATAGTTTCAAAATGCAAATTTTTACGAAGGTGAAATTTAAAGATCCGTAAGTGCTTATTTCCTAGGAACATATCCATCAAGATTGCAAAATTGAAAATCCTAAAAAGTTTAACGAATAAGCAAGAATTACAAAGCTAGGCAACTGTAGTATACTTAATAATAATAACAATACATGGAGAAGTCTATCTACACGTTTACTAAAACGATACACAAAGCTAAAGAATAAGCCGGCAGAAGCCATAAAAAAAACAGAAAGCAACGTCACTTTACCGAAAGAATTATATGGACTCGAATGCTCTGAAAAGAAGTAATTCTACGGCTACCTGAAATACGATTAAAAATATCGCAATGCTTAATCTGCTTTATAAGGTGAAGTACGTTTATTAAAAGTCCGAACTAGCTTGCATGGTATGGGTCAAAGGTGCATAATTTATTGAGTTACTGAGATAAATGGTTATATTATTATTATTATTATTATTAGTGTTTTTTTATTGAACAATAGTAATTAGTCACTGGAAGAAAACTTTCAGTGTAATAAAAAAATATTGTTATTACAACTTTATAGATAGGCTCTCATGTAAATGCCGAGTGCGAAAGCAGGATACTGATACTTCAATTTTTATTATGTTCTTCCTACTTACTTTTTACTTTATAAAACCAAAAGTTCAACCTTCGTAGCGAGACCCACGCAGTACCATTCAACTATGCTACAGGTAGAACTGTTAGCTTATCTCGTTAATAATGGCGAATTCAAGTTATAAAACCGACATGCAAGCCCATTAGTTGAAACACAAACTTTTCCTAAAGAATGCCTTTATTTCATTCAGAAAAGAATGTGAGTAAATTTAAATGACAAGGCCTAACAAATTTTGTCCATAGGAACCTAGGCAGCATAAAACCGATTTATTTCCAAAAACAGTTAAAATTGATTATTTTGGTTGTAGAGATGCAAGTTACAGATAATTCACAGAGACTACACATTTCTATATTTTGTAAAAAATTTTGTTTAATTTTAAGCACTAAAAGTGAGCGAGGGTCTAATATATAAAAACGTGGTATGATCTTTATTAAGAATAATCACTTTTCAATGCATTAAGTGAAATATAAATTGTAATTCCATATTTAACTAAATTTTTCTTTTCTTTTTCAGTTTCATCACTTACATATCAAAGGTAAGGCTGCACACTCTTTTAAATAAACTTTTAAGCCTTCAGAGTTTCTCCTAGAATGAGCGCATTTTTTGATGCAGTAATTACTTAGCTCTCTCACAGCTACTTTATTTAACTTCAAGAACTCGCGTTTATATAAAAAAGTCAATAATAAGAAAGTTTTGCCTTTCAATCATTTCTTTCATTTATTAACTTACCCTATATTACTTCCACATCCAACGGATGGTCGAAAACGCAAAAAACCAAAATTTACGCAAAAAGAATTCTTGTCTGTGTGTCTGTGGTTTTTGTTTATATACGCGGTAACTTTCGAAAGACTTAATATATGAACTTGAAATTTGGCAAGCGTATAAATCTCAACTATCCAAAGCGACCTATTGATTGTGGGGTAAGTACGGTATCGGGAAGGGGGCAAAACTGGGGAATAACTACCCTTTTTACAAATTTTTATTTTTTATATATATTTCGTTTTAGTATGTGATTAGTAGTATAACTGCGAGTATTATTCATTCTTATAAATTTTCGGTGCAGCAAACTGTTTAGAAGATATTAGCAAAAAAGCGTCACTTAAAGAAAACAGTTTTTCCTAAATATCTCCGAATATACTTAATATATTCAAAAAATGGAAATGCCATCAGATAGGAAATAAAATTTTTCACAAAAAGTTTCTTAGAAAATTCATTCAAAATTTTGACATTTTCGAAATATTTCCAAAAAACCTATTTTGGTCCCTGCTCGTACGATTTTTTTTAAATTTTGGTATTATATATAAAATCAAATTTCTGATCAGAAAGCACTTTTCTAATTTTTTTTGTTAAGTTAATAATTTTCGAGTTATTTGGAAAAAAACGATTTTAAAATTTATATATTTTTGCTAATATCACGAGGACTTTGTCTTAGAAAAAATGTGTAGAGAGACAAAATGCTCAAAATCTGATTACTAATCGTATAGCATAAGAAATAAAAACGTAAATGTCATTTTGACAATTGGATGTGGAAGTATTGATTCAATTTGCAGTGGTTTTTTTCATTATAACGTAAGCTTTTTCATTATATACTTTGTTTCTATTGAAGATACTTAAGATAGTCACTAATAATCAAAGTATTATTTTTATGATAAAATATGGCATACGTGGTAATGGATGATTAATTTATTAAGATTCCTGGAAACACATATGAAACAATATATTCATTTCCGCAGAACCATCATTTTTAATATCTTTGAGGGCAAAAATATTTTTGCCATAAAAATATAGTACTCACTTATCTCACAGTTTGAAAGTTTTCCAAAATGCTCACATATTTCTTAACGTAAGTAGTTTATTTCATTAACCACACTTCACAAAAAAATTTGCTGAAATACCGTCAGTGCAGTATTTTCCAACCAAGAAAAAGACTCGGGAAAGTTCGCGCAACATTCATATCGGAGCGACGCGGTTCGCGCTTCCGACCCTTCGAGTTTTCAGCTTGGCGTCGGATACACTGAATGGCACAGCAGCCAAACAGTCAAAGAAGGCGCAGACATGCGCCGATAATTACAGTTTGCGAGCATGAAGAGACCAMTGTCACCAGAGCCTGCGGTTGACCCTGGGGGGTCTTCATGTGTGGAACGTTTTCATTTCGAACTTTTTCGGACGACGACCGCTTCAACGAAAAAAATAGGCTTGAGGATACTTGTTGCCTTCAACTGCAAGTGAAAGTTTGCCGAGGATTACGATAAGCGATGTCACAGGCTATTTCCAACTGTCTGGAAATTATGTTTGTGTCGTGCTCAGGACATTGCCGTAGCAAGTGTACTACAAAAAAACAGGGGTGATCAGTGGCGTTGACGTGAGGCATAATATGAAGATAGCCTCACCTAATAGTTTTTATATTAGTTTTAAACGTAAGCTAAGCAACTGCACCACTAAATTCTTAATTTTAGATAATCGTTGAAAACACGGAAAATTGTTTTATACAAAAGACTTCAACATAAAATCATTTCCAAAGCTGTGTCCGACTTACGGTTGTACTAAAATATATCTTTGTCTTCCTCTCCACATTTGGTGCAAATTACATACTATTATGGAAAGCTTTTAAACTAAACGAGATGGAATATAATGAGTACAGAAATGCTATCTCTTTGACTATAACGGAAAAGTTTCGTACTAAAAATTTTTTGGTGGCTTGAGTTTTTAAKATCTTAAGCGCAAATAGCTTGATTTTCCCAKATGGAKCGCTACTATTATTTMTATATCTGTATTTTTGTTATTAATTMTTCAATTGCATCTTAGATTGACATATTGTCTCTGAAACCAAGAGATATTATATTGTGTTTTGTTGGGAAACCTATGTGTCTAGTTTTTAGGATTTTTTCCATTATTTTTGCTGAGGTTGTAATCACCGAAATCGGCCTAGAATTGTTCACTTCAATTTTGTTCTCGTTTTTATAAACTGAGTTATAAAGGCCGTTTTAAATACTCTTGGGAATATTCCTGTAGTAAATATTTTATTGATAAGTATAGCTAATATGGTGGTGATTCTGTTGCAGGGGTTTTTATGGTTTTCACATTTATAGTTACATAACCMGCCCAGCTAATAATAATATGAGTAAGTTACTTTATAAATGTGATCGTCTAGTTCTCTAGTAAGACCCAAAAATTACGTTGTGTTTAAATTAGTTCGATATGAAGCTCTGTAACGGAAAGGTAAACAAAAACACATAATTCGGTGTAACATATATATCGTATATTTTGCACCGAAAAACTGCGGAGTGCTACAATAGACTGGAGAAAAAACCGCAGGAAAAGCTCCAGTCTGTACATAGTAAATATATGTTATATTTAACTATGAAAAATATGTTTGTATGGTAGCAAATCAGGCTAGACCTGAATTTACTTAAATATCGCATATTGCGTCATAAATCGTTGGAGCAGGCTTCTCGAAAAGGCCAGGTATGTAGCAGGGACCTGTATGTGCCTGAGAAACAAACAGAATTGTTTAATTAGTGGTCACTGGTAGAACCACATTGACCAGTAATAATTGTTGTCGCTGTGGAGAAATTGTATAATTAAGCTGTAAGGAAATTATCAGAAACAAGTGACGAGGCAGGGATTTACGTAAACAATACATCACAGGGCAAATAAGGGAAAATATCAAAACAGTATAAAAGCACAAACAAAACAAGACACATACACATAATACAGGGAGGAAACATATACAATAAAGACAGCCTTGTATGACTTATTCAGCGTGGTTCTCGAAGGCAATAGTCTAGAGCTAAAATCCCATATCCCGCAGTAAATGGTGCCTCGGCATTTTGGTACGTGGAGACGCTATGCCTCACAACGCCCAGCCTAGAGTTCGAAGGAGGACACCACCGCTGTCTCTCAGGTGAAGCCTTTCGGGCTTCGAGAGTACCCACGTTGTAGGATATCCTTGGTAGCCTAACACCCTTTGATCTCTGCTAAAGGCATTCCCAACGAGAAGTCACACCAAATAAAGCCTGCAGTGGCCCAATGCAACGAGTAAATGTCGTGGTGTTGATACATGTAGAAATAAAGGGTTAAGAAATGCACAAAACAACAATAATGGTAACGTAAATGCAATTTCGTGAAGGGTTTCAGAACAGAATGCGTAATTTCGTTATAATAAGCAAAAGGGAAGCTGAAAAGAACGTACGTATAGTTAAGTTATGATCCTATGGCATAACGTAACAAGAGATATCAATGCAGCACAGAATTTTACCTAGAGGATCGTCTCCAGGCTGCGCTCTAGCAGGCGCCGTGCGGAAGGGTCGACCTCGCCGGCCTGTATTTCGTGTAGTGGCCTTCAGATCTGCTCTGGCCGGGTTATCGCAGTGGGTGGTCTCCGAGAGCGGATCTCGCCCCGTCGGCGCGATGGCGGTCCGAGTGGTGTCTACCCCGGGCGTACAGCTCGTTGTCGCAGAGCTGGTGCCGGTGGTTCTTAGCCGTGCGCGGTTACGCACGTTTGCTCCCCCTGCCATTCAGCTAACTCTCTGAGATGAGGTCTAAGTGTCGAAGGAATGCAAAAGGTTGTGCTTGGCCTCACGATTAGCACTTCCTCAGGGGTCACCTCTTCCGCAAGGGAATTAGCGTCACGATGAGAGTTACTAAGGGGTCACTTCGCCCAGGAGACGAGCTTAGCGTCACGATTAGCACTCCCTCAGGGGTCACCTCTTCCACAAGGGAATTAGCGTCACGATGAGGGTTACTAAGGGGTCACTTCGCCCAGGAGATGAGCTTGGCGTCACGATTAGCACTTCCTCGAGGGTCACCCCTTCCACAAGGGAATTAGCGTCAGGATGAGCGTTACTAAGGGGTCACTTCGCTCAGAAAGGAGGCTCGGCGTCACGATTAGCACTTCCTCAGGGGTCACCTCTTCCACAAGGGAATTAGCGTCACGATAAGGGTTACTAAGGGGTCACTTCGCCCAGGAGATGAGCTTGGCGTCACGATTAGCACTTCCTTGGGGGTCACCCCTTCCACAAGGGAATTAGCGTCAGGATGAGCGTTACTAAGGGGTCATTTCGCTCAGAAAGGAGGCTCGGCGTCACGATTAGCACTTCCTCAGGGGTCACCTCTTCCACAAGGAAATTAGCGTCACGATGAGGGTTACTAAGGGGTCACTTTGCCTTTAGGAGGAGAGAACTGAGTGGCACCTGAAAGAGATCTCAAGTCCTCTCGCGGCCCCAGCGCCACCGTTTTTATACGTTTTTGGAGGCCCCGATTAGAGAGGGGTCGTATCACGATCTAGATTAAAGTGGGGTTATAGAAGTAGTAGGTCGACGCTCACGTATGTGCGCGATCGGGACATTTTTCTCGAGCTGCAGGTGGTGGAAGCCTTCAGGTACGAGCGTAATTCTATGCAAAATAATAATTAAAAATAGCACCTAGGGGTGATATGTTTCAATACCATCTATTCCTACTGCTACGTTTTGTAAAGTTCGAAGGGAAGATTGAAGGGGTCTGTTGAGATGGTTTACTTTTAGTTGTATAACGTTTATGGAGACTGTTTTCATTATTTGTTGGGTGAAATTTATGTTATGCTTTATATACACTATATAACCATCATTTTGGTTTATTTTACCGTAGTTATATATCATGCCATACCCGTTTAAATAATAGGGTTTATGATCAGGCACTTACCATTAGTTTGTAATATCACAATAGCAAATATCATTGCTGCGGTATTTGGGTAATCTAACAGCAGGGTATGAAACTATTTTATTTTATTTTTTAACTGTCAAGCAAGGGACATCAGTGTTGTTAGCGTAAGAGCATATGGGGGCAAATTTAAAAAAAAAAGGAATAAACTTTAATAACTAAACAACAATGCAAAACAAAATAGGTACTGCAAAACAGGAGAATAATGGCGAGCGGTGATGATGAGACGCGTTGCGCCAGCCTCAGATTACGCCAACCATCGTATACTAGTGGCAGCGCAAATGAAATTTTTTTGGTTTGTACGCAAAGTGGTGTTTGGGAAAAAGAAATACCGCAAACAGTATTATTGTGTAATTAATAAAAAAATAACGTAGGTAGTACAAAAAAATGGAAACCTAAAATTAATGTCAGTAATACATCGCATACATATGTGAGTTGTCAAATTACTATCGGAGCCAAAAAACGAATGAAAAAGAAAACATACTTAGAAGAAACAATAAGACTGTACAATAAAGTGAACTAATTACTAAYTACAAACAAGAAAAACAAAAATAATAAGTCACATATTCGAGTGGGTTGTCAAGTTACTACCAGAAATTGAAGGCAAATGAAAAAGAAATAAACGGAACAACATTATACAATAAAGAAAATTAATACATAGGTACATATGCACTATCTAATCACTATCACAGTCACAGTCACTACTATCTTGTAAGTTAATAGTTAGAGGTTCCACTTCACTGAGATTATCAACAAACACTTCATGCTCCATATATTTGTCCTCTCCTTTAATCACGTGGTCTCAGCGCTTCTTCCAATCCTCGGGTGTTACCTTACTAAATTCCTCTTCGGCTATCATCCTTGTGTCATCCAATTCGAACGTGACATTTCTTGCACCAACGTTGTATTTTACTGTGGCCCAAATTAATTCGTTGTCAAACTTGTAAGTTACATGGCGCATTTTGTTATTTTTAATAATTTCGTACAGTTTTGGTTTCAAACTGTTTGGATTGAAATTAATGTTACGATCCGTGAGCCATTGCACCATATCTGCTTTCTTGGAATTCGACGACGGTGCTGGATTGGTTTACACATTATGGTACGGCGCATTATCAATAACAATGACAGAATTCCTTGGCAAATTGGGGATTAACATGTTTTCCAGCTACTTTTTGTAATTACCAGAATTTATTTCTGAATGGTAATCACCACTTTTTGTTCCCGGCTTGAACGTCCTGCATATCAAAAACAAAMCGCATTCTGAAATCTTTTTACTAAWAAAAAAGTTTTTAAAATTGCATTTTTTATCAACTGTCAAATGTTTCCGATGTACTTCGAGGACACCCTGTATATAAACAAATAGTATAATAACGCGTGGGCCATATAAAATTTGCATTTTTGATCGGCTATAAATAAAAAATTAATGAATATTTTTTCAAAGTTATAAGTTTATTAGAAAGATTGAACTTTTACATTTATGAATGAAATACATCATTCAACTAACTACCACGGCTGGTTTTGCAGTACCCCATCCGATCAACCCAATTTTTCAGTACATTTTCGATTGTTTGGGCTTCAATTTCATGAATGGCAACTTCGATTTCCTGTTTCAAAGCCTCAATAGTCTCTGGATGGTTCACGTAACACTTATCTTTAACGGCACCCCACAAATAATAGTCCAACGGTGTCAAATCACAGCTGCGAGATGGCCAATTCACATCACCATTTCGGCTAATTACTCGATTTTCAAAAACAGTTCGCAAAAGATCGATGGTTATGTTGGCTGTATGGCAAGCGGCACCATCCTGTTGAAACTAAACATCATCCATGCCATTCTCTTCAATTTTTGGAAACAAAAATTCGTTGAGCATGGCACGGTAACGATCTCCATTGACAGTAACGGTGGCTCCTTCATCATTTTCGAAGAAAAATGGACCAATGATGCCTCCTGACCAAAATCCACACCAAACAGTCACTCGTTGTGGATGCATTGGCTGCTCAACCACCACCTGTGGATTTTCTGATCCCCAAATACGGCAATTTTGCTTATTGACATAGCCTGCAAGGTGAAAATGAGCCTCATCTGAAAACACGATTATTCTGTAAAAATGCTCATCTTCAGCTAAACGATCTTCAGCCCATTCTGCGAATCGAAAACGCATTGGATGGTCATGAGGCTTTATTTCTTGGAATAATTGAACTTTGTAGGCTTTCATACCGAGATCTTTATGCAAAATTCTCCTGAGAGAAGTGCGAGAAATGTTCAATTCTTGAGAACGATGACGAGTTGATGTTGATGCTTGTTCACGCACACTACGAGCAACAACAGCAATGTTTTCATCTGTACGCACTGGACAAGAACGTAAATGTGTTGGTTTATTCAATAACGATCCAGTTTCACGAACTCGCTTGACAAATTGATCCACAAATTGTCGTGAAGGCATTTCATTTCTACTGAATTTTCCACGTAAATTTCTTACAGTTTGGACAGAAGATTCACCACTTTGGAAATAAGTTTTCAATATTTCCCAATTTTGTTCAGGCGTAAAGCGACCCATTTCGTAAGTGTCAAATATTAAATTAAAATTCTGTCATAGCACGAATGACAGAAGTGTTGCCAAACTCAAAATAACCACTACTTCAAAATGCAAACGTTAGATGGCCCACCCTGTATAAAGCTTCATATATTTGTACTGCTGGAGTAGTTATAGTTTTGACTACTTTAGATAAAAAAAAAATCTTAATTCCAAATAAGGTATGGATTAAATTTGTGTACAGTGTTCAATCGAGCAGCGAACTATACACTTCAATTCTTATAAACTGGGTACATCTCATTACGAGTTATAGAATGAAACTTCATCAAACGTTTCGGTTCTCTTCTATCATTTTAAACCCCCTCGAAACGTACGCCGGTCAGGTCTTTTCCACCTACACGATTCAATTAAGATGATGTAATTGAAGCAGAGCGATTCTGATTCAGGGCTTATTGTAATAACAGGGGTCAAGCCACGGAAGCGCAGGTTATTTATAAAATATTTAGGTGTCGTTAAACACCAACGTTCGTCATAAATTTTAAAGTTCGAAAAGTTCTCCAGGAAACAAAGGTGGTGGCTTATTATATATTTAGCTGAAATTTTGATATCCAGTCAACGCTGAAGGGGCAACGACACCTAAGCCCTGTCGGGGTGTGGAATATCCCAAAGCGCTCTGATCCAATTCGGGGAACAGTGAATATTTACTCTTCACATAAGGAAGGTTCGAAGTGATGTATTATTGAAAAGCGTTGAGATGTAATCSGATATATTGGACCTTATGTCCCTTATAGGTAGCATACGAGAACGTATGTACCTAAAGTACGTAAAAAAAGCGCCAATACAGTTTTTTGTTTTTAGTATTCACCTCCAGGACATTAGAAACCAATATGCTTAACGGGAGCTTTGATAGCTCATGCGTTCACGGTATTCTGGAAGATTTTCCACGAAAGAAATGTTTACAGTATTCCAGTGAATTCTTCCACCAAAACAAAAAAACTGTCTAGCCTTGACAATGTTCCTGCGAGATATACCGCTAAGGTATTTTCTCCGCGCAACGAGTGCATGACGAAATATAAAACAAGCAGCCAAAGATTTCCTGTCAACTCCGGCGAAAGCGAAGCTTTATTTGAATCCGTTTTTTATCTGCACGAAAACAGTGAAAACGAATATGAATACGGTTAACGGATAATTTGTAAAACTGCCGTTTGGAAGCAAATTGTTTTTCTCATAGCTTCATGGCGTTTTCAACTTTAAAATGCGGTGCGTTGTGAGCATAATTTGTCCAATTAAAGTCCATATTTTAATGTATTTCTGAGAATTGTTTCTTTCTTAAAAAGCATTACATAGCCAACTATTATACAATATTAACCGACTTTACGTTTCGCCGTCGGAAAAGACAATTTTTAAAGAGAATTACTAGTACAGAACTTTATTCAACGAATACAAATAAGAGACTAAATTATTACGAGTTAAAAACCGCTGCAAATTGAATCAATACTTCCACATCCAATTGTCAAAATGACATTTACGTTTTTATTTCTTATACTGTACGATTAGTAATCAGATTTTGAGCATTTTGTCTCTKAACACATTTTTTCTAAGACAAAGTCCTCGTGATGTTAGCAAAAATATATAAAATTTAAAATAAGTTTTTTCAAATAACTCTAAAATTATTAACTTAACAAAAAAATTACAAGAGTGCTTTCTGATCAGAAATTTGATTTTCTATATAATACCAAAATTTAAAAAAAATCGTACGAGCAGGGACCAAAATAGGTTTTTTGGAAATATTTCGAAAATGTCAAAATTTTGAATAAATTTTCTAAGACACTTTTTGTGAGAAATTTTATTTCCTATCTGATGGCATTTTCATTTTTTGAATATATTAAATATATTTGGAGATATTAAGGAAAAACAGTTTTCTTTAAGTGACGCTTTTTTGCTAATATCTTCTAAACAGTTTGCTGCACCGAAAATTTATAAAAACCAATAATACTGTTATACTACTAATCACATACTAAAACGAAATAAATATTAAAAAAAATAAAATTTGCAAAAAGGGTATTTACCCCCCAATTTCACCCCCTTCCCGATATCCTACTTACCTCACAAACAATAGGTCGCTTTGGGTAGTTGAGATTTATACGCTTGCCAAATTTCAAGTTCATATATTAAGTCTTTCGAAAGTTATCGTGTATACAAACAAAACCACAGACACACAGACAAGAAATTTGTTTTTGCTCAAATTTTGGTTTTTTGCGTTTTCGACCATTTTAAAGCGAACGAGCAAAAAAAATTTTTGAACATTTTTTTCGCGATACAATACTTTCCATCCGTTAGATATGGAAGTAAAATGAGTGAAGTCGGTATTTTGCCGTATCAGCATTTGCTACAGCTGCAACGGCATCAGGTTGCGGTGGGACTCTGTTATCTGTAGATTCCCATGTCTTGATACTTGCAACCACCGAACTGTTTTTACCAAACGATAAAAAATAAGTAAAAATTGCTCCAGGCGTTTACTTTGTGTCGACCTCTAGGTGTTAAAAATAAAAATAATGGCGGACTAATCCTCATAAATTTATTGCATGTAAAAATAACTAATTATTAAAATTCAGTGATAATTTACTATTTTATTGCATGTAGGTACACCGCGCGTCAAAATTAACGCACCACTAAGAATTGACAACAATTTTAAAATTGATTTTCTCTCGAACGGCTAATCCGGTTTTGATGATCTTCGGTTTCAATTACAGTTTCATTTTCAGCAATGATGAAGTTTTCGAAATTTTTATTCCATTTTCAGTGTTCAGTATTTACTGGATTATTATATTACACTGGATGCACCAGCTACAGCTGCAGATGTCAACTGGAATTAAACTGTAGCACCTTTTTTTCTGAACATTTTCTTTTTGATTCACGCCAGTATCTTTGTTATTAATCAAGATGCACAGTTTCAAAGTGTACCAGTTATTTATGAAAATTTAAGAAGTATACAACAATAAAATTAAACTTCAGAGCACCAAAACAACAAGGACCATACCTATAGGTAACAAGAAAATTAATGAGCTAGAAAGATCGAAAAAATCAATATCTCGTATTGCCGCCTCTACCCCTAATAACAGCTTCACATATTATACAGGGTTTATATAAATGATTCATGCATCCAGAGCGCTTATGGAAAATATCGATTAAGTCAATATATATATACTTGTATACTTGTTATCTGTCGATTTTTGAATTATTTGATATATTTTAATATGAGAACAGGCCTGGGAGTGTGTATTTTCAACATATTCTGTAGTGTTTTGTGGGATAATTAACTTTAACGTTGCAGAAAGCTCACATTTCGGAGCCGTGGTATGACATTAATTCGCTACCTGCAACTGCTATCGCCGTGCATATTGTAACTTGTCAGCAGTTACAAAAAGGCGGCACAAAGAATTCAGAAATCAAAGCCGCCCGCGTTGCATGAAACATTTATAGAAACCCTGTATTATTATCCCACAAATGTTCTATTGGATTGAGATCAGGACTGCAAGCAGGTCAGTCTAGAGACTCAACATCCACCTCATGTAGGTATTTCTACTACACGAGTAACATGCAGTCTTGCGTAGTCTTGCATTAGCAAAAAGTTGTTGCCGATGTAAGGACAAAATGAGACAACATGCTGACAAAAAATTTCTCTAATGTAACGATCACTCGTCAAATTACCTCCATGTAAAGAGACAAGTTCTCTCCGAGCTGTCAAAGAAATCCCTCCTCAAACCATTACAGAACCTGTATTGAATGGGGTGATTTGACGAACGATGCATTGTGCATAACGCTCATTTGACCATCAGGAAACTCTCGCAGTTGCATAGGCAAAACKTAGACTCGTCTCTGAATAAGGCACGTTCCCAATCCTCAAAATTCCAATCCACATGTTGTCGAGCAAACTGCAGTCTCGCTTTACGATGGTTTACCGTTAACATCGGTCTTCTTGCAGGAATTCGAAAGCTTAAATTCTGCTCCTTCTTACAGTAGCCATACTTATTTGGCAAACATAATAAAAGATTTGATACTAACTTTTTCATATTTATCCACCTAAAAAGACTTTCTTATTATTTTGAAAGATGAAATAGAGGTTTTCTTCTGTAAGGCATCCAAAATAACTGAGCTATTAAATATCCTGAATGAAGGTAATTTATATGTACACTAACTTATTTCACCGTATGACCGAATGGCATTCCGCCATTTATTGTGAAAAACATACCATTATGAACCTTTGTGTCATCTGCTCTATCTGGATTATTGGTAAGGCAAAATTCGCTTGCACACGAAAAACCTCGAAAGTTTTACCTATATTGCAGTCTGAACAGCATAATTATACAACAAATTAGACTCATAGCACTTATTTCAAATTTTGCCGATACTTTTATCAAAGAATATAAAGATAAAAATCACGTGTCTTCTGTTATTTAAAAAATGTTATGTTGCTTTAAAGCTCTTGTACTCTAATCATCTTATTCTCAACTGAACTGAACTTAGAAAATCCCTCACTTACTTTATTGTTTTACGGTATATTTTCCTTGTCTTGATGCCGTTAATGAATACAGACTTTAGAAGGTGCAGAATAACTGCTGCAGATTCATATTTGGACTAAAAAAGTATGCTCATATCAGTAAGTACATACAGCAACTTAAATGGTTAAAAATTGATCAACTTTTTCATTATCACCTTGCAACTTTCTTGTTTCGTGTCTTTCGATCCTCTTCGCCAAAATACTTGCGTGATAAGTTCCATAGTCGTCGCAGCTTGCATTGCACTGATTAATCTCTTAGYTATGTCTACCATTTATCAATGCCTAGCTTCCGAACCTTATAATGCTATAAAATGTTATAATGAACACTTTGATTTGTTTACTAAAATATGCTCTGTAGAAAGTTTCAAAAAAACAAATGATGTATAGGTTAAGTCATTAGCTTGTAATTATAGTGAAAACATGGTACTATAGTTGTTTATGTTTTTGGTTTGTTTATTTCTCATATTGAACTAAGTTTATATTTTATTTTGGGTTGAGTGGAATAGCTACGCTAGACTTCGCCCAATAGTATTTTAAATAAAGTTCTAGCTTGATGTTCAGGATATGCATATACATATAAAACTATTTTATCCGTATCATTAACCTGTTTGGACAATTCACTTTGTACGTGGTGTATAATAACAATAACATATCATAACAAGTAAATGGGAAAAATTTTTTGGAAAAAGCTATTAGCGCTAGCATCAGTAGAGTTGTAAAACATCTATTTTTTCCAAGCAACGGACTTAATTATTTTCCAGTCTTTTGTGTATATACGTTTAAATATGGGTTTAAAAACATTACTCACATGTTGTTTACGACTCAACTCTACGGAAAAAAATATTCGAATTGCTGTTTGATGTCCGTGAAATGGTTCCATGCTCAAAGGAAAGGCACATATACCTATGTGAAATTTTATTCGTTTGTGAACTAGGGTTTATTCAATTGAAAAACACAATTACGTAACCTAGTTATTGCTTTAATTACATTTTAGTATTTATAGATCGCTTCCGGCGCTATTTTGTACACAATTTTAAATAATGTTGATGTAATGAACATATCGATATAACGCACGAAACGCGTAATGAAGACAGAAATGCAATTTTCCCATAAGCGTTTTATGTACTTGACATGGGTAATCAATGAATCAAGGAAGTAATACGAAATTAGAAGATATCATCATGACATTTCCAAGAAATCTATTAATCTAGAGTTGGAATTTGGCAAGATGTCCCCAGGTCCTCTATTAACAGCACTTAAGAAGTTCGATCAATGCCACAAAAATCTTAAGTGTTGCATTGATACAAAACTAATGTATATGGGTGCTGCATTGAAAACATGGCTGCAAGGGTTGCAAAATGGTCAAATTTGGAGAAGTTTTGCAGGAATTGGACTAATTTAGAGAAATTCTTTTCCGAAAGCCAGTGCAGTTATGAACGATGTTCTAATACACACATTCAGCTCTACAACGGAATATCCTCCACGGCCAGTGAACCACAGATTATTAATTCTTCTTTAGATTGGCAGCTCTGTATCACCTTATTATTTAAACACGACAATGCCAAAATATACGTAGATGGTTATACGAGTGGTTACAAAATAGCTGTTTCTAGAAAAAGATGTTTGTTCTTAAAAAAATTTTTGGGTACTAATTTCTATAAACAAATATTTAAAATAAAGGCATTCCGAGGGTGACAAAAAGTTAACACAGTGATTTGATTAACGCGTGAAAGAGTGATTTATAGCTTCCACAGGCATGCATCAAGAAGAAGGTGCACAGTTCTTCAACAGTCAGACTAATCTTTTACACATTATTAAAAAAAGTAAACTTCATTATCTATTACAAAGCCGCAACGGTTGCTTATACAGTTACGCGAGCTAGCGGAATTTTATTTATATGTTGTTGGCTAAGAAAGACCTAGTCGTTATCGCAGCGTACAGTATTTCAGAATGCTATTGTGTAGTACCTGAATAACTTCGCCGGGTAGTAACCTAAACAAGATCTTGAAAAATCAGTGTATATAACGACCTAGTTTTGAAGGCACTGAGATTTTAAATTGGAAAACATGTTTCGAGAGACATAATTATATATGCACCAAGCTCTTTGATCTGTTATTGCCATTAACTTTAGTAATAAGCAGAGTGAGGTAAAACTTACCTTGCCTTCTTTGGGAGTCGGTAAAACGATTCTGCTATCTCAATATGTACGACTCTTACAGATAGACATGTATAAAAACTGCATATCTGATCTTTTTTATGACATAGTAACCTCCAAAATAATCCATATCAACATAAACAATTGCTCTTTGAGTTAATGGCTTCGTTACCCTAAAATAAAGAAGCTGGCCCCATTCTAGGAGACCTTTCCGAATGCAACATTCAGGACAATGTCTCTCCGAATTCTTTATGGTCTTCCTTGCTTGTCTTAGTTCGTTCAAAACCAACTGTACTCCACTATGATTGCATTTCTTATGATCATATTGTATTAGAAGATTTGTTGCAAAGTATCTATATCACATCTGGTTATAGCTTTATTTGTTGTCATCTTTTTACACACTTTAATAAACTTAAGAACAATTGTCATTCTTCGTACAAAGAATAATGACGAAAACTTTCGTACGTTTAGTAGGATAATTTCTTCACCTTTGATTAATAAAACTTTACTTTTCAATCATCGTTCGTGCCTTCCTTTGGCCAAATCTCTCTGTCAAGGTCCTCTAAACCATCTAGATGTTAGTGTTTTGTTTACTTCCATTTCGTCTTTTGTTAGATCATCTGCAGGATTTTCTTTCGTAGGCACCCAATCCCATTGTTGTGGATCACTTTTTCATGACTTTTCTCACCCAGTGCGCCACAAAGGTCTTACAATTTCTATAGCATTCGACCGTATCCAACATAAGACCGTTTTAAAATCTGCCTATAAAAATAAAACAGCATTTTCCAGAATCTGAAGATAGTATACTTAATGAAATTCTTAAAACAAACTTCGTTTATTTCATCAGTTTATTCATTGTTATTACATTCATTTCGTTGAGTTCTTGTAGCTGTAGAGCATCCTTTTTCTTTTCTTTTGTGTTCTTTTTACTAAAGGGACGTCTAAAAAGACGAGACTTGCATTTGTTACTTGTTAGTTAGTTGGTTAATCGTTCTAGTTGTTAAGACTACGGTATGAGCGTTTATATATTTTGATCTCTTGATGCTTAGGGTTTATTGTAATTTAGGATAGTATCCAATTATCACGCGTAGTTTAGGTCCGTGTAGCTGTTTTTGACCTATTTTTAGACGGCCTGGTTGGTTTTACTGCGTTTTTGGTGTAATGCTCCCGTCTGTTCAAGGGCCTTTTTACCCTTATTGAGGCATCCCAGATGGCCAGAACAGGGACTCGAAACTACCTGGCTCCGGTCATTTCGATCCTAAAATACGTTCGTTTTGTCCCGGAATGCGATATTAGTTGTATTGGAAGAGAAATAATACAAAGAAAATCGCTAGTTACGCATATGCAACATACGCAAAATTAAATTATTATGTTAGTATGTTAGTCAATTATTTTTCTACTATCTTATCTTATTTTAGTTCCTGTTGTAGGTGAGTTCCCATGTGTGGTCCATGTATATCCATATAAATAGGTGGTCATGTGGGCAATCACCACGCTAAGCACTTGTCCTCACTATATAACTGTGCAACACTAACTGGTTGTAGAGTTTAGTTCATTAATCACAAACCATTGTAGTAAAGCTGTGTGTCCATTGTTATTACATTCATTATTATGAAAATGAATTCGTAATACACCAATGCAAATCCCAGAACTAAATAAAATATTAGAAATCACTTCTGTTCCGTAACGCATTGTGTGTTCTGAAGTATCAGTACAAGAAAATTTCAAGATGCTGTGGAAAATTGTATTAGATTTTATAGCGGAGCATGGAGAATAACGGCACACTCAATCTGAATTCATGCAAGACGCCCAAGACATATTGCGTTACAAACGCGTAATTTGGAGCAACCTAATACCACGGGGGGTTGTGCAAATTTATGCCTCACGGGAAATGTGCCTAGGTCATTATTCGCAGTGCTTATGTAAAACAGCATGGGAAATAACGCAAGCGTGAATTGCTTCCGTGTTCCGCCAAACACACGAAACGAGAACGAACTGCCGACCAACTTTAATTTTAGCATGGCGCACAAAGTGTGAAGTTTAAAAACCAATTGGGTTATGCAAGTCCTGTTTCGGAAACMGCATGAGAGAAACGTTTAGTGCTCCTTTTCGACAATTCAATATTACATTTGTAGCCAGAGGTAATTTTTTGCGACCCTAACTTCCAAAGTTATAGACGTATGCCAGAAAATGGAATAAAATTTCTTTGTTCGCTGTAAGTTGTGTAAGTATTGACGTTTGAAACCACCTACGCGTAAATCGAATGAAAACAACTGGTTAAGATCATGAAGTTATGTAAATTTTTCCTTGGGTCTATACACGACGCTATTTTGAAACATAAATTGACCTGATTCGAAAACTTTCAGAAAAGTTGAAAGAGAACCCGGATACCTTATACCGACAATTTAGTGCGAACCAAAAAATGTAACAAATATTGGATGGTTTTATTAAAAATATTTCGTAGTTGTGTATTTTATTTAGCGACATCCTGTATAGAAATATTTGTATGACATACCTCCGAACTATCGATTAGTTGATTAAACCAGCGTACGGTAGGTATTTCTGCCGCTCCCTTATGTACTGCCGGGCCGACTGCGTTTACGCTGGGTTGGAGGGATGACACACTTGTTGCTAGTGGGTTCCCAATTAGCGCATGTTACAGGAAACTCAGGATTGGAACGGGAAGATTTGGAACGAGCACCCAACCAGTGAATGCAGATTTGTAATGATTTCTTGCTTCTTCTTTCTGTTGCTGTCGTTATGATTTTTTCTTGTCTCTTAAAGCCTTCTTGTTTGAGGCCGTTTAAGAGTGCTGAGATGCTGTTGGCCCTTTCCATTGAGTTTTATATTGTTTGTAGTTTTTGAGCAGTTTGTTTCCAAGCTACTTCTGAACTTGTTGTTGGCGATCTACAGTTTTTCCACTTATTCCTCTTGTAGGGTTTTTGTGTTCTCTTATATATTTGGCGAGCATTTTACGTATCGCAATTGTGTTATTTCTTATTTACACTTAAGTAAATTGTTGAGGTAGATAAAATTAATCGTCGCGTCACCGGAATAACTCGCCCCGCATAATGTTCAAAGATGTACGGTGAACTTTCTCGTCATTCATAGAAAAGACCCTACGCTCTTGAAGCAGGACTAATGCGATTACCAACGTAAACGTAGTTAAAATTATCATAGCACTACCTACGGAAGTTTGTACCTAAGGGGCTAAAAGCTCTGCAAATGAGAAATTCTTGAACGACGCCTACACTAAAGCTTCAGGAAACTCACAATTCTGTGATAATTCACTGTAGTGTCTGATAATAACCTGCTTTACAGAATGCTACCAGATATTGTATATTCTAAGTGTCACTAAAAATATATTTTAGAATTTGTAGGAACTCCTAATCATAATAAGACCTAATATTCTGGTAAAAAAAAAGTAATTACAGTTTTAGGACCCTTTTGATATATATTACAAAAAATGTATGTATAATGTTTATTCAAAATTAAAACGCTTTCTTTCGTTGTTCTACAGTTGGAGCTATCCTTACTGGATTACTTCCAACAGCAAAGTTACTTAGGATAACATTTGAGGTACGTAATATATCCAGCTTCAACTGTTTATTGCTTTGCTTGCTAAATAGCCATGTAGCAGAAATTCAGGTTTGGTACTAAATTGTCATTCTAGGGTATTACGGATCTTGTAATTTTGACTTTATTCCACCTCGAAAGACAATAGCAGTTTCAGGACAATATCCACATAAGAAATTAAATTTAAAAAAAAAGATGCAACAAAATGGCCATTTGAAAATGTGCTTTTGCTTCCTTCTGTCGAAAACCTGTTCCACATGCTTAATGTAGTGTTTTGTTAGCTTTTCGACTTTTTAAAAATTAATGTTGAGATATAGCAAGTGAAATATTCAATGTATCGGAAAATTTAGCTGAATTTAAATACGAACAAATCTAATATGGAATCCACGAGATAAAATCGTTTTTAATAATTCTTGAAGATAGTCGAATGAAACTATAAAGTAAAAACAAAAAATTTTGAAGATGGCAATTTTTTTTTCAAAATCATTTCTAAGTCAGTCAATCTTCGTTTGTTTTTAAAATTACATAATGGATAATTTAGTAAATTAATATCAATGCGCGAAATAATGATGTTTGTCAATTTATAAGATGTACATCTCAAGTCTGTAAGATGCTTGTCCTAGTTAGTCCATTTGGATACTCAGTGATATGTCACAATTGGCTTATGTCTTAGTTGTTCCTCCTGGTTTTAACACCTGTCCAAGTTCACTAAAAGCTACTTAACCACTTCTTGGGAGGCTCCACAAGTTTCTTTAGAGCTGACTGTAGTTTATGTGGTTTCACATTGACTTCTTGTTTTCGCTGTTTGCTTTTTTCAGCTGACAATTCATAAAAAATTGATTGCACTACTCTTCTGTAACCAAATGTGTAATCCAAAACACGAGATACTGCTACACAGACCGACAGGACACTTTGGTGCAGATTTTATTACTAATTTTTTTGTTTTTGTGCGTCCCATGATTGGAATTCCTGAAAATTCCTAAGATTTAAAACTTTTTTTTATATCCGCTATTACAAACTTGCATAACATGTTTTGGTGTTATCATAGAATCCAAACTATTTCTTCCGTCTTCTACACAAAAAGGGCAAATAATATGTTTGGAAGTATTGCCCTCTACTGCCATATTATTCATATTCCTTATATCAATATTTTTGTTGACATGCTAGCAAATTTTGAACTGCATGTGTTTCATACGTTAGTTTATATTTCCTCAAGAAAGACGTTTCTACCACAACTAATTATCATTTACCTACTTGTATGTATATATGTCAATAAGCACAATTGATATTCATGCTATTAGAAAATTTGCAAAAATAATAAAATGATAGTGGGTGGTTATATGATATCAATGAGAGCAAAGCTCTTTTGATAACAAAATTGTTTGTCAGACCTTCTTGCCAAAATTAATTTGTTCCCAAAACGAGTTCTTGTTGCCTAAACTTTTGTCTAATTAACAAAATAATATTTCGTTTCTCAGTCGTCATAGAATTAAGAAAAGTAATAAAATACAAAACAATATTTAACTCGTTTTAAGCAGTATTTATAATGACAACCATTAAAAACTAAATATTTCTAGATTTCTGTTTATCTACACACTGCTATATTCTAGAAGAGATAGTGGTAGTAAGATATTGCATAGTTTACACGCAGATAATATGTAATTTACATGGCGCATTCTAAGCTTCCATCACTGGACGTAAAGTAATTTCTACAGTGTTTTATCGCAAAACTTTGTTGGGCTTAAAAATTACCTGGCACTTTGGTTCTTTTCTTTATTAGCTGTTTGGCATTTGTCGTGGCTCTTGCTCATTGTATATATTCACAGTTTGCAAATACGTGATAGATGGGGAGGGATTATTGCTCGGTCTGTTTATTATTTTGATCTAATTATAAACTTGATCGAAACGTAGCGCACTAAAGGGGCAATACCTTTGTTTTGATAAAATTTGCGATAACATAACCTTACTGTATCATTTCTTACAAAAATTACTGTAGCCGCACAGTGTGAACTTATAATAGGCTCAGGATTCAGGATTACTATGTTACTTTATATTTTACTATCAATTCAGAAGAAAAACGAACGACTGCAAAGCTGTTTGCGAATCGTAAACAGCCGCTTTACTCGTTTCTCCACAGGTAGAAACTATACTATAACGAAGCAGGACGCAACGAACAAATGGATTTCCACAACATATCCCCTTCGTTGAAATTTAAGAAATCTCCAGAGAAACCCAATCCTTCTAAATCAAGCGCAAGTAGCTATCTAGCGAACGCAGCGAGTGTCCCACACCGGATAAATTCTCCCGCGAAGCTCTAACAACTTCCGGCACTGGATTAATCCAATAACAAAAAGTCCGCCAGGTTTTTAGCCATAATCGCCGTTTGGAACAATGGCTCGCATATACGGATAGCGATAAGGGAAGGATCTGAATAAAAAATGTCCACAAAAAATTGCTCCTGTCTATGGCCATCCATCTCAACCTTTCAGGATGCGCTGCAGTTCGTTGACTCCGCGCTTTTTCCCACAACGAGGAAGCAAGACAAAAGGTCTTTTAACTCATCCGCGAATTGGCCTCTCCCTGGTCTATTATCCATGCAAATTACCCTCATGTGTCTCTTTTTCGTAGTTTTCAAGCAACCGCCCAAGATAGATTATCTCCGATAGTAACTCGAAGAAGTGAATTACTTCAGGAACATTTACTTTTGTCCATTAGAGGCGGGAGGTGTAAAATTGCCTCTGAAAGTGTATAACTGGAACTTATCTGTTTCAGAGCCTATCGCCTTTTCGGGTGCTTTTACCATATAATGTATATAAATGCAAATGAGCGGCAACTTGCCGTATTAAACGCTAATGAATTTTGATTATTGTCTCCTCGTTCGTTGAACTCTTAATGGGCTTTATATAACCAATGCGGCTCATGCTTTTTATTCGTGTTTGGAATCGAATGTTTCAAAATAATTTACTTGTAAAAGTGGTACTAATGATTATTTGTAAAGTTATCAGAGTTACTTCTTCATGATACATATTCAAAATCAATAATACATTACACAGTACTGTTAACCGCAGTCCTAACTCATTTTAGAGCACATTTTTGAAATCTGCAGCTCTAAATACATTTGTACGTCGATTTTGAATTAAATCTATTTTTTGTCAAAAATCACATAACATCCAAGGCTAACCCCTTATTTGTTCTTTTTTGACCTTAATATTTTTTCGTCTCCGATTCAGCTGAATACAAGTATACTGACTGATTTGGACCTCCTGAATTTCGGAATGGCCTCAGTTGGTCGCTAGCTACAACGGTTCGCTCGGAAAATGTCCTTATTTAGACCGCCCTCTGTCCTAACTCATTTTAGAGCACATTTTTCAATTCAAAAGTTCAAAATACATCTGTACGTCGATTTTGAGCTAAATCTATTTTTTGTCAAAATCACAAAACGTCCAAGACTAACCCCCTTTGTCCTTTTTTTACCTTAAAATTTTTTCGTCTCCGATTCAGCTGAATACAAGTATACTTACTGATTTGGACCTCCTGAATTGCGGAATGGCCTCAGTTGGTCGCTAGCTACAACGGTTCGCTCGGAAAGTGTCCTTATTTAGACCACCCGCAGTTTTAGCTCATTTTAGAGCACATTTTTGAATTCTGCAGTTCATAATACATCTGTACGTCGATTTTGAGCTAAATCTATTTTTTGTCAAAAATCACAAAACGTCCGAGGCTAACCCCTCATTTGTTCTTTTTTGACCTTAATATTTTTTCGTCTCGGATTCAGCTGAATGCAAGTATACTTACTGATTTAGACCTCCTGAATTTCGGAATGGCCTCAGTTGGTCGCTAGCTACAACGGTTCGCTCGGAAAGTGTCCTTATTTAGGCCGCCCGCAGTCCTAGCTCATTTTAGGGCACATTTTTGAATTCTGCAGTTCAACTTAACTTCTTAAGCCAGTCTTCCACACCTTTATCAACACGATGGATAAACGAAAAACCACCAGGCCATATTATGCGGGGGCAGCTGTTCACCATATGTTCAATTGTTCGGAGGGGGTCTCCACATTCACATGAAGGGTTGACAGATGGATCCCATTTATTAAAAAAAAACTTCATTTCCCATGACCAGTGCGAAAGCGATTCAGAGTGACCTAAGACTTTTTTGGAAAGTCAGTTCCTGCCACTTTCTCTTTAGGATCGTCTATAAGCTGTTGATTAAAGATATCACGTTTCTTGAGTTGCCAAACAGAACACCAGTGTAAAGAGCACGAAGAAAATCTTCTTTCCGCAGAGGTTTTCTGGAAGTTATCCGAGTTGTAGGTAGCTCTTGCAGGTCTCGGGAAATCAGAACTCATTAGGAGCTGATTGATATTTTTGCCAAGCATTGTATGTAGCAAACTGTCTGCGAATCTCCGGAGGAGCAATGTTTGAAAGACTCGGAAGCCAATATAATAGAGCTGACCTAATTATACCAGTGATTAGTCACATTGCAGAATGTAGTTGAATGTCAATTTTTCCTGTGTGATGACTGTTTTCCAGACAGGACAGCAGTACTCAGGAGTGCTATAAAGCAAAGCAGTTGCAGAAGTACGGAGACAGCAATCACCTTTGGTTTCTGAAACAAACTTGGAAGAGTACATGTATCTAAAATATTATTATATATTCAAGAACTCTTGGTAAATACCATCAAAACCAGCAGCTTTGCGGGATTTCAGAGCACAAATAGTTTACAGAAGTTTTTCCAATGAGAATAATTGTGACAACTCTACTGAAGTCATCATGTCAGTGTAATGCTGACAGATGGCATTGCCATCCTAAATTCTTACTTAACTCTACTGAAGGTTCGCATCTTTTTTTACTGACCAAGTTTTCCCTTCATCTTCTTCAAATCCTCCGTAAGTATTTGAACAMGATTGAAGATATTAACCAGTCGTGAAGCTAAAACATTAGGCGAAATTAATTATGTTTGTTTATGAGTTTCATTAATGGTTGGTTCTATTTTTTCAGCAGGTTCCAACTGCTGCGACTGGAGTGGGTGAAGTTCATACTCTGCATCAGAGTATTCCATATTTTGTTCCGAGATTGATTCAGGGATTCAAGAATCCTGTCAGCGAATTCATAACTGGGATGAGCTTGATACTGTCTATATAAATGTTGTAAATGGTGAGGTCTCCAGCTTTAGTTATGATCATTTCAACACCATTTATAA
This sequence comes from Rhyzopertha dominica, assembly GCA_025024175.1. Classification (NCBI taxonomy): domain Eukaryota; kingdom Metazoa; phylum Arthropoda; class Insecta; order Coleoptera; family Bostrichidae; genus Rhyzopertha; species Rhyzopertha dominica. Next base: position 75,679,663 of record QCXZ01000137.1, read on the forward strand.
TTTCTTTATTAACTGACCGGAAGTTGGTTAAGTCAGATTTCACATAAGTTCACATAAGGTTCTCCAAAGAAATATTTACAGAAATTGAATTATACAACAATGATATTCATCATTAGATGAAGGATAGCAAGTGCAAATATAAAAAAGTAGTATATTTCACCACAAAACTCATCACACTCCGAAAAGTGCGTACATTTTAGGCTAGTGCTATAAAAACTCTCCCCGTCGTTATCTCCTGGCTTCTTATTTAGGAGTTCCTGGCATTAATTTTGTTCTGAACTACTTCGACTGTCTCGTTTTTTTTTACTCTAGCTTAGGAGTCACATTTTTCGGCTTCTGTACAAATTTGAGCGGTATGCGTTTTTTGAGTCTTCTTGTTTGTCGTCTGCTACAAAAATATTTTCTTTCACCACCAACCCCAGCAAAGAATAAAATAAAATGAAAATGCAGTTTCACTGCTGTTTTAAAACCAAATACGTGTACCTACTAGAACATTAGAGGTAACAACAAAGAGTTCCGCGACCCACGTGTGGTTTAATGTCAAACTAGCTTGCGGTTTCTTTTAATCTATCAAACTATAGTTTCTTATTACATGAGTCAACAATTGAAAATGACTGTAAATAGTTATCATATATTAATAATCAAATCAAGCATCCTTTCAAAACAGCAGTGGTAGTCATTCATTTTTCTCCAAAATTGAACTATATAAAAAACAATGGTTATCATTGCTGGATTTTTGATGAAGAATGCAAAAACCTGTATAAATAGGATATTTCAGTACAAAATGTTTTTTTTTTATTAGACCAGAAAACGAACTTTAAAAATCGCTATATTATCTTGTTGGGGCATATAGCAATTATCAAAGTTCAGTGGACTGTATGAGAATTTATCAAACCGAGTGCTGGCTTTCGCGTTCTATACCAAATTTAAGGAAGGTAAACTGACCTGGATTGTAAGGAACTGCGTTCTGCGGAGCTTCCAGTGAGAAGATTCGGTCCATCCACGGAATTGTGGCACTCGCGAGCGCGTTGTGTAAGTTTCTATTGTTTACATAGTTAACACAAAACAAAGTTGATGGTTTTAGCTAGTAAGCAAACGTCGGCGACACTCTACTTGTGGCTTGTGGCGATCGTCTATTCTTCTCTCTTACTATCATGTGGTGGTAAGCAAAAAAAGCAGGAATCAAGAGATGATGGTTGCCTGGATTTCAGTGCAGAACTTATCAAGCCAGCACAATATATAATATACATATACAATATCTATAATTACTTCAACAATAATACAACATATCTGAAAATTTCCTTATTTCTATACAATGCACCATACATCATTTGTTTTACCAACTTGTACTAAATGATTACTTAATGTAAAATTGAATTCTCTTTGCATTTAATTAAGGTACTTTATAGGTATCCTCAATTGTTCTCATATTTCTTGTCTTACAAGAATATCATATATAAACATTTTATTTGATGTAATTACGTCAGAAATTAACATTATTTCCAAAACGGACAAATACCTGCGTAAAATAGTCTCTGGAGTTGCTTAGTAGTGTGACGTTATTTAGCATATATTATGTATGAATTTCGATAATGGTGTTTTCATGGTTAATATATATTGTAATTGGTCTTAACTTACTTAATAAATATGTGGGTAGATTTTATACTTATTTATATCAGTATGTGTATTGCTTTGTAGTAGATGTGATTTTTTTTGTATATGGCAAGCTCCTAATTAATTTACTAAATAGAAAGTAGCAGAAAGCATGGGTCCCTACATAAATGTAACAAAAGGTGTAAATTAACATAAATGACATTTTTTTATTTAAACCCGCTTGTTGCAAAAGGTAACAAACTATGAGCTCAAAATACAAAAGTGACATTCAATTTAGCACTCTTATTTATCAAGATAAGAAAGAAATCACAGAATTAGTAGTTTAGAATGCCATTTTGTGCATCCATACCAAATTTGAGGAATCTCAAACGGTGCAAACACAAAATTGCCCAATCAGGTTTTAATAGGGCATTTGTTTTGAAGTTAAGCTACCAATCTTTTTTAAATAAATATTGAACATAACAGTTTGCATTATTCGATATTCGAATACCACCCTATATGTTTAAAGCTGGATACGTGAACATCAATGGTATTTCTCACGGTAATGATACAACTTTTGGTTCATTATTAGGTTTATCTTGTTCAGAGGAACCCACCTGGTTCACCTTTTCTCCTTTGACCATAAAAACTCATCTTTTTCTCTATTGACTTCTCAGTATATTCTGAAGCTACATCAGTAGATCGTGTCCAACTCAACTTCCTTTTATTTATCTGCATTAGGTGATTCCCAATAATCTGCAATGAGAGCAAAACCATTTCCAATGTATTAATGTCGCAATTTGTCTGATAAACCCTAAATATTTATATTTAAAGAATATTATGTCTGTATGAACACCATCCGGTAGTATGGAAATATATTTCTTAAGCGTCATCGCATGCTCAATGTCACCACCCTGATGATTGCATATTTTCACCCGTTGTAAGTTTGTTAATGATCTGAACTGTATCTCTACTTTGTATAGTATATTTCTCTTCTTCTATTCGATTCAAAATTGCTACAAATAGCCACAGTCTTCAGAAATACGTATAGTTATAATTAGGTGCATGAATGATAAACTTAGCTAATTCAGCTTGAGTAAAAATAACGAACTMATTGGGATCTGTAGCCTGCTAAAGGGCTAAAGAGAACGGCAGCTCTTTGTCCGTAGGCTTGGAGGTGGATCTGCTTGTTGCGTACCTTAACATGGTCGCCACTTGACGTATCATTCATTGCTTTGACAAAAAAGAGTACCTGGCTCGACGGAGATTTTTATATTTTTCCTTCTTTCAGAATTCATGATTTAATAATACTGTGAAAGCGATTTAACAAATAAGGAAACGCTGCTGCCAAAAAAAGGAACTGTCTAACAAACATAGGACTCTGCTTAATAGAGATAGGAAATAGTGAATGACATCAGAGAAAAGCAAAAGAAAAAAACTGTGCCGGATTCATTAACACAGTTACAGTAAACAGTTTTTATTCCGGCCGCTCCAAAACATAATTCATAAAGCTCAGCTGTTGAAATGAACATCGACGTTCGGCATTATAATCCTGGTCTTTATTAAATTCTGCGAACATCCGCCTGCGTTTTACCTCTGCATACCTAATGCGTGATGCAGGCTTGGAACTTGCAATATATGCCGTATATCTCCCGCAACTGTCGTGTTTGCTTGCTTTTTGGCGCACATGCAATGTAGCGTTACGACAATAATTTTTGTTTTTCTTGCGTCCTGGAAACATTTGGGTACCTGGAATGACCCCAGACTGCATAATGTTACAGTTAGCGTTGTGCTTTACGCCGCTTTCATAATTGCACTTCAGAGAAGTTCGTGGATATCAGAGTGTTATTATCTTAATGTCCTTTTGAAGGAAGTTATATTTCGTTTGTTTACCACCACCTATATAGGCGGAATGAAAATTTGAATAAATAGCGTTACACCTTTTCGTTAAACATGGCGATTTTCTATTTTATTTGCTCAGTTTTTAATATTTCATCTTCGTGCCCACCATATCTACGAATTATTATCTTTACAATAGCAAATTGCGCTACTAGCGATAATAAATTCAGTCCTTTTGTTTCATTTTTCTACCATTTCTATAAGTCTAGGAAAGAATGCTTTTTTCATGTCGGATGGAGAATATTAATTAATTAATGAAGGAGTGTAGAATAACTACGAGGGCTGTTTTTTCTTCCGACCTCCGATGGGTCATAAAAATAAGACTTTATACATAAAAATGTTTTATTATTAAAAGTTTAACAAAGTTTCACTAGTTTTATGCAAAGTCGCCAACCAACTCGGTTAAATACATTTTCTGAAGCTTTTGGTTGGTGGCAAAGGGGTATCTGCTCGACCATGAAGCAAAGGACGACAATAAAGAAGGAGTTTACGAGTAGAATAAATGAAGAGGGATGCTTTCGTTCGTTTGGGAGCATCCATCGTATAGTCCGGACAATAATTTTTATGTATTTCGAGGATTACCAAGTAACTGTTGCAGTAGGAGGTCAAAATGTATTTGACTGAGTTGGCGGCACAGTTCCTTGAAGAGGGCATCTATAAACCTGTGCCAGGATACGACAAATGCTTCAATTGTTCTAAAGATTTTACAGAAAAGTGAGTAAGACTTTACTCAATTTTTAATAATAAGATAATTTTTCATGCAAAAGTATCTTATTTTTATAACCCATTGAAGGTTGAAGGACGCAGCCCTCGTATACTGACTCACCTAGAGTTAGAAAAGCCCAGTAAATTTATATTATTTGAACCAATTCTGGTAAGTACATACTTTATGACTGGCTCCAGTGGCTATGTATATAACTAGTATAGAGAACCACTGTAAGAGCAAGCTTATATTCATTTAAAGGTGCCAGCATTTTTACAATAGTAATAATTCTACGTCTCAACGAGATTACCTGAGTTCAGTCAGCAATAATCAACAATCTTATAAAACTTGGAATGCTCTAGAGTCACTCTCTGTGTATCAGCCTACTCTGCACTCGTTTCCTGAACATCTGGCTGACCCTGATGAAATTAAAGACTATTTTTGCATTTTTTTTCAGAATAACAATGATTTGTCTAACGAACTGATTGAATATTACCAAGATAATTATTTGAAATACAATCTTAACTTTGATTTTGCTCTGGCMTCGGTGGATGATGTTCATAGTGCTTTGTGTTCAATCACGTCTAAGACATCTGGGGATGACAGCATGACTCTGGCTATGTTGAGATACTACAGTCCTAACATTCATATCGACATTATGCATATAAATAATTGTTGTATTGAGAAGTCCTATTTTCTACTTGCTTGGAAAGCTGCAGTGGGATTGCCGTTGCCTAAAAAATCAAACCCTGCTAGTTTATCGAACCCGTTGTCTCTAAAATTTTCGAAAAAAATCTTGTATAAACAAATTTATGAATTTGCTGTTAATAATGACCTCATCCCCAATAATCAGTGTGGCTTTAGAAGGAGCTTCTCTACAGCTACAGTTTTACCTTGTGTTGTTGATGACATTATTAGAGCAACTGATGAGGTTCTTGCTTCGATGTTGGTATTGTTAGATTATTCTAAGGCTTTCTTAATCACGGATTGATGTGTGCTAAGTTAAAGTACTGTGGATTTACTTCATCGTCAGTTTCTCTGGTGTCATCTTCTCTCTGCAATAGATGTCAAAAAATATTTTCCAGTAACCGTTATTCTAATACTTCAAATATTTTAACTGGAGTTCCTCAGGGGTTCATTCTAGGCCCATTATTGTTTATTATATACACTGCTGWTATAATTAATTCTGTGAGTAGGTGTAAGGTTCAAGCATATGCTGATGACGCCCATATTTATCATCATTTCAGACTTGAAGACTGCTTAGCTTCATCTATACTTATTAATGAGGAACTCGATGGAATCACAACTCTGTCTGGGAAGCATAATATAAAATTAATCCCTTCTAAATCACTTGTTGTGTTGTGGCAATAAAAATGTCAGAAAATATGTATGCGATTCTATGTCGGTAACTCTAGCAGGTGTTAATGTGAAATTTGGGTGTCATTATAATAGATAGTGCACTTCGGTTTAGGAAGCATGCCACAAAGCTAATACAACAGGCATTTTCTGCTTTAAAATTGTTATATTCTAGTAGATATTTTTTAAATTTCTTACTAAGGATTATGTGATAGTCTTGTATCATCGCATTTTAACTATTGTGACTTTTTTTATGGGTTCTGTTTGGATGCCATCGAGAAAAGTCGTMTGCAGAAGGTACAGAATGCATGTTGCTGATATGGCTATGGTTTGAGTAGACGTGATCATATCACGTCGTTTATAAGTGATTTAAATTGGTTGAACATGGATAATAAGAAGTGTCATCTTAACTGTTTTTTTTCATAAAATGCTTACCATTCCATCTCCTAACTCTAACTCACGCAGATATTTACTCCAGAAACACTCGATTTAGGGACAGTTTTGTTGTGCTCCGCCACCGTATAGCTCTGTTTCGCACGTCAGTTTAAACTGTATAATATTAATAAGTTTAAATATAAATTAAAAAAGTACTTTTTTATTACTCAGACTAGATGAAATCGAACAAAATTAGTTATGTAGTTTGCGTAAAGCCAAGATAGTACAAATTTTTATTCAGAAGTTCTTATTTCAGAGTATGACTTAAAAGTGCTGAAGTAAGTATACTTTCGTTGTTCTCCCACTTTACACTAGATAAATTTAAAACCACAAATAAAAAAAAACCGCTACAAGTATACTCCTCTTTATGACAAGAGCTGGTATCGACCCAGTAATTATAGGAGTCAGCACATTATTTTAAATCAAAGTATTCTACGCTACCGCTAGATCCAAGGAAGAGCAATGATGAAAGATTCTATATCTATTTCGTATCGAAAGATGGTAATGCTGCCAAAAAAAGAACATCGCTCCTAGTGGTGATTCATATAGTCTCTTATATCTTAAATCACAATCAAAAAGTTAAAGAAGTAGTATTTGATAAACTGAGCCTTAGCTCTGTGATTATTTTCATATTGTGATTAACTGTTTCAGTGGAAAAAATCAGCAGCTTTGGTACACGTAAGCCTATAATTCTTTATAATAATATGACAGACAATGAGAATTTATAGCAACACTTTAACCTTTAATCAAGTAACGMGGGAATTGGCAATGTACTCGGCAAGCCTAGAAGAAATCGAACAATATTCATCGGTACTTTATTATGAAGGGTACAGCGAGAAATTATTATTGTTTTTTATTATTCATATTCAAAAAAAAGGTGGCAATCCATAATTTTTAATAATAGTAATACTTATCCATTGGTATTTGTGAAAATATTACATTGTGTTGTGTATCTTTCGTTGATTAGACTTTAGAGCAATATTTATGTAGAATTCATATACATATAAATAATAAAGCGTGCAATATTTTAATCCCTTGAAGGGTGCTTCATCTATTTATTTATATTTATTCTCGTAGTTGCTGTAAGCAAATTTTCTGAAAGCGTGTATCGAAATTTGGTAAGGTAACATGTTATACATATTCACCCTGGTTCTGGATGGCACCACATACACAAAGGGTTGAATTACTTTTAAGTTCCTGCATATTCTACTTCTTACAAGGTCTTCATTTAGACGAGGTGTTTTTTGGAATCTTTGTTCGAACTCTAAAAAACTTACAGTACTTATAGGCTGCGCTACGCCTGCTTATCTTTCTTGAGATCAGGCAGCTTAGTTAAAGTTCTCTAATAAAGATTTTGATTTAATTAATAACGGCAGCTGCATGCACTTACATCCTAATTTTCTTATATATTCGTTACATTGCTAGTTTTGTCTATTTTTTTGCTCGATGACGGTAATGTCGTTCTGTAGTAGATGTTGTAGGTTTTTCTCGCTCAATAAGGAGAAATCTTAAAGCTCACATCAAAGCAACTCCCACGCGTTTTTATGCATTTTAAGTATGAAAGTGACACGAACGTTTGATGTTTATTGGCTTATCAACAGCTATCTTCTGTGTATCTCTTTTTATTAAATTATTTCAAGAATAAACGTAGGTTGGTATATTTCTGTATTTTATTATTATCGTGCATAAGGCTAACAGATTAGGCTTTTGCGTCTAACTTTTCAGTTACAGAACTGAAATAATGGATTCCGGATGTTAGGAGATATGACGAACGAGACATTCCAAATTACTGCCATTTGGCTGGGCATTTTAGGAGCTAAAAGGTAGCCACCGGAGTGCCAGGGTCTGTCCTGTTTATGAGCAAAAAATTGAAAGGCTACGCTCTGGCACACAATAATAATTAACATTGCTCCGTGAACGTAGGCGCCGATAAAAAAGCTGTTTGCGAAAAGATGCTTTTATTGCCCGTTAGTGCGGGGTCTACAGTAATTAATTTGAAATATTAAAGCCTTCGATTTTGGGCTAAGAGAGCACAGCTTGTCTTTGATGTGAGAATAAATAAATGAGTATACAGGGGATAGTTCTTTAATTGATGAAATCTAAACAAGTCTCTTCTGTTACTGTTTTATAAAAAAAATTAATGTGTACAGTAAGAATGAAACACAATAATTTCACGACTTACATTATAATAATCCTCGAAGCATAATATTAATTGTCGATGAGCTTGCATAGAACTATAGGTGATTAGTGCCCTACAATAATAACTTATAACTAGCATAATATGTAACAGAGACAACCTTATAATATATAGTACCACTTGTACTATGTATCTGCATTGGTGGACGTAAATACCCAAAAAAAATAGTCTTTATACTTTATTAATTTTGGTTAGGAAACTGTTTTGGACTGTCTCTGCTAAGTCAAGGTCAAAAAGTTATAAGGAATTCTTTGAGTCTTAACAATAACAGCGCACGTTTTTTTTTGTTTTGTATAACGTATTCTATCAAACAAAATATACAGTAATTTTAATATGCCATGCGATGCCCCGAGATCCAAAAATCAAAATTAAGTAATTTGGAAACTAGGAGCTAAACAGTCTTTCTTAAATTTATTTTATTCATTTTTAATTTTAATTTTATATAATAATAAGATATGTAGTTTTACGCTTTAAGTTAAACAGCTTTTCAGAGTTGGTTTCATTTATTCACCTGTTATAATTAGGTTTTGTTTTTTCTTTTTATTACTATTAAGTTTGACATTTAAAAAGAACAAAGCTAAATAATAACCGTTCTGTTTTTAATGATTTATATTTATTAAGTAACTCTTTAGACAACATATACATTGAAAAGTAACAAAATATCTAAGTACGTACTTCAGTAACTTTTTTGCAAGAAAATATTGATATTGTAGACAGACCTAACATTATTTATGAATGCCAATTTTTAAATTTTAGTGTTTGATTCAGTCTTTTATATTTAAAAAAAAAACACACAAACATGGCTCAAGATAAATTTTTAGCATTATTATTTCAAACGACCCCCTGACTCCTCTTCTCCTGGGGAACAGGAATTACATTCTTTCTAACTACTAATTTTAAGGATTTAGTGTTTGTTTTCAGTCTTTTGCAGTGAAAAGAAAAATACATGAACAAGCCTCAAAATGCATTCCTAAGCATTAGGTTTTATAACTACTAATCTATCTAGGCCCAACGTTATATCTGACCAAATATCTTAAGATTTTGGTATCTGTTTTTATAGTCCTTTACAATAAAAAAACCGCTGCAAATTGAACCAAAACTTCCACATAAAACTACCACTATTTCTTATATTATACGACCAATAATGAGTTTTTGAGCATTTTTTCTTTCTACACATTTTTTTCTACGACAAACGGTTCTCGTGATATCAACTAAAAATCTATAAATTTTTAAAATTGTTTTTTTCTAAATAACAAAGAAATTAATAACTTAACAAAAAATTGCAAGAGTGCTTTTCCATCGGAAATTTGATCTATATWATAACAAAATTTTAAAAAATTGTGTGGACAGGGTGCAAAATGCAGTTTTTTTGGAAATGTTTCGAAAATGTCGAAACTTAGTAAAAGTTTTTAAACCACCTTTTGTGAGAAATTTTATTTCCTATCTGTTGGTATTTTCACTTTTTGAATATATTTTGTATTTTCGGAGATATTTAAGTTTTTAAGTGACGCTTTTTTTCTAATATGTTGTTTGCTGCAACGAAAATTTGCAGGGACGAATAATACTACTAATTGGAAAAAAATAAAAACATAAAATTTGCAGTTTCACATTCTTCCCTATACCCTTACTTGCCCAAAAAAGCAATAGGTAGTTTTGGGTAGTTGAGATTTATACGTATGCCAAATTTCAAGTTAATATGTTAAGTCTTTCCAAAGTTTTCACGTCCACGCACAGTCAGACACCAGACAAGAAATTTTTGGCTCAAATTTTGTTTGTGGACGTTTTCGAGCATTTCAAATGACTAAATTTTTTAAAAAAAATTTTCGCAATACGATACTCGATACCCGTTGGATGTGGAAGTAATATGCGTTTTAAACATACATATTAAAAAAATGCGAAAGCATTTCACTGATTACCAATTTTAATATTTTAGTATCTGTTTCACAATCTTTTACAGTGTAATAAAGGACATTAACGAACCGTGAAGTGCATTTTTAAGTATCCTTATTTAACAAATAATAACCTCAATTTCCTTGGGAAATACGCATAATATTATTTCTGACTACGAATTTTAAAATTTTAGTATCTTTTTCAGTTTTTTACATTAAAAATGTTTTCCTAAGCATCTTTATTTCAAAAAAAAAATCGACGGACGACCTCCGACGCCTTAGAGAACAGGCTTAACATTATTTCTGACTACCAATTTTATTATTTTAGTACCTTTTTGGTAGTCTTTACGCTGAAAAAAAAAGACAGTAACAAACCTTATGCTGCATTTTTAAGCACGCTTATTTAAAAAAATTAAATTTGTTGCCTTAATTATTGTTATATTTGATAATATAAGTTATCCCCTGTTATGGCCGCCAGCCCCCTCCAACAAAAAAAAAACTGTTCTAGATCAGGTTCTGGTTGAGACAGCCTGTATACTATGCGATTCAAGATTGAAAGTTTATCTACAGAATATAATGAAATGGTTTACAGTTTGCAAAATTTCAGCTAACAAGGTAAATTCTCAAGAAATATATAATTTTACCTCAATTTTTCATCCCCAGTGTATAATGACCAACCATGCAATTGCAGCCAAAGTTATTTATTTGCAAGCTCAATAGTTACATAAAAAAATGTTTACGTACAACAATCAAAATTTTCCAAATAAGTTACACTAAACATATTCAAAATAATTTATGAAATACTCGTCGCTCGTAACGTCGCACAGATCGACGCTGCTGAAATTGGACACCAGGATGTGGCTGTCCAGTCCGTACACGTTAACGCTTTCTATTACGTACGGCCATTGCCTCGCTCCATCGCAGCCCACGTCGTTGGCAGCATCCATCAGGTTGGCCACAGCAATCCCGGATTCATTTGCGGAAAACGTCATCACCGCCGAGCTGAAGGAAAGCGTTCCCGCGGCTGTGCAATTGCTCGAAAGTCCAGAACAGTTCAGTGCGACGGCCAGGGTTAATGTGTCCAAGGATTCCCCGTTTGCGTTTGCCTGCAATCAGGGGGGATGGGATTAGAGCGCTATTAGAGTCCATAGGCGATGCTGTTAGGTGCACCTGGGTCACAAAGGCGACGTATGGCTACTTAACCTAAGAGCTCATTGATGGTGGAATGAGAATAGGGTTGTAGGAGAGACAGAGGGAGAGAGACTGGAAGCGACACGAAATAAAGGGGGGCAGGATGTTTAATTCTATTAGTTGCGCACAGTGTGGCCAGCTGAGGCAAGGCGAAGTGATGAATCCTTATGAAGTTTAGGTAACCACAGGAAATGTATTTCTAACTCAACTAAATTTTGTCCATTGATTGCCACATATTTTTAAAACCTCTTTCTCTAAACATGCATCACACTCTTGAAATAGAATAAAAAGAATTAGATGAAAAAATAAAGATACTCTATTTTTATTTTTAAGTGGGTCGAAATCGTTTCGCTATTACTAGACCTCGTCAGTGCAATATAGGTCTAGTGCAGAGAGCATTACAAGGAAACAATGCGCAATGGTATGGGATTAGTGAAAAGGCATATGGCAGTGTAATCTATTAGCAATAAACTAGCATGATGATAAAACAACTTGACTACCTCAATGGGACCTTTAGTATGTAGTTGCCATTGAAACAGATGGCTGTCGTCATGTCAGTTTATTGCTGATAGTTGCCATTGTTATCTACATTTTCCCTAAAATAACATACCATTACTTAACTATACAGACAAAACTCAGGAGCTTTAATAAAAGCGAAACAGATCTGTCTGCAGTTAACATATGTAGGTGCATGCCAACTGGGCAGAATCCTTTAAGAAGTCCTTTCTAATTGAGGCAGCAAATACTGATATTTGACCATTATCCACTAGCCGTGTACAGATAAAAAATAATTGAAAATTTTAGGTTCAATAGATAAACGATGAAAATCTATGTATGCATAATCTTTTTTATTTCTGATGGCTTCGACGTCTTTCTAGCAGACTACATCTACGATACACATAATACAGTATAGATATATCATACTTCTTTAAAGAGGTATATTCTGGATATGTTTTACAGGTTATCCTGTAGATAAAGTCTAAATGACGTCTAATTGATGTCTACTACTACTACTACTAGTTTCTCTAAACTAAATCTAGACTCCATAAGATATTGTGTGTTATGTGGGGTTCTTGACTATACTGAATGATTCTGGTCCCATCAAAAGGAACTTTTTCTTCGCTAATAGTCACTTTCTCCGCATATTCTACTTATTTACTGTTGATGGCGTAGTATCGAATAGATTTCGTTAAAATGCAATCTAAATTGATTAAATCGACGAAGTGCATGAATACTAAGCATTCTAGTAAGGTGCCCGAATGGTTAAAAGAGTTTAAAGAGATCTACGGTAAAACAAGTAACTTTTTTGGTTTATTTTTTGTGATATATAACACTCGTGCACTAAAGATTAAAATATGTCACTAAAGACGTTGAATGGGCATAAATACAATGTACATATTTGTTGTATATATGTTATTGCAGTATTCAATTTTGTTGGTGACTCTCATGACATTCAGGACTCAAACTATTTTGATTCTTTCATTAACAGTTTATAGTCATTTTCCTTTTGTCTAATTTATGGGAGTATTGACTGTGCTGTTAAAATTATTATAAATGAAAATTAGGCTTTAGACAGAGAAGCAATTTCTTTTTTTTAATATACTCAAATGCAAGTAATTAGTACAACCTCACCTCTCTCATTATCCTCAAACACAAATAAAAATTGAGCAGCAAGATACAACATTGATATATAGACGTTTACAGTTTATTTAATAAGTCACGCTATAATCAGACAATGCACATACTACTAACCCTCGAGCAGACTCTACCAGACATTCACGAGTGGGGTATGGTGTATTCCTAAATTTAGCGTTAACAGCCAGAGATTTTTTATCAACACCTTCAACACCGGCGCCTGGGAATATGTGGGGCTGCACTGACCGTTACAAAACCTCACAACAGAGTGTGAGCGATAAATCCATTAGACCCCCTAGATGTCTTGAATCATGAATGCACATGAAGAGAAAATTGGAGCATTTCGTAGGTATGTATCACGTATTTCCGGATGACAAATAGATTATTATTTTGTATTTGTGGCAAAAGTTTTTCTATTACTTATTTATTTTCTGAAACAACTACAATTTGGTTAGGTACATTTTTTAGAAAATAAATTTCTTTTCGTATTTAGTTACATTATTCTAATATTTGTTTTATGTGTATTAACATACACGGTGAGTTTTTGCGATATTTTGAAAAATCAAATTATGGCAATATCTACTAATTGCTCCAACGTCGTCATTTTCGGTATTGCTTAAATATGTAAATAACAAAAGTTGTAGAAGATGTACCCACTTAGMTAATATCACTAAATTTTGCAAGTGAGCTGTGAATATAGAGATAGGACATGACCTTAAATGTAAAGCATAATTGGCCATGTCTTCAAAAAATCGGCCATTTTTTTAGTTTCTCAATTTAAAAAATATAACAGTTATGACCATTTCCCTGTTTTTTTTCTCATGTTTTAATCTAGTTTTGGTCTTAAACTTTGCAGAACAAGACTTTTCAAAAACTTGATAAAATTATTTAATTTTATTTCTATTAAGTATTTATATGTTTAAAAACTAAAACAAAACACATAATGTATGATTACAAATAATATTTAAGAAGACCTCCATTGTTATTAATGCAAATATTTTACCCTTTCAAAACGCCTATCGATTCCCATGAAATCTTCTTAAACGGATTCTCTAAGGTCTTCTGCAGTTTCATAACCTTAATGAGAGTAAAGCTTTTTATTAATGAATAAACCAGTTTGTATCAAGACAATTTAATTTCTCAAATACTTGACTCGATTCCAAATTAATTAAAATCAAATAGCTTGGAAGTCAAGTCAAATAGTGAATTTCTACTTAAGCTAATAAACTATACCATAAACGTCTAAAAACTTTTTATAATTACTATAAGCAATATTTGTTGGATTGCAATTAACTGGAGGTTTACTGCGTTTTATACAGGAAACACAAAAATTATTAATAGCTATTTTGCTGCAACTCGTTTGACAAATTAGTCTTCTCTCGTTTAAACAGGGTGCCATAACAGTTATGGCAGTTGCCTCAAGACCACTAGTATAAACCCGTCAGGACGTTACTAAAGATAAAAACGCAAAAGCAAAGAACTAACAACTATGCTTTGGATGCACTTGCATTTAAATGTAGATTACAGTTCCAACTGGGAACGTTAATTTCTTACAAGAAAATGGGTCAATGATATTAGACACAAATTGGTAGGTGACACTGTGAATTAACGATTAAGTACGCAATTCGTTTGCTTATTGAAGTTTTAAAGACCAGGTTACCTATTTATAAGGTATAAGGTGTACCCTCAGTAGTTTCATCCATAATATATGTACATGTAAGCTATATCTGTGATTAAACTAAATAACTCTTTAGGAAATTTAATTCAAGTTGTAACGGGACACTTCTTTGAAAACTTAAATGTGGCGCGTCAGGGATCAAAATGTTTGTGCCCGTGTACGCGAACAACTGAAAAGTGTGATCGCTACGGCTGCGAAATAACAATGTGTTGTACGTCAAGCGAATGCAACGTTTTCCGTTAATCTTTAATTATTCATTGTTTCGTTTTACAAGCATTTGGTGTAAAATGTACAGCAATAAACGTGTTTAATCGTGTTGTTATAAAGTGTAATTTTTGGATATTACATTTAAATTCATTTCACTTACGTCCTTAAATTTCTTGTTTTATCCACCGCTGTAATCGCATGTTTTGTCGATTTTAAAGTTTGTGAATAGCGCAGTTGGATAGTTTTTCAGCACACCAGGAGTTTATAAGAAAGTTGCGGTCTGCGGGAACTTTCACATCGGGAACACTTGTTGTTTGTTTACGAACGACACTAAACCAAATCCTGTTAAAGCTAAATCCCTCATCTCCGCTAAAGTTGTATTAGGATGTCTCGGTATTTCTATGGCTTCCGCGAAAACTGTGTAGCAATTCAGTTCCTGCCTAGCTAAAATCATGGTCTTATCAAATTGAATCTTGTGACCCCACCAGTGAGCATATTCTGCTATCGCAGACTTATCGAAATATAGTGAGCGTAGTCTGCTCTCTTTATACTCTCCAATCTGCGTTCGGCTTGTTTGACCTAAGTAAGCCTTTCGGATTTTGTTTACTCGTACCACCAGTAGTGGGTCGACTTTTCTTTGGTGGATAAATAAAATTCAAGATTAACAGTCATTGACAGTGCAGCAAGCGTCTACGGTCTATATATAGCCGTACAATAGAATGTACAGACTTTAGGTCTGCTTTGACAGTGTTACATTGGCGACGCGGATAAAGGAAATGGGTAAAGTGAATTTACATCAGGGGTGTACAGGAGGACATAATATTTGCTTATGCTAATGACTGTGGGGTCACTAAATAGACGGTCAATCAAGAATGACATATTTATTTTAAGTTGTCTTTGGAATTTTGACAATTATTGTGTTATTACTGCTGTCGTTTATGTTCTTTTTTTATTGGTCCAGGCGCTCGCCACAGATTACTACGAGTCATACTATTAAACCTGATTATTATTTTTGCATTGGTTCTAATATCACATACGTGCGAAACGACACTACGGTAGTCCATCAAAGAGGTAAAAAAGCATTCGCACTTAAAAAATAGTAACATGATTGATTGTTTTTATAATATGTGTAGTTATTATAAGAACATAAGAAAACGCCGTTAGCTGTATTTTCCGTGGTGGTTTATGCCTCAACTGCCCAGTTGTCGTGCATATTCAATTGGCGGTGAGAGCTAACCAATAAATCATTCAGAGAAATCCTGAAAAATTATTATTTTCTGAAATCCGCTTGAAATTCACTAAAAAAGTATCATTCGCATGCTTGACTACTCTATCGCGCTGACAGAAACAGATGATTCAGTTTTAAGTTTCAAAATCTTATAAACTGTTGATAAGATTTTGACTATTCTAAGAAATGGACCACCTGTTTCTGCCAGCACTATATAGTAGTCAGGCATGTAAAAATTACCTTCGACAAGTGATGGACTACCGTGGTGCCAGCTGACAGTTACTTTCTTTAGAGAGATACTAAATGTACGTGCCATATGAGAATCAGCTCTGTTCAGTTTGACAATACAATGTGTCGGGAGCTCCCGGACTAGAAGTTTTTGATGGTGACTGCGTTTTGTGTGGATTAGCGAATGATAAGGTCTTAAGAGACTAGACGCGTTTATATATCCAGCGTTATCCAGATACATTATGTTACCATGTTCTGAAACCTTTACTAAACTGCTCTTCGTTGACAAGAAACTGGAACTTTTACTAAATCAAGTAATATTATTGGACGACCTAGAACTGCGAGATATCCACAGCTTGAAGATCAGGTTCTTCAAACTGTTGATGAAGATTCAGAAACGCGTACCAGAAAAATTGCCCAACAGGTAAATGTTAGTTACAAAAGCGTTTGGAATATTCTAAAAACAATTACTATGCCCATATCATATTTAGCTATCTGTTCCGTCTGCACTATTGTCAATGGCTTTCAGGAAAAATTGCAATAGCTATCTGTTCCGTCTGCACTATTGTCAATGGCTTTCAGGAAAAATTGCAACAATTTTGCTGTGTTTTGTTTATTTATGAAGCCAATTTTTCATCAAAACATGGCAATATAGATCGTAATAACTACATATACGCTGAAGAAAATCCACATCACTCAGTTGAAGCAAGATTCCACCAAACCTTTTCTATCAACATTCAAAATCACACATGTCTATAGGAACTTTAAAAATCTTACAACTGAATCACGTATCGGCCACAATAATATTTCATATTACTTTGGAACACCATGTATATCTATTAATATAACATAATTTAAAATACATGTCTATGCTTTGCTGTCTGCACCGCAACCAACTGCAAATAGATCTATTGCGCTATCGTTATAGCTCATCAGTGCATTTTTAAGTATGCAGGTGCATGCCAATTTGTCAGGCTACAGGTCACTTCCTTTAGGAAGTAGATCCCATACTGGCAGCTAGGTGGCTTTGTCATCATGTCAGTCTAATGCTGACAGATAGCATCGGCACCTAAATTCTTAATTATAACATAATCTACATCAGTGTCAAAAATGTGATCGCTAAAAAGGGAAATATAAGGAGAAATCATATTCGTAGGCAATGCTTATTTATTAAATGCAGAGGTATTTCCTTAGATACATAGTTTGTGCAAACGTCCATCCTATGATATATAAAACTCCAAGTTCGAAACGGAATTTTGGCTAATATTTAAGGATTAATTACATTTGCAAATACTTATGTACGGATTTTCACATACTACTCATTTACGTAAGATTCCTATTTCCTGTTTCCGAACTGCACATGATGATCCTTTTCAACACAATTCCTTAAACTCATAAATCCAGTAGATTAGTATACAGAATGTCTTCTTGGTGCCAAAGGGTTTAAGTTTCGATCACTTTTATGTCAAAACAGAAATCTTATCCACCTATTCCTCAGAAGAAATTATCGTATTAATTTAAAATTTGTTGTAAACGAAGTAAAAAAGAGAAGTGACAGATCATTCAGTATTCATCGGAATCATAGAACAAGTTGCATAGGTATTCCATTTAATTGGGTATCTCTTAGCACAGGGCTTCACCCTTCATAGTTGGAACTGCGATAATAATTATTGCTGATGTAGCATACCACAACTTGAAATGTTCAATGTATATATCATTCTTGTTCAATATAAAATACCGTTCGCTATAACACAAATAATACACAGAATAGTGATCACGAACTATTTGCGGCCTTCATTCCATTCCGGGATCTGGCATTCCCTGAAATGTTGCCGTGAGATATTTACCTATTTGATGATAAACGTAAATCAGTAAGAGTACTGCGAAATGCATAGATTTTTTCGTAATATACTGCGATCTTTATGGATATGAGTAATAAATACTTGATAATTAATATAAAGAGTCATTCTAGCGTATATTGTTAAATACTAATAAATTCTATTACAAGAAGATACAAGAGCACAAGTGCTAGGAAAGTTTTTCAACTGTATACTGATATATCGTCATAAATCGTGCTTTTGAGCGCTTGCTGGAACTTGACCATTCTACAGTAAACACAACAAGCATGGAATGTGAATATGATCTTTTTCATTTCACAAAAAAATTACTACCATCGTATTACCATCTCCAGCAAACGGTATCAATAGGCGAGATTTGCAAATAGTTCGGTGGACATTTGCATTAATGCATAATTGTTTATCTAAGAAAGTAATCCACAATTATCCATTTTTCAACAATTTTTTCCGTAATATGTCGTTAAGAAAGCTAAGGAGCGGTGGTCGAATACGGACGGGCACCCGAACGGCTCTCTGAGTTTTACTACCTTTTTGCGTAATTAATAAACKACTAAACTACATTTAGTGAGTGTTGCACGGTCATAAGGTGGGGGACAAGTGCTTWGCGTGGTAAAAARGGTGGCACACCTGAGAAAYCAGGTGAATACCTGTTAKCTGAGCGTAGCTGAACCAAGTGAGYGAACACCCACCASGCACACCGAATGCAACAGGAACTAAAATAAGATAAGACGTTAGAAAAATAATTGACTAACGTAATAATTACTAAGTATGTTGCATGTGCATAAATAACAACAGTACGTATTATTTTTCTCTCTTGGCATAACCAAGTGCGGGATTTTGTGCTATATAATGCTACACCCAGCGTATTTTGGAGCTGAAACGGACAAACGCAGGTAGAAACGAACCACCCCAGATTGTCAGACCTTGAAGATAGACAAAGAACGGGCCCTGAAAATGTAAAAAAAAAGAGTAAAACCAATACGTCTAAAAATAGACCAAACGTAGGTACCCCGATCTGCCTCACGCGCAATAATAGAACATCAGCACGATCTTAAAAAGAAATAATAGTAATAATAAACTTAAACGCCGTAGTATTAACAAGTAGAATAAACAACTAACCCACAAAACAAGAATAACGGCTTTCGTCCTTTAGACGTTCTTACAGTAAAAACAAATCAACAATAAGTGAGGGTAGTAAAAGGTAAAGAAACCCTTATGTCCAAAATTATATCAAATGTAATTATGTCGACTTGTTAAAAAAATACATACCGCAGTAGGAACAAGTATAGAACGAACAACTAGCCATCAAAATAATAAGAACTACTTTCGTCTTTTCAGACGCTCTTTCAGAAAAACAAACATAAAAAGTATCTTACGGTAACAACGAATCAACGAAAGAAGACAATAAGATATATATATATATATATATATATATATATATATATATATATATATATATAAGGATGCAGTATGCTGCCAATGTATATAAGCCCAAATATTAATACAGCTTGTGGTTAGCTCAGGATCGGCGACATAGCGAACAATTGCTATCAACTCTTAGATCTCTTCATAATGTGTTCTAGTGTTAGGCTCTTCTGTTGCCGTTATTGTTGGTGTCATAACAGTGAAGTAGTTCCGTGCGTCAAAAAAAAATGTATACAAGAAATCACACACAATTGTGGTACAGAAAATTTCGGGAGACTGCAACCGCTTTCGAAGCACATTGAGTTACCAAATGTACGGGGAAACATTACCCAATAAGAACACAAAAACCGTCCAAGAAAAATAATAAAAAAAAACAAAAAAAGAAGTCATAGTAACAAGAACAGAAAAAAGCAGTAAGTAAGAAAGCGCTATGGCAGTGCGAAATAATTGTACAGAAACCTGGAAAACATGTAAACAAATCCAGTCACAAAAAGAGAAGATACTAATGCACAAGACGAGTGGAGTAATATCTTCCCATCTAGAGATCCAACAASCGAATCAAACAATWATTGTTTAAAAAGACAGGAAAATAATAATTGAAGAAGTCTTAAATCTCTACGCAACTTCAGACATKACCTCACATMAGGAGGAGATCAATGAAGCCGCGCTAAGGAAAAATCTAAGAAAAGCATTCACTGGCCGAATGCACCCTGTAAAGCTTCCCATATACTACGAAAGGCGTGGAAAACAGCAACAAGCTCAAAGTAGGATGACCGTGCTACAAGGAAAGAACGGTGGAGAGAATCATAGCAAAATAAAACGTAACTGAAGAAAAGTGGTCAGAAATCGCAAAAGACAAGAAAACAATAAATAAGGAAGTCTTAAAGCTGTATACAATCTCAGACAGCAGCTCTTCCGAGGAAGAACAAGAACAATGCAACCGAACTAAACTACCATCCAACACGGAGGCTAATAAAAAGTATCCGATAGTTGGATGCCCTGAAAACCTCCCCATTCCAATCCCAAAACTCCTGTAACATGCGCTACGTGGGAGCCCACTAGCAACAAGCGTGTCGCCCCTCCAACCCAGCGTAGACGTAGCAGGCCCTGCGGTATATTCGGGAGCGGCAGAAATGCCTACCGTACGCTGGTTCAATCAATCAATATGTTGTTAAGAAAGCTAAACATAAGAATGTTTTCCTAAACATACAACTTGTGAAGTGGGACGTATAACATCCAAGCGGAAGACAGCAAACCATAAATAGTATATAGAACCATAAGCAAAGTGAACCGCAAAAAAGTATATTTTTGTTTTTATAAGACCAAAAATACCTCAAATTTGTGAATTTCTCAGAATGATCCACTAATAGAACGAAACTATAAAGAACAAAATAATAATAATAAACGCTACTGACAAGTAAGATTACTTTAAATTGAAGGAGCATTCTATAAAGAATTTCATAATGAAATAGCTTACGTCAAGTCCCTGCACGGCTTCAAAATATGCACCTATACTCTTAGTTCATTAACCTCTTAGAATTAACTATTCAAAGTTCACGCTTACAATTGGAACTAAAGTTAGATGTTTGGCGTCCCTTGTAATTGACTTATAGTGTAGCTCGATAACGAAGCGAGTGAAAATGGCATACAGATAACTCTCTCAACGTATACTGCTTCTGTGCAAATTAACCCCTGTCCATTTTAATAGACCTAACATATTAATGAAGTGTTGCGTTCTGTTGGGGTAGTGTGAGATAGCTGCCCAAATGCTTTAATTCAGTTTGGCTGTGGAAGTAAATTTTGTATGGGGGTTAAAGTACTGGGTAAAGCAATTATTGAAATCTCAGCAGGATACGTAGATCGTATGTTTGTCAGGAAACGAGAGAAACATTTTGCTGATAGCGATACCGTCTGTACAACTGCTGAGACTTTTAATGACTGCAATTTCGTTCATGTTAAAATCGATACTCTGATGCAAGGCGCAAATGCGTTGAAGTGCAGCTAATGCAAAGTTTGCGTGATTGCATGTCTTCAGATTTTCTGCGTTCCTGTGCAAATCGTTTAATTACACAATACGGTGTTTCTGTATATCAGATTAGCTAAATCTATTTTTACATATATTTTTTAACAAAGATTATAACTATAGACACTTATTTTGTCTCGTTGGAAAAGCTTTTATGGTTCATTATTATCATTATTGAGATTAGTAAGGGTCCTTAATGTACGATGCCGATTACAAAGAACTTGATGCAAACTTTTCGTTTTTAAAACAAATTTACAGAGCTAACATGATCAAATCGAATATGTTACTTCAGATTGAAAGGTAGACACAGAAACACAAGTTTGATAAACATTCATGCCGATAGAACATAAAGATATTGATAATTTAGCTTTGATTCATAAAAATAACAATTTTGTTAACTAAATTTTTCTTGAGCCATGATTTCTTATCATTCGTTAATTAAAATTCTATACAAACTTCAGGTTTAACTTTGGGTTCTTTTGTTAGCCCTGTTTTGGTTGAACTAGTTATGAATATACTTGAAACGGTTTATCTCAGCATATCTGTTTTAGTCTAATGTTCATTTTTGGTTTCGTTATATAGATGATATTTTGTGTCTTTTTAAAAGTAAACAAGTTCGTATCATTAATTTTATTTCTTTTGTTAATTTAATATATCCACCTATAAATTTTAGTTTCTAGATTTGTTAATTGAATTAAATTATATCCTTGCTTTACTTTCTAAATTTTTAGAAACCAACAGATATTACAGAAAATAGGATTTCCTATAATTCTTTCAATCTTTACCGACATAAATTAGTTGTTTTCATTCCTTATTTCAAAAGCTCGTTAAAATTCCTATCTTTATGCAGCTTTTGAAAAAGAGCATGGTGTCATTCTATAAATGCTTATAACAGTGATTATCCAAACCATTTAATAAAAAAGTTGTATCTTAAATACTTAACAAAAAAAGTTTTGTTCTTTTTCTTCTTCCTTTAATACTATTGATTTACATAAAAAGAAGAACAAATGTTTTTAAATAATTATTATGTTATATTTTGTAGAATTAACGGTCGTATTAGTTTATAATATGTGACGTTTTAACGAGATGTTCCATCTTTTTCTTTCTGTTACATAATACTCTTCATATTACATACCAAGCTTTCGGTGGATCTTATTTTCACCTTCTTTAGGGTTATCAGAGATAAACAAATTTTTCACTTGTCAATTTGAAGTTGGAGTTATCAAATCTCGTGTATTGTAAGTTCATTTTATAAAATAACTTGTTAATACATTGTAACCATTTGTAGCAACCCTGAAGAAGGTGAGAATAAAATCCACCGAAAGCTTGGTTTGTAATATGAACAGTATCAGTTAACAGAAATAAAAAGGACGAACATCCCGTTAAAACGCTAGATATTAGTATTTTATCTCGCAGAATTCATATTCATTTTTCAGCAACATGTAGCTGAGGATCTAAATTAGTCCATAATAAAGATATGTACTTTTTGATGTTTATCTTACATAATCCGTAAATTAAAAAAAAAACTTCGTTAGAAAACTCCTGCGCGGAACTTATCAGTATATCAAAATGTGTTAATTGGGATATATTTGTAAAAGCTTTTGGTAGACGGCACCTTTATATCAGTCAAAGGATAGTCTACTATCTGTAGTACTCAATATAGTACTCTGTTAAGACCATTGTGCGGTAAAAATGTGAATCCAAAATAATTATATTTCCTTGGTTATTGTGGTTCTGATATCATGCTGCATATTACACAGGATATGGATATTCTTATAAAAATTGATCCAGAACAAACAAATGGTTTTAGTGAACGAGCTAAAGTTTGCGTGCCATAAAATGAAAATAATAATTACACATCTAAATGAAGCATCATTTTGGGCACTGGTCGGGGATAGACGTTTGTTCGAACGGTTCTCTCTGAGTTTTGCCACAGCTTTGCTACAATTGTTTGTGATTAATAAACTAAACTCTACAACCAGTTGGTGTTGCACGGTTATACAGTGAGGACAGGTGCTTAGCGTGGGGATTGCCCACCTGACCACCTATATATGTGGCTATACATGGACCACATGTGGGAACTCACCTACAACAGGAACTAAAGTAAGATAAGATAGCAGAAAAATAGTTGACTAACATACTACCATAATAATCTAATTTTGCGTATGTTGCATATGCGAAACTAGCGATTTTCTTTGTATTATTTCTCTTCCAATACAATTAATATCGCATTCCGGGACAAAACGAACGTATTTTAGGACCGCACTGACCGTATCTAGGTAGTTTCGAGCCGCCTGTTCTGGGCATCTTCATAATGCTTCAATAAAGATAAAAAGGCCCTTGAACAGACGGGAGCATTACACCAAAAACGCAGTAAAACCAACCTTGACGTCTAAAGATAGATCAAAAACAACTACCCTGACCTATCCCACGCGCGATAATCGGATACTATCCTAAATTACAATAAACCCTAAGCATCAAGAAATCAAAATATATAAACGCTCATACCGTAGTCTTAACAACGAGGACGATCAACCAATTAACTAACAAATAACAAATGCAAGCCTCGTCTTTTTAGACGTTCTTTCAGTAAAAAGAACACAATAGAAAAGAAAAAGAATGCTCTACAGCTACAAGAACTCAACGAAACAGAAAGAGGAGAAAACAGAATAGATTTAAAGGAAAATAGGAAGCGCTTCTAGTGTTACATCCTTGTGTTTGTGTTGCGGCTGTTATTGTTATCGTCGTTACAGTGAAGTAATTCCGTGTATCTAGCAAAGGGTATTGTACAAGAAATTATACAATTGTGGGACAGTCATAAACGACTTGGAACAAAAAAGCTTCAGAATAAATTTTAGCTGCAACACCAAAAATAAGGAGCAAAAGTAACCACTACGATAGTGCGATAATCTTGTCTAGAGACAATAACCGACGGCCGTAAAGAGTCTCTCATATATAAAAAAAATGCACGCAGACAAGAATGATCCCGTAGAACATCACCCGAGGTACCTAGAGCTCCAGCAAGCGATCGGACAAACATAGATGAAATCAAACAAGAAAACGTCAACATCACCATGAAAGAGCAATCAAAAAAAGCTACAGAAAGCGAATAACTACATAATATTCTAAGAGTTTAATTCACAATGTACCCCAATGTTAGGTACTTATGTGTATGTTTCTATTATATATGTTATTATTGTTGCGGTCGCTATAGTGAAATATATTCCGTGTATCTAGTTAAGTGTATACAAGAAATTACACAATAGTGCTACATAAAATCCTGGAAGACGAAAGCAGTGTGCAGTGTAGGAGTGCATGTGCCAGCCGACAGAATAGCGAACGCAGTGCTTAGGCAAATAACTCAAGAAATAGCAAAATGATAATCTAAGGCAAAAATATCATTCAACCAAATACCACACATGCGGCAATAGCGGAACTCTTAAATGACAGAACAATCATTAAAGAAACAGGCATACGCATTGAAATACTAGGGACACATCCAGGAGAGGAGCGGACCACATATTAAGGAAGACCTGGGAACTAAGCGGAGACCAACGAAAAAGAAAAAAAAGCTGTGGTTTACATGGAAAACAACTATAGAGAGGATAATTCAGAAGTCAGGGAAGAACGAAGAATAAGAAATCATAAGAAACAAGAAATTAATCGAGCTACTCTGAAATGGACCAATGATGTCAACAGCACCAAAAAAAACATTCAAAGAAAATGAATGTACCTATATAACCTTCCCATTCCAGGCCTTATATTTCCTTAACATGCGCTAGGCAGTCGCACTACTAGCAATCAGCATGTACACCTCCAACCCAGCGTAGACGGTCGGTCCGGCGGTATATGCGGGAGTGGCAGAAATGCTGACCGTACGCTGGTTCAATCAATCAATCTAAATGAAGCATCAAAATGCGCAGTAGTTGCTAAGAAAAAGAACAATCCTGATTCCTAAAACATTCAGGATGCATAATTCACTCAGTCTAACCTAACACCTCAAGTCTGAGGTGTCTTCAGGTCATTTCAGTTTTAATTCCGAGACAGAGACGAAATTTACTACCCACTTTTAAAAGAATAATCATGACCGTCAAAGCACTGAAGCTCGGGACTATTGTGCTGGCTAGGATACTTTGTGGTCTCGTCAATGCAATTTGGCAAATATCCACCGGGGTATCTTTCTAATTACGCGTACCACTTATCTTCATTAGTATATAAAGCAGTGTAATAGCCCTCCGCCCTTAAAATTTGCAGACGCTACGAACGGCTAATTCTAGATTGGACAAATTTGCCTCTCTACATCACAACTGAGAATGATTAATAAAACGTATAGGGAGAAAAGACGAGACCGGGGCATTTTTGCATATAAATGGCATGAAATAACTTGTCAGCTTTCACACAGAAAGCCCGCAGCGGAGGATGTTTATCTTCTCAAACCTTTATTCCAACTTTTCCATGAAACCCTTTTTAAGTTGCTGAAAGAATTCTCTTTGAAGTTCATGTCTGGTGGCTAGCTGAGTGCTTCCTAACGATTTGAATTGGAGTATATCGTGTCGCTCGAAGATGTTAATAAAAAAGAGGGGAATTCTACAATGTTAACATTATCTTCATTTCGGCACGGTGTTTGTTTATATTGAGCTTTAGTTGGGGATAACATCTGAAACTGTTTATACGTTATATAACTGTTTATTACGGATATATAAATATTGATTCAAAAAAAAGGTGGTTGTAATCAGCCTGTGTAAATAAGCTTTATGTGTGGTATTTAACCGAGATTAACCCAAAATCACACTACATTTATAGGTACAAACGTTTAATATTTAAACAGTTTGTATATCATACTTTACGACATTTAGCAATTCTGGGAACATTTAATTCGTATGTTATCAATTTACTAATAATGAATCATGATTCAAATTCTAAGAACTACTTACGATTATATCTTGATCAACATGCAATGATTACCAAAAAATGCCTAGCTTTTAATCTAAATACTTTAAATAAATATTCTACATTATTATTTAGAATGGGTATCTGATAACAGATGCCAAAATAAAGAGTGTCGATAAAGTAACGCATGAAAACAAATAACTTAAGTTTAAAAAAAAATTATTTACTATAAAGAATATATGATGTCATCAAAGGCAACTAGGTGGCTTTCTCATCACGTCAGTGTATTGCTGACAGATGGCTTTGCCATCTATTTTGCATTTGGTGTATAGGCACAACCAATTCTATGCCATGCTGTCTGTTTTAGACCTAAACTACACTGATGAGCTGTAATGTCAGCGAAATAGATCTAACTAGTTGGTTACGGTGCAGCCAGGTTTTTGTCGGCTTTTACTTGAACTTCAGCAATGTAATTGGTATATACAGACGAATTCCGGCATCGGTAGATTTTGAAATCTTTAAGTTTAACTGAAATCTGCAGATGATAAATAACTTTTTAGTTATTTATACTAGTCGGCATTTTTTGTTATTTTTGTAACTACCTTCTTTAATTCAGATATTCAATAAGTGGTTACCGCAGTAAGAAGGAACATATGGTACCGTACACTAATGAGGGTAACGCTGCTACTTCTATTTAATTGGATTCTCTCAAAGTATTGTTCTAAAGTAGCAGTCTTATTTATAAGGAATTATGTGGCCCAACGAGAACAGTTGTATAATAAAATTCGATTTAGAAGCGATGTCCATTCAATGGGGCTAGACTTCAAAGGGTTAATATCGCCACTACACCAAACGGTATTTTCTTCTATAAATCTTAAACCTTAAAACATACAGTATAGCACAATTCAACAGCCATTGTAAATTGTTGCTCTCTCATCTATACCGATCGTAATAGATGCGTTTGAAGAATCTATGTTATGTTATTAAGATGGTGTGTGTATGTAACCTAATCTACTGCCTACTTTATTTTTGGCTGAGAATTTGGTAAGTTTGAATTTGTTTTCGCTATTGTCTTTGTAGGGAAAGCACTTAGATTAGCTTTGACTGTCAGCTTTGTATATCTTTTTGAACTCAAATACACTTCATTATAATTATTTTATTACTATTGAAATGATTTTCCTAGCAGCTTAAACTGCGTTTGCTAAGGCAAAAAAATCTTAAGCTGTTTTTACTGAATTAGCGATTTTCTATTTTGCATTTTCTTTCTTGCTATGTCGCAGTAGCCACGTAGCACAAAAATAATGAGGTAAAATTTGATGGTTTTATGTAAAGCATCTATTTAAATAAAAGACAATCTTTCCTTTGACGATCACAAGAAACACTTAGTCGAAACTGATTTAGTTGCAATTACTTTAAAATCAGACGATTCGCATGATATGACAAACGCGCGACAATCTAGAATGAAACGTCGTTTTTTAGGGCACACGTTAAATGCAATTTTTAATTTAATTTGTAACGGTTATTTGTTTCTATAGCTGTATCTTTTAAGCACAGCTTATATATAAAAWATATAAGCAATTTCTCTAATGGGTCATACCGCCCCCCCCCCCCAAWCCAAAATCCTGGATCCGCCACTGTAAGTAGATACCTTTTTATTTAAGAAAATCAAGTTATTCGTGTTCCAATTTTCCGAATATAAGCATCTGTCGTTAAAAAATTGTCTCAAGAGCAACCGTAGTCTGTCTTCAGTACACCGAATAATTAAAGGCAATCAATTTCATCCGTATCACTTGCAGTTGGTTCAGGCCTTAAAGGAGACAGATTATCCTAAAAGACTGGCTTCTGTAACTTTTTTCGGGAACGCCAAAGTTTGAATGTGAGAATTTATGACAACATTTGCTTCTCAGATGAAGCAAGATTTTCTAATAATGGTGGAGTTAACAAACATAACATGCATTATTATGCTCAAGAAAATCCACGTTGGATTCGAGAAGGACATTTTTAAACTATCTACTCGACGAATATCTGGTGCGAATTATTGGACGATCAAATTGTTGGGCGTTATCTTTTTTGTGATAGTTTAAACGGCAATACTTATCTAAATTTTTTAAGAAACATTTTACCGGTACTTCTCCAAAATGTAAATTTTGTAAGACATGACAAGATCTGTGGTTCCAAGAAGATGGTGCACCTGCGCATTATCATAGAATAGTTCGAAATCATCTTGATTTGATTTTGCCTAACCAATGGATAGGAAGAGGTTCAATTAATCCTTGCCCACCGAGAAGCCCGGACCTTACTCCTTTGGATTTTTTTCTGTGGGGAATGGTAAAAGAGCAAGTATACCAAACACCAATTGAAAGTGTAGAACATTTACAAAATAAAATACATGATGCATGTAGATCCATCACTCCAGAAATGTTAATATATGTTACAAAACGTTTTGGGCACGAATTCAAGCTTGTGAAAACAACAGAGGGCGACATTTTGAGCATTTATTACATTAATGTTATTGAATAAACATTTTTCAAAAATAAAGTTTGTTTTACAATACCGACTGAAGTTTATGTCAAAATTTACGAACTTATACAGCTCTCTACGTTTTATATTTTTTAAGACGATGAACAATTATCAATGTTACCTCTGCAAATGTATTTTGGGTTGCATTTTTAATTTTATCAGGGTCATCATCATTCGTGAAACATCCTGTATAGGGAGTTCCACTTAAAATAAAATAGTTGTGTGCAGTGCAGCGAAATGGAACACCCTGTAGAAATAGATATACTTATAAGATGTAGTACTTCACAAATTGGTGAAGTTTGTTTTTATTTTGTATCTCTAGAAAAATACCAAGTATCTTGTATAGATTCGAAAAAAAACAAACAAAAGCAAGAACCTATTGAAGCTTACATTTATTATTATTAGGAAAAACAAAATTTTTGTTAAAGAATCTTGATTACGTCCTCTATCAGCAATATTAGAAACTTTGTAATACATCTTGACCATGTTTGTCAGTATTTTATTTACTTCAACTTTCTAAACTTATCGCCTCGCATAATAAAATAAACCTAATGTATCATACCTGTCTGACTAAAATAATGCTGCCCATCGTCTTTGTATCTCGAGTACACAAAATTCATAACCAGAGCATCAAGCCATTTTATTTTTATAAACGCGATGGTATTTTCCTCGCAGGCTGCAGCGAACTTCACTGCATACTTCCAGCATTAGTTTGCATACTTACATTCCTCAGAGGCAAAATGCTCCCGCCCTTAATAAAATTGATCCAATCAGTTTCCACTACACTCCATCTCAAGGAACCGAGTTCGGTATAAGGTGCTCCACCCCAAAATTCGTACCACGTGCCCACGTTCGGAGGCAAGTAAATTCTGATACTGGATGCGTCGGGTACCACAGGATGCGCCACCAGAAGGTCTGGTCCCACCATGTACTGCCTGTCCAAGACGAGGGTTTCGTTGTCATCGTAGAAATCGTAGAACATGGGCCTCATCAGCGGTTCTTCCGCGCTCAACACGGTATGGAAATAAAGAGAGAGTTGTCGTCGTTTCGCTATAGCATCTTCAGCAATGCGGGTTGCGTGGCCGCTCCCCAGTGATGCAGGATCCCTCCTAAAAATAAAGTATGTGTTAGTTATGCGCTAACTATAGCTCGCACCACAGTGACGGTTCAGATAATATGAATGACGTAACTTTTCTCTAAATTTGTAAGTGTATTTATATTTCCCATCAAGATACGTTAGTTTTATACACATCACTATCCTCAAACAGATGTTGCTGTATTCGTTTACATACATTTCACGAAACCTACATTGCGCGAATATATTTTTTATATGGGGCGTAAAAAAATTTCGTCAGCAATAATTCAAGAATGTGTGTCTATTAAGATTCTAGTTCATGTATCTAAATTTTAATAGAAGTAACAAAAATTACAAAAAAATGTAAATATTAGTTTCTATGGTACAAAACAAAACAATTTCTTTCTTTTCTTTATACATAAATCTAGCTTACATTTATCACAAAAAATGAGCTTTTCTATTGCACTTTACATTTTTGCAATCGTTCCTCTTCTTTGGTTCCATCAAGATGTGGCAAATGCTCGATGGAATCGTGTTGGATTTCTGGGCATGGTCTGAATTCTTAATTCCCATTTGGAACTTTAAATCTGGGGACTTCAGAGATCCCGTTTCTTGGTCTACCTCTTTTGACCTGTACTGGCTTACCCATATTTACTCAAGACTCTACAGACTATTGCATCTCGCCTATATTCGAACTAACTGTTGGTAACAGCCGAATCTATTCCATGAAAGATTAGACTGTAAATGGGATATAATCCGATCATTTGATCGAGCAAATCAACACCACCCACTGAATGATTATATAATTTTACAATTTCAGGCCTTCTCTCAATCACGTATTTCATCTCAGATTTATCCTACCGATTAACTATATCTTTCCCTCCAGCACCCACAAAATTCGATGCAAGGACTATTGTACGATTATCCACCCATTTTGCTAAGACAACGTCCTCAGTTGTCAATTCATCATGAGTTCCCTTATCGTTTCGTTTCATCCTTTTACCATCCATTAAAGATAACTGGTTAAATCTATTTACTCTTACTGTCCCACCAGCATCTGTTTTTTATACTTCAGAACTTGCAAAAGTTGAAACGACAAAAAATAATTGTCGAATTATTATATTATATTATATTGTCGAAAATGCAAAAAAAAACTTTGAGCAAAAAAAATTTCTTGTCTGTGTGTCTGTGGTTTTGTTTGTGGACACGATAACTTTCGAAAGACTTAATATATGAACTTGAAATTTGGCGCAAACGTATAAATCTCAACTACCCAAAGCGACCTATTGTTTGTGGGGTAAGTAGGGTATCGGGAAGGGGGGAAAATGGAGGGAACTAAACTAAACATTTTGCTGTACCGAAAATTTATAAGAACTAATAATTAGTAGTACTACTAAACACATAKTAAAACGAAAAAATAAAAAAATAATAATTTGCAAAAAGGGTAMTTCCCTCCATTTTCCCCCCTTCCCGATACCCTACTTACCCCACAAACAATAGGTCGCTTTGGGTAGTTGAGATTTATACGTTTGCGTCACTTAAAAAAGCGTCACTTAAAGAAAACTGGTTTTCCTAAATATCTCCGAATATATTTAATATATTCAAAAAATGAAAATGCCATCAGATAGGAAATAAAATTTCTCACAAAAAGTGTCTTAGAAAATTTATCCAAAATTTTGACATTTTCGAAATACTTCCAAAAACCCTATTTTGGACCTTGCTCGTACGACTTTTTTAAAATTTTGGTATTATATAGAAAATCAAATTTCTGATTGTTAAGTTAATAATTTTCGAGTTATTTGGAAAAAAACGATTTTAAAAATGTATATATTTTTGCTAATATCGAGAGGACTGTTGGCTTAGAAAAAATGTGTAGATAGAAAAATAGCTCAAAACCTGATTACTAGTCGTATAGTATAAGAAATAAAAACGTAAATGTCATTTTGACAATTGGATGTGGAAGTATTGATTCAATTTGCAGCGGTTTTTATATTGTCCAGGTCTAAGCCACTAAAATCTTCTTGGTAAATT
The DNA here is from genome assembly GCA_025024175.1 of Rhyzopertha dominica. NCBI lineage: Eukaryota > Metazoa > Arthropoda > Insecta > Coleoptera > Bostrichidae > Rhyzopertha > Rhyzopertha dominica. Next base: position 75,711,722 of record QCXZ01000137.1, read on the forward strand.
ACAAAATCGTAAGCAATTCCAGACCTTCCAAATAAAACAAATATTTTTACACCCTAAGGAGTTGGTTCACTTTTCACATATTGCTTTATTGAGAAGTATCGTCTAAATGGAACGATTTGCTCGTCGATGCATAAATTTTCTTCCAAACCTAATTCTGTGCAACGATTTCTAATGGCATCGTAAAGAGGTCGTACCTTGTACAGTTTGTCATTGCAATTATCTGGAATGTCCAAATTGTTGACACAATGTAAATTTGTTCGCAGTTGAAAAAATCTGTTTGTACTCATTGAATCTGTAAAGAGTTCTATATACAAAGCCTTATCCCAAAATAACCAAACTTTTGACAATTCCAAACAATCGATCGCAATGTGCAATCCAAATAGAACTTTTAGTTGGGCTGCATTTGTTGAACTGAAATGAACGTGAACGTAAATGTTATTGAAGGTTGCCATTTTTTTTCAAACTCTGCATCATTTATATATTTATCATTTCTTTGGTCTAAATCATTCCAGACTATCTCAGGATTTTGTAACTCACGTTTACGCCATTTTATGTCATGCTATGTATAAATACAAAGGCCAGTTATCTTCATCGTCCCAATGAGACTCAGTAATTTATATTTTCTTTCGTATCTTCTATCTCAAACAAAACATTAATTATTATTTTGGCATTGTGCATAATTATGAAGCCTATATAAAGAGCCATTTTGTTTTAGCTTGATAAATCATTTAAGGACAATACACGTGTACATGTAAGATTAAATTTAGTCATAGAAGCGGGTTGATGATACAAGATTTGTTATGACTTACCGTTGCTTCAAATTGTTGTAGTACTCAGATTTGACACGATACTACGACACAATCATAACGCATGACAAGAATCGTTATTTTTACAACAGTTTTAAGATTCCGAGAGGTGGTCCACACAATTAGACACCCGGTATATTATAACAAATGATCTCGCAGTTAAAGCGATAAAATCACTTTTAATCAAATCTGAAGATACCCAAGTATTGTGTATCTTCAGCGTAAATTGATGCTGGTAGTGGTGCCAACGAGATTCAAAGATAGATACTGCATAATAGAGGCCCCAGAATTGAACCCTGCCGGGCTCCCAAAGTTCGTCGCACACTATTAGATGATGCACCATGGATATGGATATTTAAATAGTTTAAGACGAATATCTGCTAAGCCTATATGCTATAAAACTGCTGATAGAGTATCATAGTCTACCTGTATTGTGTGAAAATCTTTAGTAAAAGCAATAGACACTAGAAACATAATTAACTTGAAAAGTTATCTCAAATTGAGCGGGCAAAATTCCTTACAGTCAACTTTTAATTATGTCTTAGTAAACCGTTTAACTCAAATTTATTTATTGTGTTTTAGCACTCATCAGATTATACTGTAAACAGTCTACTTTTGAATTCTGCAATTTTATGCACTCGGAAGCGTTTATTATCTGGCGTAACAATTAAGTTTATTTTATATTTTTAAAGCCTGGGACGTGAAAGCACCATATTTCTGCCTATACTGTATGTTAATTATCCCTTGTTGAAAGATAATCCTGCTAATGACGTACACGTTTAAAAGTCCGCAAATGAGAGCTTTCCCTGAATTTGGCATATTTCAGCTAGAGCTGAGTGCATCCAACCGTAATTTAGCTAATACCTGATAATTGAATAATAATCTCCATGAAATTCTCTAGTTCATTAATTTCAATGGCCTGTACAAGAACCTGTGTCCGATTGGATTCATACTGCGGCAGGATACCAGCAGTTACTGGTAAAATAACCTTTGAATGTAATGGCTTACAGCAGAATTGAGGCTACATAAGTAAATTCATTACTGCCATTAAGAGTTGATTACATATGTACATGAAGGCGGGCCTACTATTTGTTCCACACGTGCATAACTGCAAGCCATAAAGCAACTCGTTTCTGCTTTATTTTTCTTTTCAAAACCATGTGCAAGATTTGAGTTATCTGTTGAACTTAACGTTGTTTCCTATACCGTTATTTTAGGCTATTATTAATTATAAGAAAAACTCTTAATATCCTGACATAGAAGTAAAAGCACTCAGTTATACTTATTTTATTTCAATCAATTTGGGTACGCATGTTTGAATGTTTTTTAGACATTTCGATGCATTGGCTATTTGTTTAATATGGCAACAATATCAATAATTTTTTCAACGATCATTTACGGCTAAAATAAAAAAATACACAATATGTTCATTCTTCACTTTTAATTTCGTGGTACTTAAATGTCGCGGGTTGGTTGCCCTAGCTGCCCGCTTCACGCTTTTCCGGTCATGTAGGTACCGCGCATTTTGTCGAAATCGCACAAAAAGAAATTCATTCATTCATCGACTTGTGTGTGCACTGGCCGAAGCCTCCAATGCCTCCAGGTGACCGTCGCATCGATAAACCAGGTAGGTGGAAAGCGAGGGCAACTTTCGAATTTTCGATTTTGCGAATCATTTACCCAATTTCATATTTCGTATAATTCAAACACAATACAATCCGAAAATACTATCAGATACGAGGGTGAATGCTTTCAGCGTCCATAATATAAGATAATATTAATAAATATTATATTAATAAATATTATCTTATACTATCAGATACTTATGCAGCGTCATTGCTGTTGAAACAATGATGTTTATTATAACTATTTTTTCTCAATCTGGTGTTTGACAAGTAAAATAAAAGAAACAGCAAGAAGTGTAGAATTGTGTTTACTCCTTGAGAAGTCTTGCAAAGTTTACCGACAAGCTTACTGAAATTTCCCTGCTTTTTGTGATAAGAAAATATATACAAAAGAAGTTTTGTCGGAGCATTTCTCGGAACATCAAAGAAGATTTTTTGAAAACTTCACACCTTAAATAACTTTAAATATAGCAAAAATTTAAAAATTTGCAAAAACAGGTAAACTTTTGTTTGCAGGGGGACAACTTTTGAGATAAGTTTTTAATGGATAGCTATTTAGCCAATTCAGTATAAACTGTCGAGTTGCAATATCAAGTAATGTCGAAAGAAAATTTTAAGTATTTTTAGCATTTTGCTTAGGAGTAACAATTATTTTTTAACAAGTTTTTTTAGGCTTAAGTAAGGACAATTTTTATTGTAACTGCAAGACAATAAATTTTGTTAAAAAAAGTCCAAAATATTCCATTTTATAAGCCACTTGCTACAATGCACTTTTTGACCCACTACCCCGTCAATGGGTAAAAAATAGTAAAACTAATTACATGGCAAGACTCCTTGTGTAATAAGCTTTTAAATGATGTATCGTAAGATGGGTAGTTTCATTTAAAATTTTTGAAGGGGTATCTACCCCGCTAAGAGGGTAAGCGCTATCCATTAAAAACTTATCTCAAAAGTTGTCCCCCTGCAAACAAAAGTTTACCTGTTTTTGCAAAATTTTAAATTTTTCCTCTATTTAAAGTTATTTAAGGTGTGAAGTTTTCAAAAAATCACCCTGTATATTTTTATAATATTTTATTTTTACGTATGTTCCACTTTCTAGGGAATCCAGAAGACAGTTCCCAGCTTGGTTTTCGCATTCAACTATAAATCTTATCAGTAGCAAACACAAAAAAGAATAAGAAATGCAAAAAAAATTTAATTGAACTCGGATTTTCAAGAGTTTTCAGAATTACGCCGGCGATTTTTACCACAGTATACAAAGTGAATATAAAAAATATGTTGCCAACATTGAGAAAAATATCCACTTAAACGTTAAAAATTTCTGGTCTTATATAAACAGCACAAGTCATACTAGATAAATAACCATCGTTCTGTCAGGTTTTACAATGATCCTGTTGCCAGTGATAACGCTACTCTGATTTCTTCTCCTTAGTATTCATTTGCGACTCGTTACCACCTAATATTCAACGATTCCCAAGTTCCAATTGCATCGAAATAAAATATATCTCTAAATATTCAATAGCAGAAAAAATTATCTCACTAGATATACGTAAGGGCACCGGATCGGACGGCATTCATGGGATACTTGTCAAAACGTGCCGTAAGATTCTTGCCGAACCACTCAGTATTATATTCAATAAGTCTTTAAAAGAAGGTGTGTTCCCAAACAAATGGAAAGTAGCAAATATTGTACCAGTTTATAAATCAGGTGATCAGACTAAAATAACTAACTATCGTCCCATATCGCTCTTGTCAATTTTGGGTCATATTTTTAAAAACTGTATTACTGATGAATTATTTTTCAGTATTGAACAACATATAGATTAACGCCAAAACAGTTTTTGCGTCTGTCAGAAAGCTTGGACAAAAAGGTTCGAGTGGATGACGTGCATACCGATCTTTCCAAAGCGTTCGATAAAGTATCAGTATCGTTCACGGTACCTGTAATATTGGAGTACCGCAGGGCTCTCATCTAGGTCCTGTGCTATTTCTTATTTTTATTAATGTACTTTACCAGAAATTACCTATACCTGACCCTAGGCACCACATCACTTTTACGAGTACTACTAAAAAAAATAAAGGACCTGGGCGTTTTATGGACAGCAAGCTAACGTTCGAACTGCAAGTTGTGAAAATAATACAGCGTTCACTCAGAAACTTGTGTATTATTTTTAGAACTACAGTTAAATTTACCAACATGAAATCATTGAAAATTCTGTATGAAACCTTAGTGTGCAGCCATCTAGAGTATGCTAGTGTTGCCTGGAATCCGATGTATTACAAATACACTAACCGAATTGAACTCGTATAAAAAAATTCATTGATAAGCTTAATTATAAGTTTAACAGAGATCTCCAAACATCAACTTACGAACATACTTAAGAAAATTAAAATTAAAATGTATGTTATGCATGTATGGTAGCTCATATGTTTAACGACTTTGATAATGCCTTCATTAGTACAAGAGATGTTGTCTACGATGAGAGATGAAATCGGTCGGAAGTGGTACTTACAGAACAACAATTTACAAAGTGAGACCGTGTATAACATGATGTCATGATGGAAAGTTGATGTTGACAGCAGTAGCAAAACACCAACTGAATTCTGGTGAATGGACCGTCAATCTCAAGTGGGAATGCAAAAATTTGCCTTTAGATAGCATGAGGTAAGCCATCGAAATCCTGGAATAACACATTAGGCGGAATCATCTGCTTAAGAGGTTTGACTTAAGAACCGGCTAGTGCTTAATAAAACAAAAAAAAATACCTAAAGATATAAGTGAGAATTTAGGATGGCAATGCCATCTGTCAGCATTACACTGACATGATGACAAAGCCACCTAGCTGCCTTAACGGGAACTACTTCCTAAAGGAAGTGACCTGTAGCCTGACAAATTGGCATGCAACTGCATACTTCAATTTGACAGCAGGCCCCCACGGCACTTTTTGCTGACGGGCAAGAACCAACATACATTAAAATGCATGTCTATGCTGTGCTGTCTACACCTCAACCAACTGCAGATAGTACTATTTCGCTGTCATTACAGCTCATCAGTGCAGTTTCGGTCTAGTGTAGACAACACGGCATAGAACTGGTTTTGCTTATATACCAAAGCAATGTCTACACTAGACCGAAACTGCACTGATGAGCTGTAATGACAGCGAAATAGTACTATCTGCAGTTGGTTGAGGTGTAGACAGCACAGCATAGACATGCATTTTAATGTATGTTGGTTCTTGCCCGTCAGCAAAAAGTGCCGTGGGGGCCTGCTGTCAAATTGAAGTATGCAGTTGCATGCCAATTTGTCAGGCTACAGGTCACTTCCTTTAGGAAGTAGTTCCCGTTAAGGCAGCTAGGTGGCTTTGTCATTATGTCAGTGTAATGCTGACAGATGGCATTGCCATCCTAAATTCTCACTTTTATCATACCATTGCTTTGGTATATAAGCAAAACCAGTTCTATGCCGTGTTGTCTACACTAGACCGAAACTGCACTGATGAGCTGTAATGACAGCGAAATAGTACTATCTGCAGTTGGTTGAGGTGTAGACAGCACAGCATAGACATGCATTTTAACCTAAAGATATAATCAAATAACGTGAGCAACTCCGACACCTTTAGGGTACAAGAGAGTAAATAGGAAAAACAACCCGGTTACCTTTCAATAGCTTGGATTGTGTGTAGTTCTGTTAAGTATCGATTCGCTAAGGAAATTCATCCCATCGTTCTCGAATCTAGTTCATTCCCAAACGTTTTCCGCAATTCTGCAGGTCTAACTTATCTCGGTCCAATAGATTATTCACCGGAGGTTTCTGGTACACGGTTCAATCTACGCAAAATGCATAGGATTGCTAATACTTGCGAGCGAGAGAGTAACTTACGCGGCTGGGTTGCAGTTTGCACGACCTAACGAAATTATTGCCTACCGCATAAGACTTGCGCCGCGCTTTAAAACACGTCTGCTTAATTGAAGTAATAAGGATAGCGTAAGCGCGAAGTGTAACAAAATGGTCTAACTTTCGATAACGAAGTTGCTGGAAAACACGTTCTGTTCTGAACTATGTTCCATTGTGTACTGGAAGTGTTTGCTGAAGGAATAACTGTATTAAATTTGGCTGCACCGAGGTTCTGTAACTCTCACAAAAAGAAAACGAGTAGAATTGTTGAAAAATCAGCACCTTAACTAGTGGCTGTATTATGAGAGCTAGAAGGGCAATCTCTTGTACTTTTGTTTTAGCAAAACCCTAGCTTTATTTTGTATATTTTAGATTTGTGGAATTTGGTTCCAAATTACTAAGAATTATGTGTTTGGCGACGTTTTGGTTTCTCTTATTGGCCATACACGAACAATAAAACACGTTATTATCAAGGCACAACAATGAACTGCCTTAATGGGTACTACTTCCTAAAGGAGGTGACCTGTAATCTGCCAAGTTGACATGCATGTAAGTTGGAAAGTTTCCATTTTTCAACAGTGGCGGAACAAGTAGAAAGTTAGGGGTGGGATTCTTCGTAGATGAAAAGACAAATGGGACACTAGGTTTGAGACGGTGTCCCTTTTTATGAAGAGATGAAGTATAGTGGACAGCATTCCAAAATACGATATTAAGTGTGTACTGGTAGATTACAACGCCAAAGTTGGGCAAGAAAATATTTACAGGCCAGTAATTGCTATATACAGTAAGCATGAAGAAAGTAATAATAGCCGGAAAAAGCTTATTGAATTTGACGCAGAGCGGTGAATGATTATAAGAAGTAAAACGATTTACAAACAAAAATATTGAGCAAGATATTGAAAGAATGTGGGATACAATCAAGCAGGCAACCTTGCAAGCCATGGAATACACGTTACCAAAGAAAAAACAGCTGGGATGGATAAGGAATGGTGTAATGAAGAATGTAAGAAAGCATTGGAGGCAACGAAAAAATTCTCTAGTGAGAAAAATGGTTAAATAATAATACAAAAGAAAACAAGCAAATGTATACAAGAGAGAGGATAAATATAAAGGAAATTTTTAGAAGTAAGAAAGAAACACATTAAATAGGACATTAGAGAATTTGGAAGAAAAATTTCAAAACAAGGAATCAGGAAATTTTTACCAGGACGTGAAAAATCACGAAGTGTGTGCCCAAGACGAGAAAGGCAATTTGTTAGGAGGAAACTGGAAACTGGACTGGAACTGGAAAGATGAAAGTAATTTTTGAAAAACTTTGAAATGTCAAGTCAGTAGAACAGGACCAGAATTATAATGAATAGGAACTAATCACAGAGCAAGAGAAGATACAACCACCGTCATGGAATGAATTTAATGGAATGTCTCGCATATGCCGATGACATAGTAATAATAGCAAAATAAATGAAAGTTTAAAGAGTATTGTACGTAAGAGTGCGTGCAGAGCAAACAAAGTAGATCTACAAATAAATCAACAAAAGATAAAATTCATTATGATGGGAGGCGAAAATGAGGACTGTGAAGACATACACACCTAGTTGTAAAGAACGAAAACGAAAGGCTAAGCTTTGATAAAGTAGAAGAGTTTAGTTACTTGGGAGTGGTGATAGCAAGGGATGGTAAGGGCATTAAAGAAATAGAAGGAAGAATTGCAAAGGAAACACAGTAATACGGGTAATGAGGAGGTCATTGAAATAAAAAAAAAACATAAATACGCAAGGAAAGGTGCAAGTTTATAAGACAATTATGAGACCAACAGTGCGGTGGAAACCTGGATAATAAACAATGCAGAACAGCAGAAATTTGACAGATGGGAAAGAAAAGGGCTCTGTACGGTGGAAAAAAAAGATAGATTGTGTGTGGTGTAGAAGGACAAATGTGGATATAATATATATAATAAATAGGGCGAGACATTTGCCGGAGCATAGAACAGCTGGAGAGTGAGAAAGAAGGGGCGGTTGGAGCAGATGGAAGAAGAGCTAAAGAAGATGAAAATAAATAACTGGCAAAACATAGCAAGAGACAGAATGATATAGAGGAAAACCATACATTTAGCCTTGGGTCTATAAGACCCATCAGAGTTTGCACGACATTCTCTTTTGCAGGTGCCTAAGTGAAAATTAGTATAAATATCAATGGGTGGATACTCGCACTTTAATAGCAATGCAGCCATCTTGTCTGGTTTTGACTCTAACTTGAAGATGTCAGAAAGACAAATAAAACTTCAGCCTAGAGACTTTTATAAGAAATGCAAAGTGAAAAAGGACCAAAAGAAAAATTAAATTGCGGGATACTGTGTTGAAAGGTGATCCTCAAGGTTCCTACTCTCGCTCAGCGACGTTTTACGTACTAAGCCAAATCCAACATAATTGGTTATTCTAAAAACTCTCCAATTGCTTGGCCCGAAATAGCTGACAATCATTAACTGAAAATCTTTGTCGAAAATGAACTTTTGTTTCAGTACAAAGGGCTATTAAACGGTAATTAAAGGTACAAAGACACAAAATAACATATTTCGAATAAGGATTAGCCATCGAAAAAAAGACAGAATTTTGCGTACTATTTTTAGATTTAAAATGTGGCCTGAAAGCATTGCAAAGTATTGCATGAATAATTCGCTACTGCGTTTAGGAAGCCAACATATTCTAAACCTTGTATTTTAGAATATTTTTTGGGATAAGGTCGAACTGTGAAACACATTATTCGTAGCAGATCTTGAATTATGAATTGATGTCAGGATATGTATTATATTTACTAGCGACGGCTGGAGAACATTATTTGAACTATGTTTTCGCAAAGATAAAATGCAAGATAATAATGCGCTACCTTGCCAAAGGCAGCCTCAAATATGAGGGCAGATACCACGCGCTGGAGCACGTGCCTGAAATTCACCCTATTAAACTGCATTTTACAATACTTCGGCATTCCTTCCACGTGTTTTTTAAGATCACGGTTCTTGTCATCTTTCATATATTCTAAATATATAGAACACCGTTTTACTTTTTATTCGACACAAAGTTATTTGTATCGTTTAAATACATTATATTTTTATGATGCAGTACATAATCTAAATACGACTATTTTTTTTGTAAAGTGGAACAATTATTCAAAACTAAAATAAGAATACCAGTTTCATTTCTATTATGAAATTTGAGGCTAACCCACTGCAGTCTTCAAATTTCTATTTTAATTGTTAAAGTTTTTATTTCTGTGTTGGTTTAAACTCTATAGTAGTAGTATAGTATTTAAATGTTATTTAAAACGTATCTTAAAATATCTGAAACCACAATTTTAATGTTGTTGATAATTGTTTCCTAATTTTAGCGTTACCTGAAGCTATAAAGCTGGTTACATAGGTAAAGTATTTTGCAAGAACTAGGTCTACCAAACACCCGACCCTTCTCAAACCAGGTTTTGGAGGAAAACAATGCGCACTGCAAGATCTGCGAGCAATTGAGACAGAAATTACATCTACTATGCAGCTTTTTACGTCTAATTTGCATGCTATTTGGAAACATTTAGATTCACTCTTGTTTGTGCTTGGATATTCCCTTTGGAGTTCCATAATTGCATGCTAACTGAACGTAACCTCCTTGACCCTAATTCTACCCAGTCTCTTAAGGACAGCAAATTTTAGGGCCTGCAATGCAAACCAAGCAAATCTGTTGTTCTGAATTAAAAGTCTATTAACAATGCACTTGCATATTCAAAGGAGTTTAATACAATGAGGTTTACCTGATACGTTTTCCTGAATAATAAAATAGACTAAAATATAGCACTGAAGAATTTTCCATAGTCATGACGATTCTTGTCAGTAAACCAGGAAACGCCCTCTATCTATCTAGTATCTCAGCCTTCAACTGATTTTACTTTATAAGAAATAGGTTCTTCAAAAACTAATGTCGATGTTCATGATATCTATTACCTACTATCTATACTACGAAAGTCTGTTTTTCGTTAATTAAACTCACCTTGGTTTTTCTGATGCTATCCTGAATATCGGCATGGTAGCCGCGAAGATATACCATCTCATGCACAACGCCTCGTTAGTGGTCTCATTGTACCAACTAGTAGAACCGCAAACGGGGATGCTAATGAGCGGCGTCCCGAAGATGCTGTGGTAAAGAGATGTCCGGATAGCTGCATGCAGATTTGTCCATGATATGTTCACATTCTGGATATGAGCAGCTCCCTAAAGCACGTAATGCATGAGCTTTGTGGTTGCAGAGACAAAATAAAATATTGTTTTCAAAGCTGTGACAATTTTTAATAAATCAAAGTAATTAAGTGGCTGCTTATATTTGATTAGGTTGTTCCTCAAAATACAAAGTTGAGAAAAAAACCCTGCAAATTGAATCAATACTTCCACATCCAATTGTCAGAATGACGTTTACGTTTTTATCATATTATTATTATTATATTATATTATACGATTATACTATACGATTAGTAATCAGATTTGAGCATTTTTTCTCTCTACACATTTTTTCTACGACAAACAGTCCTCGTGATATTAGCAAAAATATACATTTTTGAAATCGATTTTTTCCAAATAACTCGAAAATTATTAACTTAACAAAAAAATTACAAGAGCGCTTTCTGATCATGATTTTCTATATAATACCAAAAATTTAAAAAAAATCGTACGAGCAGGGTCCAAAATAGGTTTTTTGGAAATATTTCTAAAATGTCAAACTTTTGGATAAATTTTCTAAGACAAGAAATTTTATTTCCTATCTGATAACATTTTAATTTTTTTTGAATATATTAAATATATTCGGAGATATTTAAGAAAAACCGTTTTCTTTAAATGACGCTTCTTTGCTAATATCTTCTAAACAGTTTCCTGTACCGAAAATTTATAAGAGCTAATAATACTCGTAGTTATACTACTAATTACATACTAAAACGAAAAAAATATAAAAAAAATAAAATTTGCAATTTCGCCCCCTTCCCGATGCCCTACTTACCTCACAAACAATAGGTCGCTTTGGGTAGTTGAGATTTATACGTTTGCCAAATTTCAAGTTCATATATTAAGTCTTTCGAAAGTTATCGTGTCCACAAACAAAACCACAGACACAGACAAGAAATCTTTTTACTCAAATTTTGTTTTTTGCCTTTCGACCATTTTAAAGCGAATGAGCAAATAAAAACTTTTGAAAATTTTTTTCGCGATACAATACTTCCCATCCGTTGGATGTGGAAATAAAACTAGTGTCAAACGAAATAACATTTGAAGTATTAAATAAATTACAGGTATAAAGGTGTTAACCTCAATCGAAAGCAAAGAAATGTGGTGATAAAAACCCTACTCAAACGAAATCAGCCGTATGTTTAAATTGAGACATTCCGGTAAGACCATAAATCAGTCTGCAGAGGGCAAGATTGTAAAAGAAATTAAAGAGCATGGCAGATCTGCCGAACACTAGACATCGTAAGATTGTGAACGATGAAAATAGCCTAGAGGATTTGTTTTCTGCTCAAGAAAATAGACATTCATGAACGCAAAGTCTTGAAAATAAACATAAAATTACATTGAGGGATTTATTTATTATCTTCGACGAGCCAGCGTTTGATATAAATGGCGTAAACAGACAGAACTGTAGATTCTTCTGGCAGTAAAGCGAATAACCTCTTTGAGGGCACTGAATGTATTTATTTTGAGTTTCTTCGCGACGAATTAATCCCAATCATTTGCTATCTTGATTATTGGTATCCTGTATCATCAAACGTTAAATAACGAAGCATTCGTTCGTTTTGGAGTTGCTATTGATAGTAGACAGTCGAAATATTTAATAAATAATTTAAATTTACCTCCATGCTCTCAATTTAGTATTTTGTTTCTCCTTCATTGAACCATACTCAGCATACTGTGTAATAAAATTAGACTATATCATATTAAAAGGTCAACCAGAGCAAACATCTTTTTATTAATGGTACAAACAAATGATGAAACTACTCACTATAGCAAAGTCGATGATCGATCTGTGTAAAAAAGCGCTAACACGAATTGGAACTTCTATATGAAAAAAGTTTGCTGATTTTTGCAATTATAAAAAAACAGCACCGAGGAAATGCTTCAGTGTGTTGAGGGATCCTCTTAGTAAAGCATTTAGGAAATCAAATAAAAAAAACCGCCCCAAAGGAGCGCTGTGTTTTTATTCAATATCTCATTTATTATTGTGGCAAAATTCAACGTTGTCATCCATTGCCAGCTCTCGAAATTTAATTTATGGGCAACAAAAAAAATCATCACTGCAGAAGAGTACCTTTTTAGAACCTAAGCAATTGTTTTGTAAAAGCCTTGGATAAAAACAATCATTGTGATAAAGTAAACTTACGATTCGTTACTGCACCAAATTATGGAGATTCTCAGTGTACAGTTGAGCAGCCTCAAAAAAGATTACAGTTATAGTACCCACCATAATTCTACTTTCATTAACGACTACGTTACACAAGTTTATGACTTTCTTGATAACGTTTAGTTTAACTTTTCCATAAATAACAACCCAAATGCGATAAAAAGTAAGTAAAACTCAAATCCGGCTCGTTTATAAATAGCTAATATTAATTTCTTGCACTTCAATGTAAATAATGCATTTAGGGTGATGAATACATAATTTGCGCTTGCTGGAGCAGATTTTTAATATCGATATTGCTTGTTTGCAAGCTGGGCTGTTATTAGCATTTCGATATTAAAACTTCTTATGCATTATAATAATGCCGTGAGGAAAGTGAAATGGTTATATTTTTTTATTTTGTTCTAGCGATCCTGACACGACTTTGAGGAAGTTGGTTAAGATGATCTCAGATTTTAAGATAATGATAACACTGGTGAGTAATATTTTAATTCCACCAATAATTAGTGTATATAATCATCTAAACATTTTAATCTAATTTCTAATTTCTTCTTAATTTCTACACCTTTTTGATATAGCCAATTTGAATCACTCTGCCGTAGAATCGTAATCGTAGAACAATTTTGTACTGTTGATATAAGTATTTTTTGTCTATACTTAGAGTATAAGCAGTTAAAACAGAGCAAAGAAGATGTAATGTAAAAATCTGTTAACTATCTCTCAGACGTCTGTAAATGAATAACTGTCATGTATAAATAATTGGAGCTTGCGAGAAAAGAACAAAAATGGACATTATGTAACTTTTGAAAACACGCAATGAAATTGTTATTAGTCTTGTAAGGAAATCCTCCTTAAACCCTCTGGATATAGCAGCAGAAAGGACCTTCTGCACACCCCTGTGTTGAAAATATGAAATTCCAGAAATGACGTGCTTACAAAGTTAGATTAGTACATGAACTGAATGAGAAGGATCCAGATGCTTTGGAATGCGGAAACCGAAAATGGGACAGCCGGCATCGCATATACTACGAATCATACTGTAGTATATTAACAGGTTAAGAACCTTTTTCGTACCAACTCTTCGTACATTTACAACAAATTATTTTCGTGTGCATCTAATTTCATTGTAGGTACTGTACCTAATAAATCATTGAATGTTTGTGCCCAACGCCAATCTACTGGTGGCAATGGATTCCCCAGCCAACTTTGTACTTGGCAGTTAACTCTAGAACAGTGTTCTCTATCAACTTCAACTTAGTGTTAAAGTATTTATTTATTTATTTTTTTCTTTAAATTTTGAATTATATACGCAACATGTATCCTACACCGTAGTGCAGTTTTTGAAAGCAGCGCAAACGAAGGGGTTACGCTTTTTCTGCTTATAACTAAAAAAAACTAAAAACTAATAACAAATAAAATTGGCCCCTGAGGTAACCGCGCAAAACTAAAATTTCTTTAAACAATTTATTGCCGGAGCTCTGGATATAACGATAGTATATTTTGAGGAAGAAAATAATATATATTTCAGCTTGGGTACGCAATTATAACCATGCTCGAATAAATTTTATCATACTTGAGTTACATTTTGTACGAACTAGTCAAATAATACGAATGACGGAGCTCTGCCATAAAGTTTTATGGAAAAGTTAAATAGACCATTAAGTTGCATTCGCAAAATACAGGATGTTTCACGAATGATAATGACCCTGACGAAATTAAAAATTCAACCCAAAATACATTTGCAGAGGTAACATTGATCGTCTTAAAAAATATAAAATGTAGAGAGCTGTATAAATTCGTAAATTTTGACATAAACTTCAATCATTTGCTTTAAGTAAATTCGGTATTGTAAAACAAATTTTATTTTTGAAAAATGTTTATTCAATAACACTAATGTAATAAATGCTCAAAATGTCGCCCTCCGCTGTTTTCACAAGCTTGAATTCGTACCCAAAATGCATCACGTATTTTATTTTCTAAATGTTCTACACTTTCAATTGGTGTTTGGTATACTTGCTCTTTTACCATTCCCCACAGAAAAAAATTCAAAGGAGTAAGGTCCGGGCTTCTCGGTGGCCAAGGATTAATTGAACCTCTTCCTATTCATCGGTTAGACAAAACCAAATCAAGATGATTTCGCACTTTTCTATGATAATGCGCAGGTATCCCATCTTGTTGGAACCATAGATCTTGTCTTACTTATAAATTTATATTTTGGGGAAGTACCGGTAAAATGTTTCTTAAAAAATTTAGATAAGTATTGGCGTTTAAACTATCGCGAAAAAACTAAGGCCCAACAATTTGATTTCCCAATATTCTGCACCAGACATTCGTCGAATAGATAGTTTGAAAATGTCCTCGAATCCAACGTGGATTTTCTTGCGCATAATAATGCATCTTGTTTGTTAACTCCACCATTATTAGAAAATCTTGCTTTATCCGAGAAGCAATTGTTGTCATAAAATCTCACATTCAATTTTTGGTGTCCCCGAAAAAAGTTACAAAAAGCCAGTCTTTTAGGATAATCTGTCTCCTTTAAGTCCTGAACCAATTGCAAGTAATACGGATGAAATTGATTGCCTTTAATTATTCGGTGTACTGAAGAAAGGCTAATACCGGTTGCTTTTGAGACTAATATGATTTCCAATACTCTAATTTCATTGTCAGGGCCTGTTGCTGTTCTTTCTCTTGACTTTTTCAGTGGTGGCCAGTGTGTCTTTAAAGTAATTCAAGTCTCTTGAAAATTGCATCGGCAGGAGCTCTTCTATTTGGAAAACGTTGTCTGTATAAACGGGCAGCAGCGGAAGCATTTTTCTTGCATTCACCATAAATCAAATTCATWTCTATTTTTTCATCATTTGAATACATTTTGATATTTAATAAATACAGTGACAGGAACCATAGCGCATAGGCGTCATGGATTCCCAATTTATTTTTAAAATAATACCGTTATGTAAAATAACCACATTGACTATGAGAATGTATTTTGGGTTGCATTTTTAATTTCGTCAGGATCATTATCATTCGTGAAACATCCTGTATATATGGTCCCACAATACATTTAATACTGTTGGCTCATAACCTACCTGGTATCCGTAATCGTAGGAAGCTGTCATGACGAAATCCGATAAATTTCCAAAAAGCTCCGCCTGGGATCTGCCGTAGGAGTTGTGTTTGAATATGTGGCTCGTGTTGCTGTAGCCGGTAGCGTTGTACGGCAGAGTTCCGGACATTGCCGTTATTAGCTCCTGGGGCAGACAAAAGGAATTTTAATTAGCAGTTGATACAAGAATCGATACGGGACTGTGTGTACTAGTGAGGGGATTTTTTTAAGCTTAACAAGCCTGAAATGTGCAATACACAGACATATTAGCGCCGGTTCTACTGTTTCTGTTGATTTTAATTACCTAATTGGTCATTTTTACACAGTATCTTTTTTGGCTTCTTTTACCAGCTCTTTAACATAAATACTCTACTCTTTGTACATTGTGTAAATCTTAGTTGTTCGCTTTGCAATATGTTTCATACATTTCTTCTATGCTACTAGATTTGTATTTCTACGTTTCTCCAATGCCTGTGTTTTTCCCTTTTCTTTCTGAGATTTTTGCACAGACACAGACAACACTAACATTTCTTTAAATTTTATCCTGATTATTATTATTTCGATTTTTTTTCGTCTCCATACACGACCACTATTGTCATCCTTTCATAATTTTTCTCTATTCTGTAATACATAACAGAACAGAAATTAAAATATTCAACTATATATTGGACATTGAAACTTATTGAAGGGTATACGCAATAATCCGTACGCAGAAATCGTTTACCCCAGCTTTGTATTACCGTTATATTGCCAAAGTTGGTTAATATCCGTCTACTTAATTACTCATTTCCATATTCTCATCGGATGCTATATTTACTCTGAAACAATTTTACTCTTAAGGCAAGTAGCTTTATCGCAGCACCAAATCAAAGTTTCCTATCGGAATATAATACCATATGATCATGCAAATCATGTTTAAATAAGTTTGCAATGCAGTAGTTAAGTGTGAGTTGATTCATCTGCGTATTTATTTATACCTCAGTAGCTCCATTTCTGTTGCTTCATTTGAATAATAAATATTAAAAATATTAAGTATATTTCTTTGAAAAATACCTTAAACTCTAGCTAAATCTTTCGGATAAGCATGCATTTATCCTTAAATATTCAATAGTTTTTAGGTAGTGTTGTTTTGCAGAAATAGTTTGTTCCCATTCTTTCGCCCTTAGCTCGAAAATATCTCTCTCCAGGATCCCAGCCTTAACCAATATTCGTAATAATTATCAGTAACGAAATAATAAAATTAATATTAAATTTTTATAACAAAATTCATGCTTAGAAAGCAAACTTGGGTTCGAGTTTTTTTGCAAAAAGAAATATGCGAATAAACTTCTATATACATTCGTGCTGTTTCACCTCCTTTAACAGTTGTATACTGCATTCGTAAATGTTTTCTAGCTAATTTGTCTGCCCTTTTTTTCTTTATGTTTCTATATAGCATTTATATAAGAATAGCTTTCATTAGAAAAATGTATCTCAATAAGGTACTTGTTTTTTATTTTTTCGTCATTACGCGGTAACTAAAATATTGCATTCAGCATTTTTAATTGATATTTAATCCAATTGTAGTACCTAAACAACATGAGTTTTCGCATTAGTTAGAGTTCAATTTTGTCCTGTAATAATTGATCAATTTGTGTGAAAATTGTAAAGTTGTGCATAAATCTGTAAACCAGTGAATTTTCAAATAAAATTAGTTTAATTCAAGGCTTTCCTGGAGTAAAAACATAATTTGCGCTAGCCGTTCATAAATCAGTTTAAAGAATACTTTTGATTAGATCGTTCTGTTCAAATTACGATAAAAGCTCTCCAACTTGTAGATGTAAGTGAGGAACGTGACGTCACGATTGTCATTTGCTATTGAGCCTTCTCATCGCAAATTGCTTATGGCCCTTTATAATAGTTTAAAGCATTTACATATAACAAGCAGGTTTTATTTAGTAATTACGTTATCTCCAAATCCGACTTCCCTGTATCATCTGTCGGTCATAAAAGCAGATACGGGAAATATTCTGGAGAAATTTAGTTGGAGTTCGAAAACGATTATATTTACGCTCTATGCACTGGCAGCGGTGATATCAGTATGCCTAGAAATACGCTTGAATGTGCAATCTGTTGCCGTTGGATGCATGTATCGGAAATTTTAACCAGCCACATACGAGTCATAAGTTTGGAATAGGATATGGTGCCACAAAGGTTCCCTACTACCCAAAAATAATTCAAATGGGTTCAATCGTATGAAAAATGACATATGTGTTATAGGACTATATAACCATAATTTCAAAATATTACAGCACATTTTAAAAAATTAAGTAAGGCAAACAATTGGGAAGAAAGTACCTGGGAAACTGTCCAAAATAGCCTTCCATTTCACGTTAACATCCACATACATAAAATCCAGATTCGGGTCTGGATTTAGGTATAGGCTGTATAGACAGAAGCTTAAAGATGATTACTAGAAATATTGTGGTGACACGCTGTTAGCGTTATGTCACTACTAGATAAGTGCAGTTTTGAAGAAAATTGTATAAAATTTGCATAGATAGATTAAACTATCCGAAATTGAATATATTGCTACATTTTATTACGAGTGTAGGACGCGATATACTTTGTTAGAGGGTCGTTCTTCAGTACTGAGTTCTATAACCATTTTGATTATACTGTGTTAACCATTACTACATGGATGGAGTATAATTTTATCTTTAAAAAGATACTAGAATGCAATTTGCTGTATAGGCAGAGATAATGGTATCACACATCTTAAAACTATTTTCAATTATACAGGATGTTCCACATGCGAGTGCAATATATATATTTTTTTAATAATACACCCTGCATATTTTTCTGACACATCAATATTTGAAAAGAAATAATTCATATTACTGTAGCGTATTCGATTATAATTTTAATTTCTCATGTTATACAGTACTTACAGAAACCGCCTACGAAGTAGATATATTAGGAGAAAGTTGTCCAGCAATAACACATATATCGGACAAGTAAAATAAGAAGAAAATCTAGAAATTACTTGGAAGCTTGGAAGAAACTGCCCAAGGTCTGCGTCCAAAATACAACTCAAAAAATCCCAGCACTGATAAACGACTTGAAACGAAAAGGCTCCAGTTAGAGAAAAGAAATCTTAGCGGCAACACCAGAAAGAAGGAGTAAAAGTAACCACTATGACAGTGCTATAATTTTGTCTAGATATCCCACGTCGTAAGGAATGTCTAATATATAAAAAAATGCACACAGACAAGATTGATCTCGTAGAACATCACCTCATCTAGAGCTGCAGCAAGCGATCGGAAAACATAGATGAAATCACACAAGGAAACGTCAACATCATCATCAAAGAGCAATCTGAACAAGATACATGAATCGAACAACTACATAAGATTCTACTTGTGTCCTAGTGATATGTACTTTGTTGCGACAGAAAAGCGCTTAGGCAAATAACTCGAGAAATAGCAAAACTACAATATACGTGATGAAATACTAGGGATACATCTAAAGGAGAGAGGTAGACCATATATTAAGGTAGACCTGGAAACTAAGCGGAGACCAACGAAAAAGAGGAAGACCGTGCTTTACATGGAAAACAACTGTAAAGAAATTAATTCATAGGAGAGGGAAGAACGAAGAATAATAGCTATAAATGACAAGAAACAAGAAAATAGTCGAGCGATTCTGAAATGGACAAATGTCAACAGCACCAGGAAAACATTCAAAGAATATGAATGTACCTATATGACCTTCCCATTTCAGTCCTTATATTTCCTTAACATGCGCTAGGTAGTCGCACTACTATCAATCAGCATGTACCCCTCCAACCCAGCGTAGACGGCCGGCCCGGCGGGATATCCGGGAGTGGCAGAAATGCTGACCGTACGCTGAGGTACTCAATTAATCAAAAATTCCTGCAATGCCAAATTGTTTTCGGCGTATGGGCGGAAAGGTCTGATAAATCTTTTTATAGTGCAGGGATATGCTTTGTCATCGAGGGTGAATACCCTGAAGTATATATACATTCTAAATTTATTGAAGCAGCTTTTAATAGCGAAAGCAGCATTTTCATCTTACACAATAAAGCATTCATTATTATGCTCCGTGTCTCTTATATAAATTACAAATCTGCACACTTGCCTTCTCAACCTTTTTTGCTTCCGAGGTGTGCGTGACGATTCCGCCCATGAAAAACGTCTTAATGATCGCCCTTAGAGCATTGCGGCTATATTCACTTAGTTTCCTTCAGAGTTTTTTCCAGTAATCGATGGATGTTCTTGACCATCCATCAACCTTCAGTCCACTGTAGCACAGAATTTCTTATCTCATGCAAAGCCCTCTGAATTCCTTTACGGCTCCGGACAACTTTGGTTTAGCGTAATTTGTTTGAATGCGGATCAGTACGGGGATGCTTGCCCTGAATTGTTAAAGACAGCGTCGAAACTCTTATTTAATTAATGCAACGTTTCTAAGGTTGCTCTCTGTAAGTGCTCGAGTTCCGGTGTTTCTTGTTTTTGTATAAAAGTAATTTGAAAGCAGCTTGCAGTTGCKTTGTTAGGGATTTTGCAATCTGAACTTTTGTAACGTTAAACCATTAACAAATTGTATCAGGAAAACAAAAAGCAGGAGTAACACTCAAGCGGTAGCCTGCAGAAATGTGTATTGCGTGTTTATAAGCGTAAATCACTGCCAATCAATTATTTAGGCATATACAAACTTACACAGAATTCAAAAAACTTTAAAGTATTTAAAAATTGCATGACTTTAAATATAATAATTATGCAGCCTTGTTAGGCATTATTAATTAAATAACAAAATTGCATTAAACGCTTCTTTTGTAGCTCATACTAAATATTACGTAATTAATGGTAGTGATTATTAGCCTGCAGAGTATAAACTGAATTCTGATTTGGCTAGCTTTTATTCTGCGGCTGAACGTCACTTCCTTGTAATTAACCCACTAAAGCTATGTTGTTTGGAACTCCATCTCATGGAATTAATCGTATAGAGCTTATGAACAAGCTAAACCTTGTTATAGATGGTACTCAACTTCAGTTTACCGTAATGCAAAGTCCTTTGTATGACAGTAGACACAAGGCTCAGATATAATAAGTACATAACTCAACTAATTTCAAGGACCTTTGTCACCCTAAATGTACAACTTTCGTAAATTCGCTGACTGTAAGACCAAAATTCTCTTGCGCGAATTGTTGAATCTGTCGCATTTCAATTACTTTGGCTCAGAATCGAGAATCGTAGACATGTGGACGTGGCATGTTTTCATCATAAGATTATTGTGAATCGACTATCCCCTATTTATATTTCAAAATAAAATCCAGGACTTATATGCACCACATTAACGTACGTAGGAAAGACTTATTATCAATTCTTTTTATCGTAGATTATTTGCTTACAATGTATCAAAAACTTATAATGTAATGACATGCATTACAAGAGTAGCGATTGGTGTATCCAAAGCTGACGTCGTACCTAGCAATATTCTCTAGCAAGTTGTAGAAATTAAAAAGGCCCAAAACTAGTCTTCCAAGATTTTTACTCCATATTTTAAAAGACCATTAACGCTGCACTTCCACATCTCTAAGAAATAGCTAACGGATTTTCACTAGTATAATAATGTTTAATGTATGACTTAATCACTAAATAAAACATTTTGAATTTTTTTATTTCTTATTTTTCCACCCATGTGCGAAACTGTCTTCTACCCTCCATATCTCGACCAATCAGTCGTGGTGCAGTTGAATATGGTTGGGAAAGTATTTATGTTTTTGTAATAATTTGGTTATCTGAGGTCTAATTTTGCTTACACCGGTATTCGGATCAAAAGATGACACTACTTATAGGTGTCCTCGGTTTGGGTATCCTTCTGCATACAGTCTAATTGCCAACAGGCAATTTCGATCGTCTCACCAAGTAAAAAATAAATTCTTCTTTTGTGAAACTCATTTTTAAATTATTTTTATGAGTAGACGCGTTCACGTTGTTTTTATTTTTTCTCGCAAATGAAGAATTATTTCCAAGAATAACTCAAGGAACGATAAGTTTAGGTATAGGACAACCTGATACTTTTAGAAATGGAAATTTGTTGAGAATGTAATGGCTTAAGTATAAAATAAGAGGTTGTATTTTATATAGAAACGTTAGTGGCTCTAGTTTTGTACTTTATATTTATCTTGTTGCTCAATTGTGAAAAATCAAATTTCAGTTTGAAAAGTGTTTTTCTTCAAACGCTTTTATTATTATTATTATTAATGGTTTTTAATATTTTTTTAAAATGTTAAGAAGACAATTTTCCAAGAACTGTTGTTACTAGTTGTGTGTCATACGTGAATCTAAAGCAAATTTTAATTACTAGCTCCAGCTTCTTTTTTTCCAGAAGTAAGGTCCATTAAAGCCACCAGCATGTGAACCGCACCAAAGGGTTAATTTTGCTGAATGCAGAGGGGTTGGCAGGATCTCTTGTGTTCTAAAGCCCAATTAGTGAAAAACGACGCAAGTGATGGTATTCTGGCTTTAAGTCCTGCGCAATCTTATATGGGTGTAAATGTAAAAGTTTCCGCGTAGTGAACGAATTAAGACCTAATTGCTAAGACCGTCGACGATTCGATAGTTTTGAGTTTTCTTGGTTACAGCGCCAATATTATCTTCAATACGCACATTCCTTTGGCGGAATGGCGCATGTTCTTGCATCCTCTAGAGAATATGCGGTACCAAATCTGTTCACATGGTTTACTCAGATAGACGATTGTGCTCCGTAAAATTAAAAATCATATGTACGTTTTCCGAATCGACAATTGATTTTCGAAACATTTTTTATGATTTAATAATGTTGTCCAAGTGTAAGTAAATCTATTCACGATGATTTGCCACACTGCGTGTAATATAAATATCACTAATAGGAATCGGAAGTCGTATCATACTTTAAAAAATCACCCATTACATTATGTACTTTATAGCTTTTTGCACATATAAACAGTTGCTCAAAGTGAAAATGTAAAAGGAACTAAGGAATTATACATTTAAAAATTCTCAATGGATTCTACAAGCGAAAATGCACCTCTCGTATTTTCTTAGGTTTTATTTATATCCTCATCGATATTTCGGTATCGGACGCCGTTTATTTCGTCCCGCTTTATAAAAGAATGAGATGAAAGGTGAATGCCGAAATTTTCTTGAAATTGTCAGTAAAAGGGCGACCCCTTCTTTGTGATCATTATTCATGTTACTTCAAAGGAACTGAAGAAACGTATTCAACTTCAGCATCAAAGGTTGATTGTGTATAAATAAAGTTCTAAGCAGTTCTACACACCATTGAAAGAAGGCAACTTGGAAGATACTAAGTTCCTGCATTTCTTGGAAATTTATGACAATGTGTAATTCTGGCATATCCAAGAAGTGCTAGCAAGTAAAAGGCTAAGATTTAACATATTAAACAATAAAGTAGCAGTATCTCATTTAAAATTTAATTACGATGATATCTTACACAGGGTGCTATATACAGGATGTCCTCTAAATACACCGACAACGTTTGACAGATGATAGAAAACGCAATTTTAAGAACTCTTTTGAATAAAAAAAAATCCGAATACGCTTGGTTTTTGATATACAGGTTGTTGAAATTGAATTTTGAAAAATGGTTTTTTAATACTGTTCCTGAATTATAAACGATATGGATTTCAAATTTGGTGGGAATTTTGATTTATTAATTTTGTTGCACCTCTTTAAAAACCATATGAAACTCTCTAAAATAATTTACTTTATTTATTTTCCTCATTATTTATGTTGTCCTGAGTAGAATACCGCAAACGCAATCTCAAATTTCATCGTAAAGTCAGTGGTATATGTTTTTTACGTGTAAATTTTTGACATTTTCATATTAAACACTCCAAATTTATTCAGTAAACTGTCATCCCTTTTCAAATCGTTCTGCTTTTACTGAAGCTTATTTTAATTAAGAAAATCAGCACAGCTGAATTTTTAATGTTCATCTTGCGACGATGGCCTAATTCGCATACG
This sequence comes from Rhyzopertha dominica, assembly GCA_025024175.1. Classification (NCBI taxonomy): domain Eukaryota; kingdom Metazoa; phylum Arthropoda; class Insecta; order Coleoptera; family Bostrichidae; genus Rhyzopertha; species Rhyzopertha dominica. Next base: position 75,735,604 of record QCXZ01000137.1, read on the forward strand.
TATTCCACAGGCGATGCTATGCTTGCGGAAGTCCGTGACCGACTTTTTCCAACTTTTACTACCACCATCAAATTCAATAAAGCGAGTTAACGTGACCAAAATGCTCAGTTCCTTGGTGGTTCTCGAAACTAATATTTGACCAGCGACGTCAGTACACAACTAATTTTTCTCTATGAAAGGAAATTGTAAGCGCAGTTGACGAACTGAACCACATCAACAAAGCGAACGAGTAAAGAAAGTCTTTCGAAGTTGCGCACCGCATTGACATTTCATTTCTCAGCCGAACAATTTAGAACAAATTTTAAAGTAGAAACCTAGTAAATAACTAGAAACTACCTACGTTTCGCTTTGCGTCTTGCGCGTTTTTAAGTACATCTCAACGAAATCTCTAAGTTCATAGAAAGAACTTTAACGAACTGAACTATTATTTGCTGCCAAGGGCGTAGCCAGGTTTTAGCGTCGGGGGGGTTACTTTACAAAGAAATAAAATTGCGACCAGTGGCAGCTCGTAACAATTTTGACTAGGGGGGCAACAGCCAACGAACTTTTTGCTGCCGGCCAGCAGGGTAGTGTCGGATTCTTACCGGCTAAAAATAAAAATTAAATATTCAAATTTACGATTTGTGTGTGAAGTCCATGCGCCTACCCTTTGAGCCGCGAAATGGTCAATTATGAGTTCATTAAAATTTGGATTTGACTGTATTAGTTCCTTTTCAATAGAACACATTACCAATGCATTAAGTCAGTCCTGACCCATAATATTGCGCGAAAACGTATAATTCTCCTTAATTTTGAAAAACACTGCTCGCTCTCGACCGTAGTCATTGGAATGGTACAAATAATTTTTAAAAGTTTAATAGTTTCCAGAAACACGCTGCCTAAATTATCAAAAACTAATAAACATGATCGGCTCCATTTGCATTTCGAAAATTTTCTCGGTGATAAATTGTCATTAACTCGTGTTTAAGTGTAATCGCGTTTAAATCATATTTGTCGGGAAATGTTTTGCTGTATTCTTGGAAGCAATGAGATTCAAGAAGAACGCCTCTAAAAAATCGCTCGAAAAGAATCTATTACATACATTTGTAATTATTACTTCGCAAACTTCTTTAGCCATCTATTTGTTACCATCAATAGAACACTGTCGCTTTGAAGGCAGGGTTGCTTCAGGAATGTCAACGTCCAACTTGTCCGTAATCTTTTGAACCGAAGTCGAAAATGCGGAGATTGAATTCTTAACCTTAAGATTATCTAACTGGCGCTGCTGTAGCAGTGAAATCTGCTGATTATATTTGTTCCCCAATAAATCCGTGACTTATCGCTAAGAGTTCGTTTTGTATCGTTTTGGATAGGCCTGAAACAACACTATTTTTTGAGTTTTCGATATGAGATTTTAACGTTGTGTCAATTTCCGCCATTAAATTAACCAAACCCTTAAAAATGCCCGGATTCTGACCATCTACTCTTTCATCGTGACCGCGCAAAGCTAGCTCAAGGGCTCCACAAAATTCAATGCAATCAATTAAACGACCAAGTATGTAACGATTTTGTTTAACCGCGTCTTTATGTTTCAAAATTTCAAGCCTGTAAGCACGGCTTAGTTGATTCTATCGAGGAATTTAAATGTTTTTGACAAATTTAATGTTTTTTTAATTTTTTCGCCCAGATGCTTCAAATCCGTAACTCCCGTCTTAACCCAGGCCGGATCGCAATCGTCATCTGCCATTAGTAAGCAAACAAAACAAAACAACGAATTACTCTTATAACAGCCACATAACCAAATATCATTTGCGTACATACCCTTATGCCGCGCAGTGCCGCATGCTCCTTAACGTACGGTCGTCCTACGCGGGTGCCTTTTCAGGCAGATTTGGGAATCGTTTTGTTTTTACCTCGTGATTTTTGAAACGTTTAGGCCGTGATTTACAACACGCGGGGTTTTTCGTATGCTGTGCGGTGTCGCGTATTCCTTAACGTCCGGTCGCGCAAAAAACACGGCCTAAACGCCTCAAAAATCGCGCCGTGAAAAAAACAATCCCAACTCTGCCTGAAAACGCACCCGCGTAGGACGACCCGACGTTAAGGGGCATGCGACACTGCTCGGCTTAAGCGAGAACGCTCCGCGTCGTAAAGTAGTTCCAAATTGAAATATTAATTTTTTGAAAACTAAGCGCGAGCGCAAGAAACGGATTTCATTTTCGTGTTCAGGAAGCCACTTTCTAGAGGTATGCACAATTTCAGCTCGATAGGTAAATAACCGGTATACTAAATAATTACCTTAAAATTTCTATTAACAGTTTTACCTTTTACGTTGGCTTGGTTTTGTGAGTTAAGGCCAGGACGAAGTGGACCTAGCTGCTTTACTTCAATTGTCCTGAAAAGCCAAACCTGCCTGATTCATCGCCTTTCGCTGCCTGCTCCATTTTGCGCACAATCCCAACACAATTCCGCGAACTCCGAATAAAACACTTCGCATTCACAAATCGACCTTCGGGAAAGAAACAACAGCAAAAACACAAAGACACAAATGTAACAATAAATGATAAATGTAGCTGTAAGTAGAATATTAATAAATAATACATTTCCTTATTGTTCGAAATGAAAACACTGCAACACATGTGACGGTGAAGCAGGAATAATATAGCATATCGCGCATGCGTTGTGTATGCAAACTGCGAGAGGCGAGACCTGCGATTGGCTCGGACGTTTCAGCGTATAACCCTCCCGGCGCCACTTGTAGCTGTATTTTTGAAACTAATAACACCTACCTACCATATACTTATGCGTTTTGATCTCTCGATCCAGGGAATTCTGGTACGATATGGCAACGCGAGGGAGCGCATAAATAAGCCTTGTCGGAGAATTGCCCTGCCGACCGCGATGCCGACCACAGAATAAACATAGATATTACAAATGCGAATCGCTGTGCGACGGTAAAATAAAATACCACAGAGATTCGTCAAAATAATTAAATAAACTATTTTAAATTGGAAATTCCCTTTTTCTTATTTTTCTTTTGGTGGGGCATTGCCCGTTTGCCCTCCCGCACCAGCCGCTACTGATTGCGACTAAGACCCCGATTTTATTTCTGGTTACAAGGGGTGGCGCAGTGCAAGTTTTGACACATTCTTATGCAAAGACGCCATAAGTTCGAAAATTGAACTCCAAATCGTCGTGCATCGTCACTCATTTTCGTACTTGTGGCGCCTTTGCATAAGAATGCGTCAAACCCTCGCACTGCGCCACTGTTTGCAACAAAAAAATGAAATCGGGGCCTAAGGCTACACTGCACCTCAAGAATTAATAAAACGTTAGTCCTATTGAGTTATTTGCTTACTCCTGGATTAACAGTAATAAGGCAAGTAAGTTACTCGAACACTCGAAGACGAAACTGAAACTGAACTGAACCACCGCCCGCACCGCACGAAAGCATACGAGGGTTACAAAATATTGAAGTATAATTTATACTCCTTGCCTCTCCTTATTTCAATACGTATAACATTAATGCAATATGTCGATATTTCGGGGGGGGGGGGGGTTCAAACCCCCAAACCGCCCCTCCGTGGCTACGCCCGTGTTTGCGGCAAAGTTTGTTGGCTTTAACTCCGAGAACTGCAAAGTAGAACAACTATTTCATTCTTTTATATCTGTTAACTTTGAAATTATAGGAAAGCTTTCTATGGATGACATTTGAGGATGGCATTTCTTCTCATAGCGATTTAAATTACAGCGGATTATGTTTGGGAAGGAAAATTTACAGGCATAACTGAGCAATAATCGTACTCCGAATGTGATTTTGGAAGAAAAATATTAAAGTGAGCAAACCTGGGCGATACATTTCCCATTTCATCGTTTTATAGATGCAATAAATGTGGCCCCACTGCCAAAGGCGCTCACGTAACAGGCATCCGGTAATGGCCAGGTACCGAGGCAAATCCAGGAATTGTATATTGAATATTCGGATGTATGTACTTACGTCGCGTAACTTAATTTTCAGTTTTCCAAAAGTGTTAAAAATGTAGTCTACACGGTACACCTTAAAGGAAAAGACCCTTTTTCGTAGTTGTTATCTCCAAAATAATTACCAAACTAGAAAATATCATGTAAGAACGAGAGCTTTCGCGGCCAGAGTTAGATTGAATTCTTAGTCTTTTTGGGTTAAATCGCTTGATTACGGAATAAGGTCGAAGTTTCGCCCGCACTTGTAAGGGGCATCATCAGAAATAAGGAGTATGGAATATGGTAAAAATTTAACATGAGAAACACGTCCCAGCTAAACCACATCCCAAGGAGGAAAGAGAAGAAAGGATAGAGTAACGTTGTACCTGGCGCTGGGGGGGGGGTTGTTTGGGTACCAAATAGTGGTTTCACTGATGTTCGTCTACTGCTGACTGGGTGAAAAAACATGATTTTTTGCAGCGTTTATGTTCATTAAGCCTTTTTTTCTTTGAAGAGGAGAAACCTTTTATGGMTACCCCGCCGCTAGCGAGGGTATGTAAGACTCCTCCCCCTCTTGGGAGGCCCTACTCAATAAAACCCCTCCCCATATTTCCACCGATGATTGCAAAACCGGAACCGTTAACGCATTACTTCAGCCTTACAGCCACGGCGATAGTTTTAGCGTGGATATAGTTCTTTCTCTTCCATCTCCTTTGTCCTTATTATCTCAACCAGGTTCTCAGTAATGCCTTCCCAGTTTTTCTATGACACCAACTTTGCTCCAACAGATTATGCTCAGAAATGTCTACTTTTTTTTCTAGTTCTCCAAGTCTCAATATTGGGGATTAATGTTTTGGTCCACTGTGCTTATTGACCTCCTACCATAAGTGACCTATAACAGATTTCTGCTGCTTAGCGTTACCCTCGTCATAGATTCTCCTTCTCCCTTGCACCAGCAAATGAATGGGAGGGATCCCAGACACCAGGCATAAAGCCTGCCCAGAAGCCGTGCGATAAGCGCTACATACACGGATAAGCGTTAACTTCTGCAGACTCTGAAGAATTTTTCTATATTTTTTCAGCTTAAGAACTTCTTCTCATACAAGAGCGCGGTATAATATAATAGAATGGACCGCTGAAGCCAACAACTTTTTGTTGCCACTACGTGGAGTATTTGACATAAGCATCTTTAGTTGATTTATAATTTTCAAACTTTTAATTTCTATTTTTCTTTATTTAATTCTTATTTAATGTGTTCACACGTAGAAATCTGGGAATTCCCACACAAGAAACTAAATTATTTAAGGCTATATCTTCCCTTTAATATTACTGCCTCGGTCTTATTCTGAGCCACCTCCATGTTATTCATACTCATCCAAGGTATAACTTTCCTTATTGAATCATTTACAAGATATTCTAGTACATCTTTTGTTTTTGCTGTAATTACTATTGCCAAATCATCAGCGTATCCAATAAGTCGTACCCCGTCCGGCACCGCAATCCTCAAAACCGAGCCGTAAAACACGTTCCGCAATGTTGGACCTAAAATGGAGCCCTGGGGAACTCCACATGTCACCTCCAATTTACATGAATTACCGACCATGAGCGTTCTGTCAGAGAAGTAAGACTTTATGACTGATATTAAATGAGGGTCAATTTTTCTCTTGTTTATTAAGCCTGGTTTTAATGGACCTGTTTCAACAACAACAACAACAACAACAACAAGGGATGCTGCAAATGCCTTTGAAAGATAGAGGAATTATTTAGTCCTTCGCAGATTGAAGAATCTGATACATTTTAGAAGGGTTTGGAAGATAGTACGGATGAGCTGTTTCTTAAGAATTTTGCCAGTTCTGCCTGCGACGCTTAGAACATAAGAAAGTAGAGCAGTGGATCTATAATTTGGGGGTTTAAAAATTATCTTGTATTTGGGGTAAAGATGACGCATAATTGCAGATTGTATATGACGCTTGTTGTACCCATTGTTGGCCAGACTGACACGAAACACCCACTAAGAGAGGATTTTTGTAAACCCCTAAGGGGGTAATTAGGGGATGAAGATTTGTATGAATAAAGCGTGAAACTATTTTTAGGCTTTTGATTAGAAATAAATAATTATACGTGCTCTAGCGTTTTTTTTAATTCCACCCTTAAAGAGATGAAATAGGGGATAAATTTAGTATGGGAGTTCTGTTAATTAAAATTAAAGCCATGAAACGTTATTATTTGACCTTTTAATTAATACATCATAAGTATTTAATTTCAACTTGAATTATTTAGCAAGTAATTAACGTGAATACCGTATTTAGGCAATTGTTTAGAAATGAATACACACTTGATTGTATTGAAATTGATTGGGAAATTTCACCACTAAAGGTGGGGAAAGCCGCGGGCAACAGCCAACGCCGAAGATTGCAGTTTGATTGTAAATTATCATTTAGAATAAAATGTTTAGCCAATTTACTTATGAACTAACTGAAAATAATATATTTCACAAAGGTGTCAATGGAAAAAACTGTAATTTTGACATGTTTTATCCGGTAATTCTGTGCACTGTGTATGTTTTACTTTTTGGTTTGTCGTACTTAGGAGAAAAATGGTAGTATTAGATTGAATTATTATATTGCGCGAATCGTATCTTAAAATTCGTCTGCACTTATCTCCATGCAACCGCTTCTCAATGCAGTTGTACACATATGGATGTAAAATCTCTTATAGGGTTTTATTTCAAAATGTTTTTCCGTTGATTGTACGCAAGTGTCACATTTCAGAGCAAAGCCATAGACTACCTACTTGAGACAATCCTTGTCTGTACGCAAGTGTCACGCACACAAGTGACATACATCCAGGACTTATGGAGAAAAGACAATGTTTCTTTGGAGTGCCATTTGTGGAAGCAAATGAGATTGCACAAGCGCTCATTGACTGTATCTTAAGATTTACTGGGAATATACAGGATGTTTCACGAATGATAATGACCCTGACGAAATTAAAAATGCAACCCAAAATACATTTGCAGATGTAACATTAATAATTATTGTTCATCGTCTTAAAAAATATAAAACGTAGGCAGCTTTTATACAGCTCTATACTTCAATCATTTGCTTTAAGTAAATTCGGTATTGTAAAACAAATTTTATTTTTGAAAAAGTTTATTCAGTAACATTAATGTAATAAATGCTCAAAGTGTCGCCCTCCGCTGTTTTACAACTTTGAATTCGTGCCCAAAACGATCTTTTAACATGCATTAACATTTCTGGAGTGATGGATCTACATGCATCACGTATTTTATTTTATAAATGTTCTACACGTTCAATTGGTGTTTCCTATATTTGCTCTTTTACCATTCCCCACTGAAAAAAATCCAAAGGAGTAAGGTCCGGGCTTCTCGGTGGGCAAGGATTAATTGAACCTCTTCATATCCATCGGTTAGGCAAAACCAAGACAAGATGATTTCGCACTATTCTATGATAACGCGCAGGTGCCCTATCTTGTTGGAACCATAGATCTTGTCTTACTTGTAAATATACGTTTTGGAGAAGTACCAGTAAAATGTTTCTTAAAAAATTTAGATAAGTATTGCCGTTTAAACTATCGTGAGAAAAATAAGGCCCAACAATTTGATTTCCCAATATTCCGCACCAGACATTCGTTGTCCTTCTCGAATCCAACGTGGATTTTCTTTCGCATAATAATGCATGTTACGTTTGTTATCTCCACCATTATTAAAAAGTCTTGCTTCATCTGAGAAGCAAATGTTGTCATAAAATCTCACATTCAAACTTTGGCGTTCCCGAGAAAAGTTACAAAAAGCCAATCTTCTAGGATAATCTGTCTTCTTTAAGGCCTGAACCAATTGCAAATGATACGGATGAAATTGATTGCCTTTAATTATTCGGTGTACTGAAGACAGACTAATACCGGTTGCTCTTGAGACTACCCTTTGACTAATATGAGGATTTTCGCGAATCATTTCCAATGATTTACAAATTTCATTGTCAGGGCCTGTTGCTGTTCTTTCTCTTGACATTTTCAGTGGTGGCCAGTTTGTCATTAAAGTAATTCAAGTCTCTTGAAAATTGTATCGGCAGGAGCTCTTCTATTTGGAAAACGTCTGTATAAACGGGCAGCAGCGGAAGCATTTTTCTTCAATTCACCATAAATCAGTCATATCTGTTTTTTCATTATTTGAATACATTTTGACTTTTAATAAATACAGTGACATGAACCATAGCGCATAGCCGTCATAGATTCCCAATTTATTTTTAAAATAATACCATTATGTAAAATACCCACGTTGGCTATGAGAATGTATTTAGGGTTGCATTTTTAATTTCGTCAGGGTCATTATCATTCGTGAAACATCCTGTAGAATGAATGGAATAACCTCCCAAAAGGTACTAAGGATCCAATAAACTGAAGCTTCAGTGCGCTGAACTCTCAAAAGCATATCAATTCTTTAATCTGTAGATTGTCTCACTTTCGGCTCTCTAGATGTGGATCTTTAAAATATAACACATAAAAAAGAGGTAGTTGCACATACTAGTGTTTTTTTTTTAGTTTGGAAAGAAATTTGAACCTATTTGATATATTTTAAAGGAGAATCGACAATTGAGATTTTTTGCTTTTGCCTCATATCTTTTTTTCAATACTCTCAATCGTTAATCACTGTGCCCGTTACTTTTAATAAATTAAGAAACCTGCACGGCAGCAGTTTAGTAAGCTGGGTTATCAAAATCAAACAATACGTAAAAATCACAGAGAATCCTTACCTCAGACATATAAGGGAATGTACCATTGGGCGACATCTCAAACTGTTCCTCGTCCGGCCAGTTATCAATCAACACGACACCGTCGACTGTTCGTGTCGGCAACTGCTCAACGAACTCATTAAAAAACTCCCCAATGGAGGGATGGGTGAAGTKCGGATAAGCCACCTGTTTGCCCCTGTACGTGCCGTTAAGCACCTCTCCCGTATAGTTCTTGTAGAGTAAATCCAGTTCAAGCGCAAAATTATACAGACCACTGTTCAACTCTATCTACAAAGTGCAAGTTAGATAAGGTTGACCGAATGAACATTGCATTGTACAAACCTGTGGTGGAACTGATATGAGCAAACGTGATGTATTCTGTACATTGGAGATAAGGTCAGCAAACTCTGCTGCAGTTGTTTCATTGACTATAGAGACTAAGCTTTCGTGAATGCAGTCAGAGGCAAATTCCAGTGTGCTGTTTGCCATGAATTCGCTGTATTCCTTCAGGACAAGTTCCGCATTTGTCTCGTTGTCTATTCTGAAAAGTATTATTCCTGTAATCGATTTTTACATAAGTGACTCAATCGAGAAAATTTGTGTATGCAGACGACATGGCATTGGCTTTGCATAGTAAAGACTTTTCTGTACTTGAACAAAACCTTTCAAGTGACATTGAGATTATGAATTGCTATTTTAAATTCATTGAAGACAGAAGTAACTTGCTTTCATCTCAACAATCATCAAGAGAGGAAACAGCTTCAAGTTATGTCAAATAACATCATTCTTAAACATAACTTCTCGCCAAAATACCTTGGAGTGACCCTAGATACGTCTCTAACGTACAAAAAACATCTAGATGTTTTCTAGAAAACGTCAGTAAAAAACTACAGACTAGAAATAACATTCTGCATAAGCTTGCTGATACAAGTTGGGGTGCAACTGCAAATGTACTCCGTACTTCTGCAACTGCCTTGCTTTACAGCACTGCTGAGTACTGCTGTCCTGTTTGAAAAAACAGTCATCACAAAGGAAAGTTAAGTTAAATACTGCAATGCGACTAATCACTGGAACAATTAAGTCAACTCCATTACCTTGGTTTCCGATTCTTTCAAACATTGCTCCTCCGGAGATTCGCAGACAGTTTGCTACATATAAAGCTTGGCAAAAATATCAATCAGCTCCTAATGATTTCTGATTACCCGAGATCTGCAAGAGCTACCTACAACTCGGCTAACTTCTAGAAAACCTCTGTGGACAGAAGATTTCCTTCGTGCTCCTTATACCATTGAAGATGGATGGTGTTCTGATTGGCAACTTAAGAAACATTATATATTCAATCAGCAGCTTATAGACGATCCTACGGAAGAGATAGCAGGAACTGACCTCCCAAGAAGGTCTTGGGTCACTCTGAATCGCCTTCGCACTGGTCATGGGAAATGCAAGTTTTTTCTTGATAAATGGGATTCATCTATCAACCCTTCTTGTGAATGTGGAAATCCCCTCCAAACAATTGGGCATATGGTCAACAGATGCCCCAGTACAGCATGGTTTGGTGGTTTTGCGTCTATCCATCGTGTTGATGAAGGTGTTAAAGACTGGCTTAAGACAATAGAGATCTGATTAAAGTTTTCTGCGGTTTTCTTCAATACTCTATCCAGAATAAATACATACATGTATGTATCTATTATGGATAAAGCGCCAATGCGAGATCTCTTATCGTTGAATGAAAATATTTTTTTTCTTTCAACGCTTTTATAAAAGTCGACCGTAGTCGCATGAAATTAACAGTACTGTGGAATGTATTAATGATTTTCATAAGTATATATATATATACCCTGGAAATTTTAAATTGTGGGCGTTCAAGTAACGAAATAACAAGGAAGTATCAGGGGGATGTAAAGGGCAACATAATCAAATCACAATATGTAGGGTTTACTGTCTAAATACACAAATGTAAGGGAAATAGCGTTCGGGCAGCGTTGGAAACCTGATTTTAAATACACAATTATTATACACGCATATGTAGCTTGCATTGAATTATCGGAGAATTATTTGTGATGAAATTGTATTGGTACAATTTACAATAACAACAGTTTGGCCACACATCTACCGTTTCACTGACTATTTATAAGCTGTAAACTGATGTTAAGTTATTAACCGAATATATTTATTTCATTGACGAATTTTGTATTACCAACAAACATTTTATCGCCTAGAAATTAATAGTATTTTCTTGACACATACACAAATTTGTTAAAACAAGGCGGATTAGGTGTTTGACCAATAAAAACAGGGATCACCCTATGTCTTTACTGTTATTATAAAGTCACTGTAGGACGATTTAGTTGGCGATAACATCTATTGGCAAAAGAAAGACTGGCAAAACACCTAGCCGTCTTAACGAGTACTACCTCCTCTAGTATACGGGCGGCTTTATATCTACGTTATATCTAAACTGCAGCGACGAGCTATAATAATAACAAAACAGATAGGTAGATGCATAATGCTTTCCTTATTTGACCATATTTGATATTATTTTAAATTTGCTTTTGTTAATGTACACCGTATTCTGATTAGATTAATGTATCACATGCCATTCGTGAGTTACTTTATTTTCCTTACTAACACATTTTCGCTACAAACATCCATCTTTCAGAGAATCTGCTTTAGCACAATCAGAATATCGTAATAATTATCAAAAATATATCTACCTCCTTTCAAAATATTCAACCATTTGGGTTTAATTTTGAAAAAAACAAGAAGTGTTCTTAAAACATTGTCTAAACGCATCCACAAGAAACACACTTGCATGGCGATGGAATGGTAAAAATATTGACACGATAATTATGAAATACGAATTAAATTTAGAAAATCTACTGTGTCAAGTTAATCGAAAAAGAAGGTTTGACGAATATTATACAATATGTAAATTAAGAAATAATATCTAAATATATACCATTCTATACTTATTTTATTTTAAGCAAACCAAACCATATCAGTAAACCACTAATGCGTTAAATCTGAAACAACTTAATCCGCCTTTTTGATTGCGCTTATTACCTTTCTATATTTTTCGTACTGGATAAATTAACTTTCTAAATATTTGCATTGCATCGTCGTTTGAATTTTGTAGTTGATTATACTATCTGATAAAAAAATACCTACTGTACAGAACATACCAACAATAATCCACGTTTCCCTTACAATACTTGCTTCTGGCTCCTGGACCAAACCACTTTCATTCAGAATTTCTCAAACTGTTTGACGAATCAGCGTACTTTATCGTATATATGATTTAGAAAATATACCACAACAATGGCTACATCAGAATTTATAGTACGACCGAAAAACTTAGAGAAACTAGAGTTTTACGCGTCGCATTAGTTAAAATAAGGATAGCCAAAATTACTTACATCCGAACTGGCTAGCCACTGTAAGAAAAAAGAATGTGATTGGGGCATTGTTTTCTGTATCTTTTGCATTTACACTTATTGTGTAGATTAGAAGCATAAGACGATATCCACAATATTTGGTTGCTTCAAGATAATAAACCGTGAACTTTTTTAATTAGACATACAGAACTGCATTTCTTTCTCGTTTTACTAACTAAATATCTAAAAAAAAAGTCAGCATATATGTATATAGAACAGTAAATTTTGAAGAAACAGATTTAGAAAGGGCGCTTATTGATTTGGAAAAACCTTTATTTACTTTTAACATCATTGAGTTTCTGCAACAGTATTCTTAGTTGCTAGTTGCATATAGCTGGTTTAGATAACTCATTGAAGATGTGAGTAAAAGACAAACATTTCCAATAAACACCACAGCCTTTAACAATTCTATGAAAAATAGCAAACAAAAACTGCAGGACGCAGAAATGGATTTTCTAATTAAGAGCTGATATAGTGTGTACATACACATACCAAATAATACGATCAAAGTGATGGCAGAGACAGATAGAATGGAACAAAGGAAACTTGTTTTGTACCGACATTAAAAGAGCATGAACAGAAACATATGACCAGAGAAAACACCGCCAAAAAAGAAGAAGTCCTCTCCCACATAGAAGAAGGATATTCCGGAAAGAAAAAAGTATGAGATGACAGAAAGCGATGCTGTCTGTATATAAAAAAAATCTGAAGTGCAAGGGACAACATATGCATACTGCTTGCATCTACACTGACAGACTGACTGAATACCGCTTTCTAACGTTAAAAGTATTACTCCTAATGCCCTCTTATACTTGCTGCCAAGGTATTTGAAATATCGTAAGAATAAAGAAAAAGACAATATGTATGAACATCAATACAAGAATTGAGATGGTTGGATCTGTAAGAGTCCTATAATAACGGTAGTAAACCCTTCTTAGAATTTTATTATTTTTCTGTTTGTATTGACTGAAAATCAGCTACTTTATTTACTTATTGACGATAAAGAGGGGTGAAACCAGTTACTATGGCTATTTGAGGAAAACTTAAATGTTTAGATACATTCCTATGCAGTGTCCCCGGTGAAGATATAATTTTGTGTTGTATATACAGCAAAGGTAAGAAATAAATATCACTTTGTTTCGTTCCATAATAATCATTGGTATTAGGAGTCATGTGAAAACCTTGGGAAAGTTCCAACTTTATCCAAATTGCTGAAATCCAGGCACTTCTCTCTCTGGAAGGATATGATGATGACATCATTCTTCAAGTACCAGAAGAACAACCGTCTCCGCCGAAAATCGTGCAATAAATTTTGTAGCAGTGAACAAAATACATTTTGTAAGTTTTCGAAAATTTGAAAAAAGAACACAGACGTTACTGTGGCAAGTCTCATAAAAAATCGGCGTCGCTAACAAATAGTTTCTAAACTACTTTTCCACGTTGCAACAGAAAAATTTGCTAAGATAGGGACAACTTTCGGTGAACCATTTATGATTTCTCTTGAAAGCCAAATCCGCAATGGAAATGGTGCACCAAAAATGAGTCGAAAATAAAATGGTAGAATTCTCAGAACGAACATTAAGATGAAAATTTGTCAGGGAAATGAGCTTTCAGTTTACCAAAATTGAAAAACAAAATGTTTTGATGGAAAGTAAAATTTTTTACTGAGACCTGGTTTGACACCCACGATGCAGCTAAAAAAATTATCAAACTGCAAAGTGCAAATTAAACATTCTTCTAAGTAAGAATAAGAGAATTATTATTTTATATGCGAAATCAATAATGTCTTGTTTCTAGCGGCCAAAAATATTAAAGGCGCCAAAGACCGGTCAATTTTCGAAGGGTGGTTTGAAGAAACTTAGCTACCAAATGTGCCCAACAATAGCATTATAGTGATGGATAATGCTACATATCACTCCCAACAATATGAAATAGTTCCAAATTCCAACGCAAACAAAGTAAATCAAAATTTTCTTGAGAAAACGAATTTATATTACCACAAAAAAATTGTTAGAAAAAATAATGTAACAAAGTGGCTGAAGAACTTGTGCACTCTGTGATGTGTAGGTGTTCATCATTACCATCGCATCTTCAAGTGTTTACCAGAAGAAACAACAACGCACCTAAATTTGGTAATGATACGACTGAATTAATCAAAATTTAGTTAACCGCTTCACATCAGAATATGTGTTAAAAAATTCAAATCATTTACCGACAAAATTTTATTCTTATAGTTGCAAAACATTCAAACATTCAGCTCACCTGCAAATGTGAGGACCAAGTACCCAATAGGGTGGCACTGTTAGCTCGTAAACCCTCTGTTGCCGTACAACATCCGCAGGTGTAGGTCCAGTGCATATCGTAACGGAGATATAACTGCCCACCAAACTCTTTACTACTACTAAAAACGAGGGCAAAACCGTAACTTCCAGAGGACCATCGTATTCTATAACTATCCCGTGGTAGCTGCCGTTTTTGTAGGCCATAAAAATCGGCAGGGAGTTGTGGTCATGTTTATTTTTATAGATGACTTTCCTGTACGTCGTATTTTCGTGCAAATAGATCTCCCCTAGGCCCATCAACCTTTCGGTGGTGAGCTGCATTGTCCATTCCCAATAGCCCCCCGAAGCTATTAACGGCCCTTTAGCGGTTGTAAACAAAACGTCTGCCGTAGACGGCCTACTCACTTCGACATAAAGGGTGTCTTGGTAAACAGTAACGTTGTACGTCTTGTCAGTTATTTCGCTTTCCTCGTATGATACGTCCATTTCATGCAAGATGACTTTGACTTTGACGCTGTCTAACTCTTGAACAGAAACGGTAAGTTGTTGGAGGCTTGCGTTTCCTAAGGGTGTTTGTGTTTGAGTAGCCGTATAGTTTCTGTCGGTGGAATCTACATTCCTTTCATATTTGTATTCCGACGGTATGGGGTGGTAACATTCTCCAGTATCGTCGTCATAACAGCATAAAATGGTAGCACAATCTGAAGCCGATACATTAGCCCTTCCACAAGAAACTCTGTACCCATATTCCACTAAGCAGGTGTGAGTTTGCTCCTGAGGAGAATAACCTAAGTCTATCAGAAAGAAGAAAAGCAGTGGAGGAACCGTGATGGCAAAAACTATAGTAAAAAGTATCCCTTTCAATAGTTTGCTCTTCAAAAGTTCCTTAGCACTGGGCACTTTACATGTTAGACGTTTGCCGTCATCTACAAGTTGTTCAGAACTAACACTGTTTCGTTCGTTTCGGCCAAACATTTTCACGAAGGTGCACTACACAATAGGATTAAAACAGAGTAAATCTTTAAAGAACACCTTGTTGATCAGGTTGATTTCCCTGTATCTCGTAGATTACAAATTTGTTGTCAAGATAAGGGTTTAAATGATTAGATATAATTGTAGCTACCTAGAGTCATTGATAAACAGTTACTCCTACTGCGTGAGAGAAGGATAGGCACTTCACATTTAGTAATGTTGATAATTATATAAAACGATGACGCGTATAAATAAAAGTATGCTTTCCAAATTATAAGCAAATGCTTCTGTTCACATAAATAAAACAAGTTTATGTTCCTGTTCAAAGTAAGCATTTACTTCTAAAAAATCTATCTTTAGTTTTTCTTAGAATCATTGCTAAGAAATGATGTTATGTAGATGTATTTTTATTTATTTATTTGTTTGTTTATTCATTTATTTAATTACACTGTTGTACAGGTTTGCACCCAATTACACAACAGGAGGGTAAAAGTTAATCAAAACGTACAGACAAAACTAATCATGCAAAAATATCCACTGCCACCAAAATTTATACACCGGGAATTATATAGAACACACATGTGATATAGTCGTGAACGCTTTTTTAAGTTCGTTCTGGCAGTTGGCAGATAAAATGTGTGAGATGTTCTGGCAGACACTCCACGTACAACAAAATTTAAAGAACCCAAAATTTCGGCACTATCAAGTAAATTGTTGACAATTTTGAATAGAAACACCAAAGCGTGAAGGTCTCTTCTAGTCTAAAGAATCGAAATATCATGTTTCTCAAGCAGATCGCTGTGACAAACACCTCGAGAGGGAAAGACGCCGTCGAGTTTAAAACTTAGTAGTTTCATAAATTTTCGTTGAACATTCTCAATATAATTTGTATGTCGCGTATAATACGGGGTCCAAACAACCGCTGCGTACTCCAATCTAGATCTAATAAATGAGTAAAAAAGCAATTTTAATGTGTTATAACAGAAATCACGATTGTCACGTGAAATAAAGCCGTATGTTGTACTGGCATTAAGACACATTTTATGAATGTGTGGAATAAAAGATAACTTGCGATCGAAAGTTACGCCAAGATCGTTAAATATATCGGGTCTACACAGAGAAACACCCTCAAGACCGTAGTCATAGGTACAGATTTTAATGTGAACGATAGAACGTTGCACTTAGCTATGTTCAAAGGCAGTCGGTTAGACCTACACCAGTTATTCAGTACGTCAAGATTGTTTTGTTAACTAATACAATCGATGCTTGAATATATCGTAGTGTAAAGTTTAAGGTCATCCGCATAAAGTAAAACGTTGATGTCTATATCGTCGGTTATGTCATTAATAAACAGTATAAAAAACAAAGGACCTAAAACATAACCTTGCGGCACTCCAGATGTAGCTATGTAAGCGCTGGACTTGAATCCATTATATGCCCCGTATTGAACTCTATTGTGGAGGTAAGATTTGAACAAATCAATCAAAGCATCAGACATGCCGAAGCGATTAAGTTTGTTTAACAAAATATTGTGATCCAGCTTATCGAACGCTTTGAAGAAGTCCGTATAAATCACATCGGCCTGCAAATGACCATCCAAAGCTTCAGCGACAAACTGTTAAAAACAAACCAAATCGGTGGTAGTAGAGCGTGCCTTGATGAAGCCGTGCTGGTGTACACTAATATACTTAGATACATTATGATATAAATAGTTGTGTAAGAGTATCTCAAATACTTTGCTAAAGTTGCATATAATAGAAATTTGTCTGTAATTAGTAATGTCCCGTAAATCACCCATTTGTGGAGCGGTCATACCTTAGACTGTTTCCAAATGTCGGGAATTATACGCGTCCTTAGGCATAGATTGAATAATACCATCAAAGGACGGGTAAATACCTATATGTGCACAGTCTTTTAACAAAAATGCAGGAATGCTTTCGGGCCCTGCTGTCATCTTAATTTTAATTCGCTTTAACGCAGCTGATACTTAATTTTCAGTGAATTCTAATAATATAATAGCAGGATGTGTGACCGGCAAATTTATTGACAAATGTGATGATTATTCGTAAGATTTGCTAACGAAATCAGCAAAAGCATTTAGAATATTATCTAGCGTATTAAGACACTGCACTTTGAAATATTGGATTGTCTTTTTTGTTATTAATAAATGACCAGAATTTGCCCGGATCGGTCTTTATTTTGATTTCGGTATTCTGTACAAAACATGTATACGAGTCGTTGACCTCAGTTTTTATCAATCCCCGAAGTCTTCTAAATTCCGCAAGAGTTTGAATGTCATTATTATATTTATATGTTTTCCAATATTTAGCCTTAAGTTTAATGTGTTTTATAGTCAATGAATCAAACCACGGCGGATATTTACGAGAGTATTGAAAGTTTTCCACCTAAAAGTGATCTTCTGAGTGGTTGAAAAGCAAAGTGTTGAGTGCTCTGACTCCAATACATACAGAATAAAAATCCTGAATTTCAAACAGAAGTTCGTGAAGAACTACATACAGAATAAAGTGTTTGATGATCCTGGATTCAAAACCGAAATGGAATAATCTACAGATTTATGAACTGATAAATAAATTAACAGAAACATAATTGCTGAGTTTGGAGATTGGATAAAATTTCCTGATAATGGACACTCAATGATGGAGGCAAATATAGATAAATGCGTTTGCTATAGCTATTGGTGTAATCGACTGTAATCTGATAAAAATAAAACCAAAACATCAGGCAATAAGTACACAAACAGAATTTTTTTTTATTTTCTTTAAATATCTAAACGAAGTGCGATTCCAGACACATATTGGCAAATGTGGATGTTAATTGGCCAGAATCTGTTCATGACAATAGAATTTTAAAGAATACGACGATCGTCTTCCATCTACTTTGCAGTACTTATCTCGTGATAAACATGAACACAAAAGAAAAACAAAAGCGTTTTGCACATATTGCAAAATTACTGGAAGATCTTATTTTAACGAAGACGGCGATAAAGACGGTGATTTATCGCGAAAAGCAGTGATATAAAAAATTGTCTGAAATTATTCACAATGCAGATCCAAATTAATCAAATATTTATTTTGATATTTTTAAATCAATAATTTATTATTTGGAAACATTTGGCATAGTTTATTATTCTTTTAAATTTTTGTGCAGTATGATATTGTGACAAAATCGTACCTATATTTTATTTATTCATTATATGTTTATTTGTAAACGTTTAGAACTCTGTAAGAAAAAAACAGGTTGTTTCAGACATGTGTATACCCTGTCACCTTCAAAAATTAATACTTATCTCACTTTCAGCAGTTGGTTTTTGTCCTAATTGTTTCAAGTTATTGAAGTATTTGGAAGTATGAATTTGATTACTCGTGCTATGTTTTCACGCAAAATAATAGGCGCCGCTTTTGAAAACAGCTCTAACAGAAACGTGTAGTTATACTCACGCTTGGAATAGCTTCACAATTCGTGTTTTCTTCCACTTAGCTAAATTAATTCTTTTGTTTCATGTTTTCTTTATGCCCGTCTTTCTTTCAATCTTGTTTTCATACTGTTTACCTTAGTTCAAAAATTATGGTGAGTCAGGTGTTCCAAATGTATTTTCATGTTTCTCGATGGCATTTCGGAAAGGGAATATTTTCTTCCTTCTTAAATTAAATTAGGGTAAATTTATTTAGCGGTAAAATAAAGTAAGAAAGTAACCTTTTATTGTAACGAATTTCTAAAAAAAATCCTAAATTTGGCTAACTAAGATTGGACGGGGCTAGTATTAAATTATTATACCTGCTGTTTGGCTATTTTCTCACTTTTGTTTCTTAATGTCAAATTCGCTAGCATTTAACATCCCAAAAAATCCTTTTTGTTTTCATCTTTTGTAATTAACGTGTTGGTGACTGCTGCTATAGGCTGAAAACACTTTGATTTTAGTGTTGAGATCTGTTTAATTTTATCTGTGGATTCTATGCTACATTAAGAATCACTTTTATAGAGGTCGTTTTGACTTATCTGTCATCAAATTCGATTTGTGAAAATTTTTTGCTTAAATTTAAAAAAAAAATTCGTGCTTTCTAAATCCTTGCAGACAAGTCAAAGTAATTAACCCCGTTTGATTTCTGAATGTTTGTCGTATTTTTTATGTGTTTACTCAACAATTTGCTCAGTCGCATGTGCCTACAGCAATTTTTTAAACACGACAAAAATGTCAAAAACTCATTTTTAGGGCATCTCTATTTATTATTGTAGGTACTGATCATAAGTTTTCTTGGCAAGCTTTCATCAATATAAGATTATTTGTAAGTCAAATTTAAAAAGTAAAGTTGCTTTACCAAAAAATAACTAAATTTCGAAAGTTATCTGTTTTGGACAATAAAAATCGGGTAGTCATGCAAAAAAGATTTAGTACGGGAAATAAACAAAAGTATGGAATTGTTTTTTTATGTAGCCAGAAAATGCATAATAACTGAGTCACTTTGGCTTGCCTGCAAGAATTTGAAAGGTACAAGGACACCCGCATTTTGAACTCCTTGCAAAAAAGCGCCACCGTTAAAAATTGATGACGGATAAGTAAAAACGACCTGTAGGTATAAACGTGATTCTTAAATTAATAAGGAACGCAAAAATAAAATAAAAGCGACTTTTTAGGCGTCACCCTCCATATAAACCACAGAAATACCCCCTAGGTATACATAGGTAATATGTATTTGACTTAGAATGTGAAAACAGGGTTCTGTTTTTAATTTATATACTACACTTATGTGAATATTGTAATAAAAAGTTAACAAAAATAACTACGATATTTTTTGTATTTGAAACTTTTTAACATTGACTTGCTGCGTCATCTAGTGACACTTAAGGAATTTAAAAAGTAACCGTGCAGAGAACTGCTGTGCAGCGTATGTGGCATCATCTATACGGCGTATTGCTAAACTATCCGCATGCAAGCAGGTGTTGCATATTGCAATTGAAGAAAAACTTGTGGATCGCTACTTCCAACGTTTAGTAGGTTGAATACCTAATAAATCTGTTTGGGGTGCTATTGCGCAACTGACAACTCACAATCGTCTGTAAAGTTTCATCGTTATGTGAAAGTTAAAGTGCATAAATATCAAAAACAAGAAATGTAGCGGCTGGTTTTATTTTAGAATGTGTGCGGACTTCATTCATGACTGAAGAATGCCAGAAACTGTAAGTGTAAAGTTGAGATCAGCTGCGAAGCCATTTTGTTATGTTTGCTGTTAAAACATAAACATGGGACTTAATATACGCGAGAGTCCGTTGGATATTTTAACTGTTGTATTGTAAAATTATTTATTGGGGATGTAAAGGGTAAGTTTCAGTTTGATGTTAGCAACTGCGGGTTCATTGACAAGTAACGGTTTTAAAGGTGAAAGAAATCTGTCATGGCGCTCGGGTCATTTTTCTTTTGTTTTTTTGGCGCCAACGCAATTCTTTTCAAATTGGCGGTATGTCGGATTTGTAAAACGTTGCATCGTTGCAGGGTGGTAAGATGGCAGGTGGTGAAGGTGTAGGACAAACAGAATTGCTGACTGGGTGGTCTTGTGTTGTCCACAGACCATCTGAAGATCCCGAACCGTCTGAACTTGTAAGTACGGTTGATATGGCTGCATTCAGCTCTGGATTAACTGTTGAACCTACTGGTGCTACTCAAAATGTGGACAATAGCGATTCCGATAGTGATTCCGAAGAAGAATGCAGTGCAAGCGGTGAGGTTAGTTGACCACCTTCTTTACAAACCTTTTTATGTTTCAGAAACACTCACAGAAACAATGATTTTTCACGTGCCATCAGTATTTCTAAAATGTTCATGTACTTGCAAATGTCCTTACGCAGTCATGAAACATCATGAAACATTACTAGCAAAACATTTTGAAATGTGTGTTCTATTGGAAACATTTTTTATTATTATTTGATTGTTTCTGAAACATTATTTTTAAATTGCCATAAAATATTTGCGCTGAGCACAATAAACATGTCCTAATGGCCTCAAGAAAGCGTGGAAAGAAAAAACCTCAAAATCTGCTTGAAATCTCACTCGTGTAGGAAGAGCGGGCGTTGAGGGACGTGAGACACTGTGGGCATAAGGGAGAACCCTCCGCGTTGTAAAGTAGTTCCAAATTGAAACATGAATTTTTAAAAAAATAGGCAGAATGCAAGAAGCTGATTTCATATTCGTATTTAGGAGGCCACTTTCTAGGGGTATGCATAATTTGAGCGCGATAGATGATGGCACGCTATATATAGTAAATAATTACCAATAAATTTCTTACTTTAATTTGAAGTGTAAAATATAAATATTTAAAATATATAAATTTTTTCTGGAATGTCTCACGTTTAGTGGATTGATATAATTTGATATTTCTTTTACAACTATCTTTGCAGACCTCCGGTAGTGCATCGCCGTCTGGCAGTCAGTCTGATTCTTCCGATTCTGACAGTTCAAGTTCCAGCCAAGAATCTTCATCACGCAGCCCATCACCACAAGAGTTTTCCGTCACCACATCACAAACAAACAGTTTGCGACTGAAAATCGCCACCGTACGGAAGTCTTGCAACAGCCCTGTTGAAAAGTGCAGCAAGACCTACACAGAACTGAAACCAAACGACGTACCACAAATAGTGACTAGAAGTGTTAACGACAATTTGGACAGTCCATATCCAAGATCTGATACCGATTCAAATAGCGATACCGACGAACTGTTAAATAAAAGTGATACGAAGAAAAGTGTTAGAAAAAACTTGCCGTCTGCAAGCAAGTCACGGATGAAGGCAGTCGAGAAGAAAGGGGAGAAGAAGTTGGTGAAGAAGACTCCTCCTGTCTGTCCGAAGTCTTCCGCTAGGATAAAGGCACGACAAAAACGTACTAAGAAGGTAAGTGTTATTACCTTGTAACTTCATTCTCACACATGATATGTTTTTCGGCAATGAGTATAATTCAGGGGTTGATTATATTTTGTTTTTGGTTGCTCAACATACTTTTTTTATTTGCATCATGGCAACAGTGTCATTAAAATTGCGGTAAACATAACAATAACATTATTTAATAATAATAACCAGATTTATCTATTGCCAACCTCATTTAGGAATTTTCCTAATTTAGGGTACAGCATGTTCCCGTGAAGTCCATCAAAATTCCCATTTTTCTTCTTGTCTGGAAAGGTTTTTTTAATTGTGAACAGAACACAACAAATTTTACACCTAACCTAACTTGACTCACCTATCAAAACAAGTTTGTTGCTAGCATTTCTCTTACATTTATATAAAGGCTTAAAAATGGAATCATATTCAACTACATACAAACATTAATAATTTCTTAGTTTATAGTTAGCTGCATACTTTCCAGTGGTTCAAATATTAAAGAAAAAAAAAGTAAATTTGCGAGGTTAGCCCTTTCCACTTTGTTTTGACTCTTAACTATAAAAGAGACATCCATTAATATAAATGTCCAGATACTGCAGGTTTGATAAATTAACCATGTATATTTATGATAGATTATATCCCATATTTAGGGCAGTAGGTGTATTGAAAATACCAATACACTTGACAATCCGATATTAATTTGAGACAATAAAGTATTCATTGTATCCACATATAAACTTGTATGGTTAATTTCAACTATTTTCTTTACACTCATATTACTTTAATGTCTATTTATAATTTAATATTGCAATTTATGGGATCCATCAGTGATTATTAATCATTGAAGATAAATATGGATGCAAGTATGTATAATAGGTATCAATTTTTAATATTATATTAAGCTTTTAATATAATGCAACACTATCTTTATTCTTATACATTGAACTTACTTCATGCCAATAACAACGTTTTTAGTTATTATCAATTCATGCTGGACCTTCTCATGAAATGACATTTTCAGTATGTACATGCAGGAAAAACTAGACTCCTATGTGTGCACTTCCTAGTTAAAATAATTTTTTGGTGTCTTACCAAGAATTTGTCCTAAGTGAAACCTCTTTGCTGCACAGTAATTTACGAGACCCCCTGTAGTTTACCAGTCCTTTAGAAGGTTGTTACATATTTATGGTTTTACAACCCTTGGGTAGAGGCTTCTGTGAAATACTTTTTTTGTGTGTTACATTATGAAAAGGGCATATAAAGTAAATGGTCTACTAGAAAACCAAAATAGCTATACCCCTCTACTTAAGGTCCTTTGTCTACACAAATGTGAAAGTGACATCACATTTGAATTAAATGAGATCATGGGCACAGATTTGTGTCCTAAATGAAGATTTATTTAAAGTACATTTATATTAAATCCTGTTTTTTGTGTTGCCATAATTGATTTTGTCAACCAATTAATGAGTTAATGAAAACTCAATGAATAATAATTATTGTAGGTTAACAACTTGGTCAACAGTCAAATAACAATTCTTATTTGATATTTGTAGATTACATCCAAAAAATTAGAAAAGTTATATCGAAGTTAAAAAATTAAAGATATGATTAGTTTCCTGTATTCCTAATATGAATGAATCTGTGGCTTTATATCATTATACCTGTACATTTCCTTGATACAAATACTCCAACTGTAAACTGCGTTATTGTTCCACTAATAAATTTTAATAATGGCTAGGAGTGTATGATGACTCAATATGCAGACATGAGTTATTAACATACCGACCTTTGTCGGTATTTCCTTTATTTATAAGTCAAGTTGGTGGCTGCCGTGTTGTTGTAGTGAAACCACAAAATTGTAATAGGACTTTGAAATTTATTCAACTGTATTAAAATTGTCAGCGTTAAGTGAAACTTAAATGTTCAAGGTACTTTTTCATCTTATTCCTTTAACAACTTGAATATCAAAGAAAATAATAAACTAACAAAATTTCATAAATCTTAAGTACATAGGTTTTCACTTATTTTAAAAAATTTTGTTTGAACTTGTGTCAGGCAAATTTTGAGGTTCTTCGTCTTTGACAAAGATTACAGATGTAATCGAAACGTCAGACTATTAACTTTTTGTCAGTGTTTTCAAGAGACAGCGATCTATCCGACAAAATATTATCTTGTATTATGGACGCTGAAAGCATTCACCCTCGTATCAGTATTAAGATATTTTATTCATGATACATATTTGAAAAACAAGAAATTTTAGTTCATATACCATGTATTTATCTTTCTAGTTTATATGTAGATTAGAGACATAAATAAAGTTATTTTTAGTTACATTTATTGGCAAGCTTAGTATTAGCTGATTTGATTTTCCTCTTTGCCGTATTCATTAAGTAAATATTATTGTTCCATCACTACATAAATATTAAGGACATGTGCCTTTTTTACCAAAAGCGCTTTCATTTATTACAGTATAGCCAACTACTTTCTCTTGCTGTTGTGGACAATGATTGGTTAAACTGTAAACAACATACCATTATATCAATATAGTTTACTAGCAATCTGTTTGTTAATAATATAATATGAACTACCTATACAACTTCTTGCCAAAATTTTGTAACATATGTTTTATCAGGCCTGCATTAGGAAAATTTATTTAGTATATGTACTTTTCTTATTACTAGTAGAGATATTAAAAATATCTATTACTGTATTAAATCAGACTAAATATAAAATATATTTGACACAAAAATAAAAGTTTAAAAAAATGGTTTTACGTACCTATATAAATTTTGTAGCACAGATTATTAGTTCAATAAGACGAAACTATTTTTGATAATGGAAAATAAAAATACAATTATTCACTGTCAAAATTAGTAGTACTATAATAATCCAGATTAATTATAAGTCAGTGCGCCTTGTTACATAGGATATGATAATATGATAACTCAGCCCACAACTTCAATAGGATTAAACAAACATACAGTGGCCTCAAACCTGTACCTATGTGTTTTTTTGGCAATTTCAAATATTTTGCATTCCCAAAACTTCGAGCAATTTAGTGCAATTTTTATCAAAATAAAAGTATTTTTTATAGTCATGTGTATTATTTAAAGAATTTGGTATTTTTTCATAGAAATGGGAATGGTAGCTAACATTTTCTACAATAGTGTCACTATTGTGCTCCAGACACCAACAGTTTGTTTTGAAATCATTCTGTAAACAACCCTGATATCATATTTCCATGAAAAGTCAACTAAGCTTCTTTCAAATTTCATGCCAAAAGAAATAATTATTCTGTTTTTATGGATCCAATCTTCTTATCATCTTCTGGCCCAGTGTGTAATAAATATTATAACTTTTTATCTTTTTAATGAGGTAAATCAATTTGACACTTTTAGCAGTTGTATGTCTATTTTTTTTTTGCAGTGTCCTAGATATTGTACTATGTGTCATCTAAATAGTATATTTTACTATTTTCTTCTCTAACATAACATATGTTCTGATTCCATTATAACAAGACACTTATTAATTGTGCTTGTAAATTATTTGTATAGTAGCTAAGTATATGTTTCTTTTCATAAAATTCCTATTTGAATATGGCGGTTGTAATAGATTTGCCTATTAGTAATAAGCTGATCTCCAGAGCAGCGTTGCTTCAGGGAGTCATAAAGATTTAGTATTAATTTCTTTGAGTTCTCCCACATCTTCTCTTTCATTAACTTTAAATTTGTTAACTCCAGATTCGCACTGCTGCCACATTTTTTCTAAAATGTAAGGACAGCAACAACAAACAGAAAAAACATAAAGCTTAGGTATGAGTTTTATTTGAATATTATTTCAAACCCTCATCACTTATCACAAACAGTCAATTAAGAAAACTGCAATTAAATATAACAAAGGTTTGTTACTTAATGGTCTTGAGGCATTGCAAGATTAAAATTTATAGTTCTTTTGCCTGAATCTAACTTCAGCCAACTTCAGGAACCAACCTTATTTAAACGTTAATTTTTTGGTGTCAATTTTTCATACTACCTTATTATTGACTGATATAGCAAATAAATAATAAATAAAACTCGCTTATTTGGCTGATACACCGAAAAGCCCTTTTGAGGATTGTATTTATGAAATCTATGCTTCCAATTACTTATTTTCAAACCTTTCCCACGCCCAGGCATTATTCATACGTCTAATTAATTTCACCCCTTGTCAACCTGTGCCTCACGCATACATGCCCATTACAGCGTGTTTTCCTTCTTTTTTTCTGTTACGTGACGAAATCGTTTCACCCCTGTAAGTCCATCAGGCGACCACCTTATTATTAGCGTGTGGCGACAGTGTTGTCGTACGGAACTTTGAGTACCTCGTATTGGGGATTTTTTTTGGAGTGGGATTAAAAATCCTGGACTTGCCATCAGGGAAAACGACTCGTGCACATCATGGTATGAATTCTTCTTTTTTCTGCTGCTTCAGTATGTTGAATCGCGATTATAAAACTAGTCAAACCGAGACAACCTGTTTCGAACAGGCGTTGACGCGATGTGTTCAAATATTTATCACTTGGATGTTGTTCACCTTTGACGAAAGAACCAGTCCCACACTGCCCAAAAGTATGATTTACTTTTAAATTTAAAGCAAGTACAGGATTGTATTTGATTGGATTTCCGTCCTCTATAATTAAATATAGAAAATTGATCAAATAGCCGTCTCAACTTCGATTCCATGTTGGCTATATGATCAAATTGATGGTTGTGTTTCTGTGTTACCGGTTTAGACTTTCCTTGCAGTTAAACTTCACAGAAAAGAATTCGCGCGGTGTTAAATCAGAAGATCTTGTTGGGCTACCAATGCGAGTACATCTTGAAATTTGGACTACCAGTAAATATTCCTGCTTTGTCGAATGTTTCTTCAATATTCAAAACACTAATTTGGTACCGGGAAAACTTGTTATGGAGACCCAGCACCCTAAAAATTAAACAAAAAAAATTCAAGCGACAGTATTAGGTAATTCGAATTCTTCAGTATTACAGAAACGATTCCTCAAAGTTATAAATTTCATATGTACATTAACAAGCGTTTTCGTATCTGTTTTCATTTCTGGACGAGCCTTTCTACATAACAAGCTGTTTAGTTAAAGGATTTATCTAGGGATATTTGGTCATTGAGACCGCATCCTTTAACTATGTTTTAACTGTGTTGCAGTCACAATTTGCAATTGCAACATCAGTGTAGTAACTGGTGGTTTTACTTCGCGTTGATTGCCGTATTTGTCTGTTTCTAGAGAAGCTTTTATTGGCTGTATATTTCTGGCTTTCCATCTTTTTCCTGTATTTAATGGCATTACGCGCTAACTCCCGCGATATAATGTTCTTCAAACTCCGATATTGGCTTGCAGTTTTTTTTAAATACCTAGTGTGTTTTTCACTTTTATCAAGTCCGAACTTGCTCTGTTACAAGTCCAGTTTTCCGTTCTTTGGTGGGTTCACACAAGCAGTACCTTGCTCACATTTAGCAATCGTTCGATAAATGATTTTAGGAGATATACCGTGTATTGAAAAAAAGTTTTAAAATGTAGTATTGTTGTGCTAGTGGCATTGCCAACTAAGCGCGACGTCTTTTTGGTGAAGATTCCTTAACATCGTATGTTTCGAACAATTTACCAGAGATGTGATACTGGTTCATTGAACAGACAATACTATCGGGTACTCCTAGAGCAGAAGACGAAATTCTAGCACGAATAGAGCGTGATGGAATCTGGACAACAGTCATATTTTCCATTAAGCAGGCGACAGGTTTTTAGAACTGTTGTTTTGTGAAACCGATTAACAGAATCTGCTTAAACTTTCTGCAGAACGTAGTGGGTGATTTTTCGACGACATTCCTTTGGATCAAATGTAATGTGGTTCCAGTATGATGGTGCTGCAGCTCATTTTTCGATTGGCGTTAGAGAGTATTCACATCACGTGGATGCGGACGGGAAAGGACGGACATGTATTATGCCCTCTAAGATCACCTGATTTAAACCTTCTAGATTTTTTTTTCATATTTCATTAACCCACGGTACTGATTTAATTAGCGCAAAGTTGCAGCTACGAATGAATAAAAAATGTCAATAGATCTTCGCCATGGATGGGGGTTTAGAAAGAATTTTAATATCGAATACTATGTGTATTCAGACTGATAGGACGTGGTTCATTGGAATCACTTGCTCTTCTTCCAAACGTTTCATTCTCAACTGCATCTTCACTGGTTTGTCGTAAATAACGCAAATGATGTAATCTCCTTGGCTACTCCTGAACAAAGTTAAGGCAATGTGTCAAACAAATTTTTGTTTCCACAGCAATCTGCGGTTTCTTTTTATTAATTATTTTAGGGCCTTGGAAACTTCTTCCAAAACTTATGAAATGAATTACCTTTTTGAAATGCGCAGAGATTCTGGACGAAGCGTAGACAATATTCTTTTATTCTTGGATATTCACTATAGTGGACTTATCATACGATCTTCAAACAGCTGATTTGACTGGACTACTTACTTCATCGACCAATTGAATCACCTAGTTTCAAAAACGTCCATCCATATTTTTCATGAAATGCTTTAGAGACGGCCCTATATTCGGTATTTTAGGGGCATCTATCTATCAAGTTTTGCTCCAAAACCAGCCAAATTCAAGCAGAATATGACGTTTTTTTTGTGACAGTTTCAAAAGCAGCCATCTCCAAAGCATTTTTAGTGCAAAAGTGGCCATCTCCGCTGAGCCAATAATGAGCGCCACGATCACAGGTCAATCGCGGTTGTTGTTTAGCTTTGATATTATTATTATTATTATTATATTATTATCGTGTAATTCAAGTACATAAAATGCCATAGATTTGCTTCATGTTGCCCTTCAATCAGCTGAAAAGGTGGAACCCTTGACAATAAAGGAATTCACAATTTAAAGGCCCAAGCTTTTTTTTAGTTTCATAAAAGATTAAAGGATCTGTCTTTTAATTATCAAAAGAATATGTTGCTTTCGAAACTTCCCGATCAAAGGGCATACATCAGTAGGTAATTGAGTTTCTACAATTTTACTATTGTTATTGGACCCTTACAATCATTCCATATATTTTACTGGAGTAGAACGGAGAACCAAAGGTTCCAATAAGATTGCTAGTGCAGTGTGTGTGCTATCTATGATAAATCTGGAAAGCTTAAAAACTATCAGGTTGATGTCTGAAGATTGTGGCGGCCATAATAAGAATAGCACAATGACGGGAATGTTATCCAAATAGCTGATAGCAGACTCAAGAATATCAAGAGCATAGTAGGCCGCTCTTTCATACCACCAGGCAGGGTATTCGCGCATGTAGAAAAGAATACTAAAAAGAAGTCATTAGAATACATTAAAGAATATAAAACAGTCTGGAAATTAGGAAGTGATGTAGAATTACATGACTGGAGAAGTGCTACGCAAGACATGGACAACGGCACTTCAAATTTAACTCTAGTAAGTGGTTCATTTTCAACAAAACCTTGCAAAGGAACATTGGAGATCGTGACGAAAAATCATCCTACTGCTCCGATCTTGGGAGCAGTAAATCGGTAACAAAAAAGAGCTCTAATGCCAAACGGAATGAGACCTAATCCGAAAAAAGTCGCATATGTAGCTGCCTTGCTGCAAGCCCATTATGGGGAACATTGGCGCCCGAATAGAAAAATCACAAACCACATCTACATGTGTGGTTTGCGAGGAGATAGAAGAAAGGGACAAATTTGTTTGGTGTTGGAAAAATCCACTGTTTCCATTATAAATGTTCAGATAAATATTGTCTAAAACTAATTAGCGTGTTTTTATCTTTAAGATCACAGATTAAGTATCGAAAGCTGCGTATCGATCCATATGTTGTAATCGAGGTTATAATCTGTGCAGTAGCTTTTTTCTCAAATTTAGCTTGGGCAGAGATGGTCGTTTTTGGAATTAGACGATTCAATTGTTCCACATAGTTTTCCTATTTTCTTTTTTTGTCTATGGTGATGAACTTCAAATTTGAATTATCAATGATTTACATAAATAAATAATGGAGTATCCCAGATTTAGAGGATGGAGAACTTTCCGCAGATATTTTCGATATCCTCTCGAGGGCAGAAAGTATTTCTGGATGTAGCCCACAAACTTTTTGAAAGATTATAGTTTAAAAACCCTCCAAGATAATTTTTGAAACAAATTATACTTGGCAACCTCGCGCAGTACTTCGTCGCCTCTACTTACCTGTCCACTCCGTCCATTCATGCGCTCGTTGGCGGGAGCATAACGCGCGAGTTACTCCGCGTTTACTTATCGTCGTGGTGCCGGCCGGTTGCTGTGTGAACCCCCCAAGGATAACCCGTAATCGTAGTGCGCTAGGGGTTGGTTAAGTAATGGTGCGGCACATGGACATGTGCGGAAACGGTTTGGACAGCGGTGCTATTGCCGAGGGTGTGTGGGAGTACGTCAATAGTTTGGTGAAGACTTACCACTCGCTGGAGACGAGGGGGGAACAGGAGACATGCCAGTATCAGGTTCGTTTCGATTGTGGTTTTTGGGGAAAAATTTTTTTGGTGAAATGGGAGAACCGATCCATTCTTTCTTATTTTGTTAAATTTACCTACGCAAAATAGGGTCATATTAAGTTCGAATTTATGAATTAGTTTGGTAACGAATACAAGATCGATTTACCAAGGTACAAAGTAAAACGACAGAATTCGTTTGTTTCTGTGTTAATTACACGACGAAAACTGAATACTTGTGAATTTATTATGATCATAGACAATAAAGCAACAAGGACCTTGACCAACATGTCCTCTTAAACAGGATTCTTTTTTTAATCACATTTCTCACGTCATTCTGTAGCAAAACAATGTCATATATACTATATCCACGTCGCCATGGTTACCTGGTTATAACCGTTCAAAACTTAAAAGTTAGCCTTTGGTATTCAAATAATTCTAGTAGCTACAATTAACAAAAACAAAATGAACGGCACTACGTTAAGTGCTTAAATTCAACTTTAATACAAAACGCAGCACTACAAATCCAGATTATTCTCAATTTGCTCGCATACTGATTCTGACGAATCACTTCCTCAAGCAACACTAATCACACTAACAATATTGGTTTCCAAGGCTTAGATCTTGCTGGTTTGGTAACATAAACCAGTGACTTTATGTAGCCCCACAGAAAGTAATCTAGAGGCATTGAGTATCAGGACCTGGGTGAGCAGTTGACAGATCCATTTCTTTAAATCTGCTCATCAAATAAATCGATCGTTTCTTTCGCCGTATGGCACGTAGTTCCATCCTGTTACATCTAGATCTCATCCGGATGTCAATGTTTTAAAGAAGAATGATATAAAAACAAGTGCTCTAAAGCCAGTCAACGAAAGAACAACGCAAGTTATGGTCTTGTTGCTTGAAGTCCAATCTGTTCACAATATTACGAATGGCTCGCACAGAATGACGATCATATGCCTCGTAAATTTCACTAAGTTTTCTAAACGTTTTCAGAATCGACGATCTTCAAAATAAGTTTTTATGATTTGACAGCGTCTTTCAAGCTTCACAGGGGGCAAATCGGTGGTAAAATAAAATAAAGGAGAAAATTTTTCTTGGCTTTTCAATATTTTGTTTGCAGTGCGAATGCCAACAACCATTTCTGTTAATTAGACAGGATTATGATGTCTTCCACGTTCCGCATTTTCACGCATAACTGTGTATATTAGATTATTAGAGGCAAACAATTCTAAAACTTGACTCAGCCCGCACTGGATCTCTGGTATTACTGCCGAAGAAATATCTTGTAACACGGGGCTCAATTCATTTTGTATGTACAAGATTGGTCCATCCAAACAAGGATGGTCCAATTAACTGACTCAATTTATTCGACACCATGCATTTAACGAAAATCATAATTCAAATTCCTTGTAAGCACAAGGGTTTTCATTAGACCACAGATGGGGATTGCCAGCAATATTTATTATGTCTTGAATAAAGTGTAAATATGTTCTTACTAATTGAGGATTTCCCTGAAGCCATTAAAAATACTCAAATCCTGTGGCTAAAAACGATTTTTTAACTGCACCTACAACAAATTGTAATGCAGTGTTCACCACGACCTCCAATAAGGGACATGAACATTAGTTGGGATTCTTCTAGTACTTAATTCCTAATTGTTTTCAATTAATTTTAGAATGTTTTCTTCCTGGTTCTAGTTGATAATTAGTAGAATTTGTTGTAAAAGAGTTTTGAATCGTGTTTGGATATTTCCTATATGATTCATGTGAACTTCTATTACAAACTCCATAAACCTTACCAGGTGGTATTGATAAGTTGTTAGCCTAATACAGAAAGGCATAAATTTTTAAATGAATCTTTTATTAATCTTCCCTTAACTCCAATTTGTCGGTCGACCCAGAAATGGTTCTTCCAGACCTTTGGTCATTGTGAACAAAAAAATTTCCTGTTTTAAAAGCAATCTAATTGGTGGCATAGTAAGGGCGAGCATCATGGACCGTATTGATCATGTGGTCATTAAAATGTCTCGCATGTTTATATACCAAAAACAGCAAAATGACAGTAACATGCTTTTTAAAATTACATCTAGTCTAAATCAGTCCCTGTTGGATGGAGGCGTATATTTGTAAAAGTTATGCCTGGACAATAATTATCCATTTCTAATTTGGATCATGTTTTGGAATGTAATTTGGACGAATAGTCCACTGGATTTACCACTGATAATGTTAAATGACGAATTCCTTTTTGATCGCACATCATCTAGACCACATCGAAAATTATTGAATATATATTTTTAGTGACCTCGATAATAGTGACGCAACCTAACAAAACAATAAGATGCTTGATCAATGTGCTGTTTTTCAGTAGATATATTTTGGAACGCGTGTTTGGCATAAATGCTTCTAAATAATTTTACTAGCTGTTTATATTTGTTTACCTAGTACCCAATATCCAATAATGTAGTTACTTTTGTATCTTTTTCGCGAGTATGATTTTCATGGCATTCCCATAAAATTCAAAAAGTCAGTTTTGGTTACGTCATTTAGTTGTATAACATTTATCTCTTACTGCTTCATTGCCTCATTATAATATATCGCGGCGAATTAGTCGTAGCTTTTTAACAGCGCGATTAGTATAAAGGAATTTCTGGAACCGGCGTGACATTTCGTCAGGCGTCAAAGAACCTTGTCTGGTGTCCAGACCCTTACGTAATTGTGCATTTCGCGATGTCTTCATGGCCATTCGACAAAGGACGATCGATTTTTAGCGACCGCCGAGAGCAACGACGGGATGGTGCTGTGTGTTTTTGATCTGTTGATGTCCTTGACCCCGAACACCATGGCCGAGACTGTGCGGTGGTAATTGAATTTCCTAACGCAATTAGAACAGAACTTTTATCTTTTAAATGCGGGATTTGTATGCGCATTTCAAGATACCAGCCGAGGAGTGTCGGTGGCGCATCGTAATTTTTTTTCTTACAATTAACGATGGAAATAAAAATACACCATATCAACTTAACTACAAATCTGAGGTCTATTTCAAATAAATATTAAACGCACATTTTTTGATGCGTTTATTTATTTATTTTAACGAACCGGTAAGGGCGAAGATCCATTTAAATTGAACGAGAGTAGGAGGAATTATTGACAAATTCGTAGGTTATTTGTAAAAGCTGCCCATTTTCAAAGAGGGTCATTTCCTTAACTATTTTATTCAATTTTCTCAACTTATGCGAAGTATTTGTAATAGTCGAAGTCCATGGTGTCAATTCACTTTTTAGGTGCTTTGTTCAGTTTCTCTAGGAGACACACAAGGTAAGTAACTATTTCAGCTCAGTTCGCTTTTAATGTCGTTAGAGTGAAATATTGTCGTAGTCATATTCCAATTCTTCTGCTAGTGCTGGCGGATCTGGATGATATGCACATAATCTTCTCACCTACTTCCTTATAAACTGTGATATGGCTTTGTAATCTGACGAGACAAATAAACTTGATGTTGGGCTGCTTTTATACCTGGTCGCTAGATAACAAACACGAAAAATAATGGTTCTTCTTTGTTTTATGTGTTCTTTTATAGAATCTTACAAACTAGTACTGAAGGGATTACTCAGTTGCTTCAATTTCCCTTCACATTATCCAACATAACTTCGAAATCTGTGTCTCTAAATGTGTTTGAAACTGAACTGAATTGGGGTTTTCTGGATAGTCTTTCAACATACGAGAAGCGTTTTAAAACTTCTACCAAACTATTTCAACTCTTTCTTGGGTCCAGTATGAGTGGCAATTCATTTTTGTGCTTCTACTTGATATATTTAACATGTATTCTTCTTTCTTTCTCTCTGTATCATCTATTTCAAGTATTACATCTTCTGTCTCCTAGTCATCGGAATTGTCATTCTTGTTCTCATTTGGCCGATTTTTCAATTGTTGCTGTGTTCCAATTACTTGTCTGACTTTAAACATGACACTTGTTACAATGCTCACGATATCATTGAACATTATTAATCTTTTTTCCACAGTTCCTCGCAAGTTGTTAATTACATGGATTTTGCTATTGGTACTACACCAATTTTCTAAACTTCCGGACTTCCTTCCATGCAGCAGTGCATCGAAAGTTGTACTAAACATCGACCAATCTTTCGAAGTTGAGGAAATGTTCGTTGATAATTATCAAATATACTTCAGCAGCATGTAGTGTCGTTAAATACGCCATTTTTGTCAAAGTGTTTCAGGGCCTTTAGCCTTCCAAGTCATAAATCGGACTTCTCCTTCCTCTTTCTTTATTTCTTCCTTTCTCCTTTCACTGGAGGAACAGAACGAAATTTGGAGGACTCATGTCAAGGCTGCACGGGAGATATGAGAGAATTTCACAGCAGTTCTCGTAAGCTCCTTTGACTGACACTGCTTTATGCGATCAAGCGTTATCGTGGAAGAGGATTACGCCGCTGTCTTTCATGTCTCGTATACATTTTTGTAATCGTGCATTCAATTTTCTTCAAAGAAGACAAATACATTTGTCTTTTGGCATTTGTCTATTGCTTGTTTGTTCATTCGGTCTTCTTCCATTATTGTAGCCACAACGGTAGCAAAAGTGTTGTCGGTAGCAGTATGAGGTCTCCAACTTCTGTGGTCGTCTTTAACACTAGTGCAATGCGCTGGAACGCTTACTCCATCAATTTACTGTTGAAGTATCAACACACGACTTATGGGAAGCTTCTTGTAACGCACCGTGAATTTCGGCAACCGTTTTTTCGCGCAGTGTTTGCATTTTGATAGAGGCACATTGATCCGCTACAGTGACGCGTTCCATTGTATCAAACTACCCCGATTGGAGAATTTTTTACACATAAACTAAGTGAACTACCCACACTCTATATATAGCTAAGTGATGTCCCAATGATAGACTTTTATAATTTGACAGAACTTGTTTTTTTCGCCATCGCCGGTTCAGCACCAGCTTTGATGTGTGCAAAAATTATGACCCTTGTATCATCGAGAGCTGTTAAAATGTTTATTGCAGTCACATTGTATCTCGCGAATCGAAGAAAACCACTCAGATATTCGGCAATTACACTTTTGCGGTTGATTCATTTTATCTCAACTCGTCTGTAATGTTCTCTGGTGGTTCATTGTCAATCACATGCAGCACTTTCAGTTCACCGGAGAAAAGTACAAACTTGCGATGGTGTAACTGCTTCCTTATTCGATGAAATTAGAAGAGCAATACATAAAATAAGAACGATAGTCCAATAACGCACGTGCTACAAAAATAAAGTTCAGCATCGGATGAGGAGACCCCGAATAAAGAACAAACAGTTATAAATTTGATGCATTTAAACCCATAACAGGTACTTATGTCAATCGTTTTGTGCTTTATAATAGTACCTATTCCAACAATAACAATCCAGACAGTAGCGAATTTGATCAGATATTAGGAATTGTGTTTTGTTTGAAGGTCGTCAAGCAGACGTACTCATTGTTGCCATCCGTGGTTGACAAACGTAAAGAATCGCTCCATCGCAATTTTTCCGCCAGGCGTAAAAATCTCATCGCCTCGGCGTAATTCCCGCCCGAAAGAGCTGGTCTTGCTGCCTTCCATTTCCATTTGTGTAAACCATCTTCGCCGTTTGTCCTCGCTTGTAGACTGGAATTTTTATCGGTTCGTTAACGAAAAAGCTCTCGCGCAAAAAACCAACTTAACGTCTGCCATTGGCAGAGATCGAAGCGCGATCCTGAAGCATGCCAAGTGCGATCGCTGAAGCGTTACCTGCTAAACGATTTATTAATATTCCCCGGCTGTACATCACTTGTTAAAAGAACACACAGCACATGACTTGAAACAATAATGGGCCCTCGTAACATTGACCTTGAGTTGGCGGACGTCTGCGAGCAACGAGCAATAAAAGAATGGGTTTATCGTTAAGAAAGGGTGCAATTAGTCGAGAAAACAAAGGCAACCAGACGCTGGAACTTCCTTCATTATGCTCCCCATCTTGCATGTGTACGCAGCGGCGCGAGCGATCCTCGAAATTTACAAACGACTTTTGTGTTCTCGTCGAATTTAGGGGCATTCTTTCCGAAGAGGCTAATTATGTACATTGTTGATCCACCTGATAAAGAACAACAGTGGCGTAGGTTAGATATTCCATGATTTCGTTAACTTGCCAGGGATTGAATTGTATAGTACCATCTAATTTATTTGATTTAATTATAAATAGTAATAGCAAACTACTTCAAAACTCCCATTGATTGGCATATAAAATTTTATTTTGAGGGTGCAACAAATTTTAGACGACCTGTTCAAAAATGGAAATTTTCTGTCACACAAGATATAAAACTCCTGAGCTGACTTATGGTCAGCCAGTACTTACTTTTTCCTTATTCCTTTCCCATATGTGTACCCTGGTTCAAAGAAATCTACTTCCTATACAACAAAATTAGTGTATTAACAAAAATATTTTTCGTAGATACTTCGGTAATTGAGTCACAAGGATGCTTGTTTTAAGTAATCCACATACATATCCAGTTCAATATTGAAAATATTAACAAAAATTAGAACTTTATTTTATTTCCCGCACACTTCAGGATTACACGTCTCAAACGTCTATACAATTATACCGTGTGTCCCACTTAAAAATGCATAATGGATGTCTCTGAAACGATAAGAGATACAAAGTCTGTTGAATGGGATGTTATATGTAAGATTTAATTCCAAGCCAAACAGCCGAACGCAATGTGAATAGTTATTGAGAGAATCGTGGAAAACCATCAATAACGGTTATCAAAATTTTTATATACCTGTTTGTGTTTGTATTTTTAAGGGTTGTAATTTGCACATTTTAAGGCACTTCTGAGGGGGCAAACTTTGCAACTTCTTAGTGGCCGAAGTATTGCTAAAGTACTTACCAGATGAGATTTTTTATAGGGCTTACTATGATACCAAATATGTCACAAAAAGTCTTATTTTAACGTTGAAGTTTGACAACGCTGATAATTTTCGGTTGTTCTCATAGTAGGCCTGCTGTCATTAGTATACATTTGTTTTGTAAATAAGAACGATGATTATGATGCAATGTAGCCAATTTGAGGACAAAAGTGTATTTACATATTCAAACAAATTTCCTTCCTGCTCCATAAGCATAGAGTATATAGCATCTCTTTACCGTCGAATTTAGAAAATATTATATCGCATTCGGTGTGATGCGATCGATTTCTTCTATCACTACTTCTCGAAGGTTGTGATGACATGTCCGTTATCACTAGTGTGGGCAGAAATTTTGGCTGGGAAGGTTGATCACTACACACTTAAGTACATATTATTTCACAAATATAAATAAATAAAATTTAAGTTCATAAATTAAGTATTCTTCATTTGCGGGTTTTTGTTTGAAAAACTGCGATACTGTCATACAGATCACGTTCAGCGACACCCATGAAGCAATATAACCAATTTTGTATGAAAAATGTTCATTTTGACTCCAGGGGCAGAATAAATTGTTCCTAAGCTGTCACGGAGGATAGTTGAAAGCTATAAAAAATTATCCATAACGAGAAGACTACGATTTGAATCATAACAAGGAGTCCACAATAATAACTAAATCAAAAGATTTTCATCAAGAATCGCAGCATGCCCACCCAGGAATAGCTAAAAAGTGCATCACGTCTAAAAGCTTGGTTGAAACGGTTAATAATAGTGCTGGATTAGGAACGTGCAAAAATTAAAAGGGAAAATTATTAAAATTATGGCGCGATACTGTACAATTTGATTTGTGAAGAAATGGCTCGCTTAGTGTTAGACGACGAAACCTACTCCAAGCAGACTCTAGTGCGTTACCAGATCCACAATATTATACAGCTTTTGAAGGCAAAGTTTCTTCACAGACTGAAACTATAATGGACATTGAAGAATTTGGCGAGAAACATGTGGTTTGGCAAAAACTGACAAAGCAGCTAGTAATATGAAAGACAGACTTTACTTCCCGATATGCAAGAAAAAAAATAAAAGTTACGTCAATGGGCTAAGTGGATGTTCCATCGATACCAGTGGTGTGAAAGAAAGTCGGCCATCTCCGGCGTTGTTATAATTAACTGAATGTCGGACGATCCTTGATTATCAAAAGCACAGTACCCACTTTAATTACGTAATGGGCCGAGCCGTTGGAATTAAATCACCCTCGAATCTTTTAGTGGATTTGTACATGCATGAATAATAAACGTGGAAATTTAATTGAATGAGTCTTGTAATTCTTACTGTACACACCACGACACCTGAATTAAACATGTGTTGTTATTATTATGGGAAACGTATTACCTAATGGATGCAATAATATTTAAAATCGCACTTTTTTTAAGAAATGCGTTTGAGCATAGTTAAGCAAACATTGCTCATTTACAAATCTAGTCCCAGACTAACCTAATGCATCGCATATTTTAATTTTAATTCGCTTAAACAGAGATTTGTAAGTTAATTTGCAAAAGTACAACTCTGAAATCAACCCAGAATTGATTACACTGGAGGGGCATTCATTTTAGATTTTAAAATTCTGGAAAGCGATAAATTCCACTTTATTTTAGTTGCCGAAGATTCACATATAACTTTTATTATTCATTCCGGTTGAATTTGGAGTATTTACACCCTCATCGACGACCACTGTCGATATTAAACGTCCACTACAAGGTGGCTACCGTACAGAGTTCAGGTTCCCCCATAAAGATGGGTGGATGGGACTCACAAGTTGCTTGAACTTTCTTTTTAAGTTTTCAAATTCAAATTAATGTTACTATGTTAATTATATATAAGTACATAAAGCGAGCTTTCTTTATTCAAATTTGCGAAGTGATGGAATTACACATGTATGTTATTTTTTACAAATTGAAGAAAAATTTTCTGGATTAATTTAACTGCAATACATAAACGTCATAGTCGGTCTTCATCCGCAGTTTCAATTCAAAACTTTTTTGATTTACATTGTCCTTGATTAAAATTTAAGAAAATCATATTCGGTTTGAAGAGAAAATAAAAATTATAAAATTGTAAAAAAGTAGATTGTGTCTGCTCGTGGTGCATTCAATTTATATTCATTCTTCCCAGACATATTTAATTTCCACTTTTAGGCTGAAGTTGGTGGAGGATACTGTAAATTACTCTTTTTTTCGGTCATATCCCAAACATAAACAAGGAGATTTAGGACGCCATGACAAAATTTTGAAAAAATTTTTATATAAGAAATTTATTTTCCTTCTGGCTATGCGTATCTTGTTGTAGTAAAGCCCTTTGAAGTCTGCCAACATAAAATAGTTAAAAATGGTTGAAATAATACATGGCTTAGGTAAGGAGTGTGTGTACCATACTGTCCCGAATAAACTCTAATGATGATGTCTCCGGAAGTTTTTTTGTTATCAAAATCATTGCTTTCCAATTGGTGTTTTTCTTCAATAATGTTGAAGTTGTTTTGGGGGCTTGAAAATAAAGACCCGCTACTTAACGGGATAATAGTGATTCCTTTCAGCTTTGCAATTATTCTAGTTTATTGTTTTTACCTTACATTTATGAAGCACAGCAACACAAAGCCCATAAAACCAAAATGTCGGTTATAATGTTGTACTTATTGTAATTACATGATTATCACATTAATTATAGTAGCAATTTATTTGCAAAGTCAACTGCTTTGAATCTTGTTCTGTTTAATGATTTTCTCAGGTGTTTTTTTATTAATGTATGTAGTAATCACTTCGTTTGACCTTCTCTTCATTAAAGGACGTATTTTCGACCCTCCTGGTATCATTAGCAGTCATCTCACGAACCAGTAAGATAATCTTTGGGTCACTGCCGACCTCTTTAAAGAAGTACCTCACCTGCCCGCGTAAATTTTGTTTTTGACACATCCTCGGCGTGGGTTGACGTAAGGA
This sequence comes from Rhyzopertha dominica, assembly GCA_025024175.1. Lineage (NCBI taxonomy): Eukaryota > Metazoa > Arthropoda > Insecta > Coleoptera > Bostrichidae > Rhyzopertha > Rhyzopertha dominica. Next base: position 75,776,305 of record QCXZ01000137.1, read on the forward strand.
GTGGAGGAAGCGACCTCGGATAATGACACCTTACAAGGTTTCCTGGCAGCTACCGCGTTATTTTTTTGTTCGCACACCCGCGGTCGGTTGGCGTTTCTCGAACAATTACCTGTTTTTAAGTTTCAGTTTGTCTTCAATTTGCATACATTAAGATTTTGTTTTTATTCGGAATTAGCGGCCGTCCGGATTTCAAATCGACATAAAGCTCTCCCTGTTCCATGTCGGCGCGGTTGAATATGGATGAGCGCCGTGATATACCGGATGACTGAAACCTCGGAGCCGGGGAATTGATTTGCAATGTCCGCGTGTTAGTTACCTGCTACGCGATACCCGCAAAAAGTTCCCCAGGTACGAATTGATTGCTTCATCAGACAGGATCGCACGTTTACTAATCCGGGTATATGATGCTGACCGAGCATAAATGAATCTGTTTTATAGCTCTTGTTTTTAGAAAGTTTCTCCGTAAGTCATCGTGTAACATCAGGTAGCAAAATTAAAGGTTGTGGGAAGACAAATTGCAGATTATGCTGGCCTAAATGGAATGAGATCATTTTTCACCTGTCAACAGAAACCACCAATAGACTTATGAACTGCAACAAGTGTGAATATTAGTAATGGAGCTCAATTTTTTGTCTTTTAAGTAATTGATGAATAATGAAGTGTAAATTTGAAGGTATCACAGCAATTTTTTATTACAGTACCTAGAATAACTAACAGGTGAATCTTTGTATAAGTCATCCAACTCCCATTCTATTTAGAAATGCTCATATTAATAAAATGAATGTATGCTGTTTATTATGAGATATTGTACTTTATATTTTGCTTTGGCCAAATAATTCTTATTTGAGCATCTTCAAATAACAGCCTCTTTAGTCTGATTCAAAACTAGAAGTTAACCTTTTGATTACTTACCAAAATCAGTTAGCTTCGATCCTTTTCAGAAATACTTGAATTGACATGTTATTGTTTTCCGGGCTGGTTCCCACGTTGGTTACTTGAGCTTGACGTTTCAACAGTCAGACACCGAGTCTTCCTCAGAAGTAGCTCTGCAACTGAAACAGTTACAGAGCTAATTCTGAGGAAGACACCGACATGAGTGTTGAAACGTCAAGCTCAAGTAACCAACGCGGGAAGCAGCCCGGAAAACAACATGTCATCGACAACAACTACGGAAGCCTTCAAACCAAAATACTTGAATTGCTAGGATGACCTTAAGCCTTAAGCAATATCTTGAACTTTACAGGAATCTACAATATATGCTTAGTTAACTGAGTTTATATTGAATTMCTAGAACAGATTATTACTCTTTTTTCACATTTTGATCTTAGGTCTTCAGTGGAAGTGGAGTCAGGTCAACATAATATCATTTKCACCTACTTTTTTTATTTCKCGCTTGAGTTTTTTTCATATCTAATTAGTTCAAATAACGCGGATTTTGGAATCTGTTCTAAATCCAAATTCAGTATAAATGCTTAGTTACAGTTCAACTTACAAACGTCCAAGTGAATCATGGAAGTTTATTGTTCATAATTGCTGCTGATTTAGCCTCATCAACCAGAAATTCGCTGTTTTCCGACCCTGAACTGTTATGTATGCTCAAGTGATTTGCAAGCATGTTCAGTATTCGGTCCGCGTGTCCAAGTACAAAGTCAAGGCCAACCGCTTGACGCTTGTTGTCTTTGGTCGGCGTCAGCGTAGCCTCCTCGGACCATTGCTCCCTTGTTACACACTCTGTCCCCCTCTAATTAATTGGACGATTCAGGCGAACGAGCCGGTACGGCTTGCAAAACGTATGTTGTAATGCACGCCTTACAGCCGTTTAATGTCATTGCTGTTTATCTGGACCGATGTGGCGTGGAGAAGAAGCAGATTGGATGTTGTGTTCTGATGCCGGCGACGGGATGTTGATGTGCATTCCGCTGATGCTTCACGCGGCGGCAGATGTGGTTCGTGGCGTTTGTTTTTTTTTAATTGTTTCGATGTTGTCGGTCTTTTTAATGCTCATTTGTTTAAGGGATCGAGAAAATTAAACTTGTAAATCTAGCAAGTTGCAAATGACACTTGAAAACCAGCTACCAATAAATAATAAATAATTATATTAGATGTTTATTTAAAAGTTCATCAAGTCGCGTATGATTTCTTGACCAACGAAGACAGATGCTTCAAATCTAACTTATAAAACACCTACCGTCAATTACAATTCACGTCTTATAATTATTTGATTTTAAACGGTCCAGAGCTCATTTCCTACCAAAATGTCTTCCATTTGGCCAAATCTGAACCACCTGAAAACCCATTCAGAAGTTCATTCAGAGCTTGCCACTGGCTTTTCGCGCGGTTGAGCGTGAAACTTTACTTCAGCATTCGATAATTTAATTCTAATTACGACTGTCATGTCAAAAGTAATCGACAACTTGATGGCTGTTATGAACATCCGATACAAGAGTACAGTAGAATGAATACTTTTCTTTTAATTTGTAAATTAATTAAACCCTTGAAACACATTTCGCGTTTTATTAAAATACTTTACTATAAAGAATATATTTAACCGTGTCACACGTCTCTATCGTGTTCGTTCTCACTCGTTTAGTATACACGAAAGAAACGAAAACGAAGCTCACAAAAACCCTTCATTCTTATGGGGTATTTCATTTCATGAATAGGGAGTGAGGACCGAACTACGGAGGACCAAACACATTCCATATCTGGACAAACGAGAATGGAAGCCAACTAAAACATATCGCTCATCTGTTTAACCCCACAATCAAAAATCACCTGGAGTAACTCCGAAACCTGTCCCATAACGTGGAGCAATGACAATAGCAAGTCACAGATAGACCACATATTGACGGTTGTTACTATATAGACGAAGAAGGTAAAAGCCAAATGGATTGAAAACGTACGAATTGATCACAAATGATGTATACCTACTTATAAAACATAACTACAAATACATAAAAGGAGACAAAACGGTCAAAATGAAAAAAAATAACATTAGCTACTGAAGGTAGAAACGATAAAAGAAAAATATGCAAAAGCTCTAGAAACCAAACTTTAAAACAAAGAAAATTCGAAAAATCGAACCTGGAACGAAATGACAACACTTATAAAAGAAGTAGCAAAACAAACGTTAAATAGAGAAAGGTCCTCTCTCTTGTCAAACAGCAAAGCTGCGATTATTAACTATGAAAAGGCAACAAATAAAACTAGCAAAACTAGAAGCAAGGAATGTCTAAATTTCTGTAACTCGCGCTACGTGGAATCCCACTAGCAACAAGCTTATCACCCCTCCAACCCAGCGAAGATGTAGCCGACCCGGCGGTATATCCGGAAGCGCCAGAAATGCCTACCGTGCGCTGGTTTGATCAATCAGTCAATCAATCAAAACTCACTTAGCACGAGAGAAAAAGTACAATGTATAGTTAAATTGACTAAATGATGGATTTCCGCCCAGACAGCAGGCATTCTCAAGCTAAAGTAAAACGACCTTATGAAAAAATTTACGGATGTTTAAAGAGCTAAAAGCACATACAATTTTTTCTTTACGAAACTTAAGGAGGAAATACATGTGGTAGGATGACTCTGACTTTCTGGTAGATCGTCAAATAACGATGATGGAAGAAAATATGTATTATCATTTTGCACACATAGTCCTAAAAGTTATTCCCTGCAGGACTCTTTAAGAAACTTAAAACTAATAATTTTATCTTCCTTGATTGCTTAAGTGCCGATATTTGATCGAAATGCCAGATGTTTGGGTTGTACTCAACTACTTTTGCGAAGCTAAGAGATTAATTATTTTATCCTTAATGGAAAAATATTTATTTTAGTTCTCGACGCTCAGGCGAATTTTTCCCCACGTCAGTGTGGGTGTGTTGTATGCCCTCCCTTAAAGCATACAATCTTGATAAACCTGAGTATGAAAACACATTTTTTTCATTTAATTTGCACGTAATCTCATCCTCTCTTACCAGTGGATTGAGTGATTTTTCAACTAAGCATGGATGAATAAAAAAAGAAGTCTAAGAGCCTATTAAGCTGGTTAATAACAAAATTGTATTGGGTCAAATTGGACATATGAACTCTTGTGCTAGCTGGAAGACGACTCACGACAGCAAACATTAGAAAGTTACTGCAATGCATACAATCAAGCAGAAATAAAGATTCAAAGGAAAGTTGATACTCAACAGATGGAATTCTTAGTGGAATATATACTAGAAATATATGAAATTATGTAGCATTAATGACGAAATTAGCTGATGCTCCATCGTGCACATTACAGATCTCTGGTTGAATGCTGTGGTACAGTAGGTATTCTGTATGAAATTCAAATACGTAGCTCCTGGTTATCTATGTGGTGGTACCACTGCTTCGAGTAGGTGGTTTTTAATAACCACTCCATGTCTACTGAGACTTTATTGTCCATTTTGATTCACTGAATAAACTCGTATGTTTAATACCCTGTATGAACCGTCACTTTCAAGGTCTCGTTTTATGAAAGTGTACACTTTCTCGTCCATCCATCTTTTAAATTAAAAAAATCTCTTATGTTATTTTGAAGTATGTATTTTTATGAAGAATCTTATATGCCCGATCATCAGTAGAAATGCTTTGCATTACTTTGGTATCGATTGAATGGATTTCTTTGTGAATTGCTTCAGTTCGAAATTAAAGGTGGGTATCGGATTATCCACACAAAAGCTATATATTTAAGCCCCGCATAATCCACACATCATTTTTAATATAATGCTCTTTAATAGCATCCAAAAACAACTGAAATGTGTCACAAGCATTAGCTACTTATATCATCAAGTAGAAATATCTACTCTTATCTTTCTCCTCCATGAGTAATCTCGAAATATCTTTACGATACTGATATCCTGTGGTTCACTCAAGCTAATCAAAAAATAATTAGCCGTTACCTATTTCATTAGAGCCTTCTGCAGCAAACTGCAAGAAAAGATTGGAAGTAACGCTATAGTACTTAAACGGAATAATTTATTACTAAATTTACTTCGTGATGAATACAAAGTTGTAAAGCAACGAAATTTTAAAATAATTTGCGCTATAAAATGGGAATAACAAACAGCATCACGAATCTTTTATTGCTAATTATTGCACGACTGAAGGCGCAAGCATAATGAAGCGGTAGCAAAAAATCGGCAGCCATATGTCGTTCCAGTGGGCTCATATGTTCGACATTAAATCGTTAAGTATGGCACGATGCGAATGTCTTATTTCGTCGATCTCTTTGGTTTTACGAAGAATTTTATGTTGATTTCATTAATAATATGGCAACAATAAACGGTGTTAATACCAGTTTCAATTTTCTTACCAGTGCGAATTTAAACCGGTAAGTACCTTTTGCATTGCAAAATAGGATGAGTTAGGTTATGTATATTTAATTTAACCATGCGGCTATTTATTCTTTAATGTCGAAGTGGCACTATCATCGTCGATAATCGAAAGGTTTCAAACGTGACGATTATTGTAAAAACTCACCTAATTTATCTCGTCGTTGACGACGTATTTGTTTATCTCGTATTCGACAGGCTGCTGTCGCAACACCGATGTCTTGCTATTATTTTCTGGTGCAGAATATGACATAATGGTGACAGTACAAAAGGAAGTCGCCCGTAGAACCAGCACGATCAGTATGTGAGCGACTATTTGCAGCTAATAAAAACCGGTTCACACGGTGCACTCTCACGATCTTGGGGTTCTATATATTTATTTCCTAATATGGTAGAGCTGACTGCATTTTATTAGGCATCAAAAACAGCTTTTTGCTGATGAAATAGTTTTAAAATATACACTGGAAGGTTGAATGCGTAAAATAATCGCTGTCAGATTTCACAAAGCGCTTCCCGTATGCTTTTGTTGATGGTGCCGATAATAGGTAGTACTTCGGATTACTTGGTCAGTTATTGATCCACTAAGTTGGTTATTACTGGAGCTTTGTGACAGATTATCTTGAAACTATATTTATTTAAAGTATATGTCGCGTCTGCAGCATCATTTTTAAAGCAGTATAAACTTATGACAGGGCGTTTACGAGATCCAAGATAATTTTACACTTTTATAGAAGCCCATTATTTTGTTCCAAAAATGTCGGTACTCTAACAACATACTCTTATTCCAATTGTATCGTGCTTCATTCCATTTGAGCCAAAACAATCGATTAAACCGCAATCTGAAATACACCTCTGCGAGTACAGCTCTATGAAATACTTATATATTAAAACAGAAGATACTTCATACATTGTTGATTTCTATAGCATTTGCATTTTGAGTTATTTTCTATTTCAATATTTGGAGTAGGTATGACGTAGTTCTGTAAAGTAAAAGTTCTGTAATTTCTTTTGTTTGTAAGAATCTTGTTTTTCTTCTAAAGCCAGTTTTAAGATCTCAATGGTTTTACTATATACCTCTATATACCCTCTGTACACCCTCATGGCACATACTCTCTATCAGCAGTATACCTTCACAGGGCTCTGTCCTTGGGTCGACACTATGGAATTATATATTAGACAAATTTCTCGACTGCTATAATGAAGAATATATTGACTTAATTGCATACGCTGAAGACGTAACAGTCAATATAAAAATACTTCCGAAAATTTTAAAAACATTTAAAAATTTGAAGCTATTCTTTATTTAGCCATGGAACTTATTGAACTATTTAACGCTTCTCTACCTTCTACTGATATAAATGGCATATCTTTTGTATTTTGTTGCATTGCGAATGTTTCTTTTCGTAGAATAGGAGCAACTAAAGTCAGTCGAGATAGTAATGTGTTCCAACTAACTGAAGTGGCTCCTTATTTGATGACTTATTATTATTATTAATAAAGCCCCCCCTTGGGATGTTTTGTTTTTTTTACACATAAATGACAACTTTGTGAGGAACAACTGGCAACTTTACTGTTTTTTCCAACTACAACCAAATCGTCGAGTTCTTTAGATTTCGAAACTGATCTAAATGTCCGAAAATGAAAGTTACAAAATCAACTTACAAATTTCTACAAAATGAGCATTTATTTTTCGACTATAAACCTTAACATATTATTTAATAATAACTTCTTAAACGTAGTTGACTAAAAGTAGGCATTTGCATGTCGACATTTATGTCCATAAGTCGGCAAAAGCTTCGTTGCAAGAACTCCACAAAATTATCATAAACAGGTATAGTTATTTCGAGTGACGTACACAATGCTGATGGAATGTGATAAAACTTGAAATAGTGGCAGCCAGTTACAGAGCGTATTAACATTGTTAGGGATCATTAGGTTTACTTAATAACGCAATAAATACGTCGCGGTTTGTGCAGCTGACATTTTATCTCCGCTATTTGTATAGTATTTATTGTTGGCTAGACTCGTAAAGAAACTGCACTCGCTGAAAGATTTCACTTTATCGTTGCATTGATCAAGAGTGCAACGTTCATGCCAGTTGTCAATTACCGTCACACCTAGTTCGAGCTATTCGACTTTCTTTCAGTTTTTACAATTATTTGACTAACGCAAAACATCGTTGAGGTATTTATTTATGCAAATTATTGCAGAATATTACTTTTGTTTTAGGAAGAGTTGATGGATTAGCTTATTTGAGTTTTTTAACTTTCAGATACAGGATGGCGAAGAAAAATTTTAAAAACATTGTATTAAATCACAATAAAGCTTCAATAAAGTCACGTCGACGTTAAACTGCATAGATACACGTAGTGTAGAAACAGTACTTACTTTAAATGCTTTTTTTTCTCGTAAATGGTGCGTTTTTGAGAAATGATAGAATACTTTCTTTTTTATATGGCTAACAGATTTTAAAAATGTGATGTCAAAACGGAATAAATAACCGTCTAAAAAAATTAAGCCGATGACTCTTTAAGGACGAGATTCCCAAAAAATTATGAAAATCGCCGAACAAGTAAAAAAGTTAGCAATAAAAAAAACTGTCATTTATCGTCCATCTTCAGGCTATAACTCGTTAGAGAGGCCTTATTTTCACTTATAGAACACGCCCTAGAAGTAGCGGTATACTACTAATGACATACTAAAACGAAAAAAATATAAAAAAATAAAAATTTGCAAAAAGGGTAGTTACCCCCCAATTTCGCCCCCTTCCCGATACCCTACTTACCCCACAAACAATAGGTCGCTTTGGGTAGTTGAGATTTATACGTGTACCAAAATTCAAGTTCATATATTAAGTCTTTCAAAAGTTATCGTGTCCACAAACAATACCACAGACACACAGACAAGAAATTTGTTTTTGCTCAAATTTTGTTTTTTTGCGTTTTCGACCATTTTAAAGCAATTGAGCAAATTAAAATTTTTGAAATTTTTTTTCGCGATACAATACTTCCCATCCGTTGGATGTGGAAGTAATATAAAACGTAGAGAGCGGTATAAATTCGTAAATTTTGACATAAACTTCAATCATTTGCTTTAAGTAAATTCGGTATTTAAAACAAATATTATTTTTGAAAATGCTTATTCAATAACATTAACGTAATAAATGCTCAAAAAGTCGCCCTCCGCTGTTTTCACAAGCTTGAATTCGTGCCCAAAACGATCTTTTAACATGCATTAATATTTCTGGAGTGATGGATCTACATGCATCACGTATTTTATTTTCTACATGTTCTACACTTTCAATTAGTGTTTGGTATACTTGCTCTTTATACCATTCCCCACAGAAAAAAAATCCAAAGGAGTAAGGTCCGGGCTTCTCGGTGGCCAAAAATTAATTTGAACCTCTTCCTATCCATCGGTTAGGCAAAACCAAATCAAGATGATTTCGCACTATTCTATGATAATGCGCGGGTGCCCCATCTTGTTGAAACTTGTCTTACTTGTAAATTTACATTCTGGAGAAGTACCGGTAAAATGTTTCTTAAAAAATTTAAATAAGTATTGCCGTTTAAACTATCGCGAAAAAAATAAGACCCAACAATTTGATTCCCCAATATTCCGCACCACACATTCGTCGAGTAGATAGTTTGAAAATGTCCTTCTCTAATCCAACGTGGATTTTCGTGCGCATAATAATGCATGTTATGTTTGTTAACTCCACCATTATTAGAAAATCTTGCTTCATCTGAGAAGGAAATGTCATAAAATCTCACATTGAAATTTTGGTGTTCCCGAAAAGAAGTTGCAAAAAACCAGTCTTTTAGGATAATCTGTCTCCTTTAAGCCCTGAACCAATTGCAAGTGATACGGATGAAATTGATTGTCTTTAATTATTCGGGGTACTGAAGACAGACCAATACCGGTTGCTCTCGAGACTACCCTTTGACTAATATGAGAATTTTCGTCAATCATTTCCAATACTCCAATTTCATTATCAGGGCCTGTTGCTGTTCCTTCTCTTGACCTTTTCAGTGGTGGCCAATTTGTCCTTAAAGTTAATTCAAGTCTCTTGAAAATTGTATCTGCAGGAGCAATTTTATTTGGAAAACGTTGTCTGTATAAACGGGCAGCAGCGGAAGCATTTTTCTCGCATTCACCACAAATCAAAATAATATCTGTTTTTTCATCATTTGATTACATTTTGACTTTTAATAAATACAGTGGCAGGAACCATAGCGCATAGCCGTCATGGATTCCCAATTTATTTTTAAAATAATACCGTTATGTAATATAGCCACGTTGGCTATGAGAATGTATTTAGGGTTGCATTTTTAATTTTGTCAGGGTCATTATCATTCGTGAAACATCCTGTATACTAATTTAATATTTCTGTATTTTTTATTATAATAAAATAAAAACCTCTTATTACATATAATGGATTATGCCTACGGGGCAAACAATGTAAAAAAACGCACCTTGCGTTCTACCTCGAAGGTGGTGAGGAAATGAATCTCAGCTCTCTACTCTGAAAACGGTTAATTTTACAGAAAAAATCAAGAGGCATTTTTTGTAGATAATTTCACGGCGAACAATTTTTATAACGACATCTATTGACCTCCGACCGATAGGTCGCCAGATATTTGCGAAAAAATGATTTTTGTGAGCTTTTGACTTTTATAACTTTTTTAGCCGGTACGATATCAATGTCGATTTTTCACATCTTCATTACAACGCCGTAATAAAGGTGTACACAAAAATTCAGCTCACTAGGAATTTTTCCGCAGATAAAACCTTAAATACCAAGAAGAGACCACGCGGGACGATTTCGGTTATGCAGTACCGCGGTACACCTTGCGTCAACCACCTGGCGCCCGCTTATCGCATGCAACAACGGCCGCGTACTTTCCTCTCCCTCGATATTCAAATGCGTGGCAGTAGTCCGCTAGTTGCGCTATGAAGGGGTGGCCCGCTAGGGGTTGTCGGTGGTAAGATCCCCCGTAATTACTGCCGGGGTCGTGCGACGCGACGCTGTGAGGCCGAGGAGTATGAATGTGTGCGTCACTTCGTGTAAAATGTGTGATTCATGTGAGATTGCTATCGATCCAGGTAGAGAACATTTGAATTCATTACGGTTTGGGGTATGTCGTGATTTTTGTTGTTTTATCGGGGTTAGTTTGTTACGTGTGCGGCACTTTTTACCGCAGGGGAGTGTGTTTTCATTTTCTCTTTGTTTGGGGACCTAGTGCGTACATTTACTTGCCCTTTGTGTTTGAAGCATCTAGCTGGTGTTATTCTGGCAATTTATTTGGTATTAAAACTATTGTGCACTTTTCGATCCTAATTCAGATTTTCAGAGAGTCTACAAGTAATTAAATAAATCATGTAATACTGTATGTATGTTTATAACAAATTTCATACAACAGTTTCGTAATTCCTGCAGTAACAAATATGTCTAAGTATTACTAAGATTGTCAGATTATTTACTAATAGCTTTAATAACATTTTCTGATAGAATACTTGATTTGTTACTTTTGCACAGGCAACTATCTCCTGCATTAGAACCATGGCGAAAATATTGTTCCAGATTATGAGACTAAAGATAGAGAATTATTAGATGAGGAAACATATCGCCTTTCCAGTTTCCTAAGGTTATATGGTCTCAGAAAAGGATTTTAACTCCGATAATGAGGGATTGCTTACCACTTGAGATCCCTTTAGCAGATGTCGAAACAGAGCTCATAAATCATTCCCAAAGACGGTGACAGGCATCGCTTCAGAACCGGACTCGCATATTAAAATGTTCCTGCATGGAGAATCGAAAAATTCACTGTCTCTGTCCGAATCAGAATTTAAATCAATGATCAAACTGTCCACACTGATAAACTGATAACGTAGTAGCTTGACATGGTTTCTTATTCAATTGTTTTGAATGATATTTTGCGTTATCCATTAGTATTATGCTGTTAGGAGGTATAGTAATGCAACTCTCTTACCGTTTTTACAACCCTGCAATACTATTTACCTTTCATTTACAGGCACAGTTGGAACGGCACGCGACCCCTCATAAATCAAACCCTCTTTTTGTGATTTTGCGAATTTCCATTGCCGGCTTTAAGCCGTTTTAAAACTCGTCTTTTGTTTGTGTAGTGTATATTATTCTAAGTAGTTTTTAATCATTCTGTTAATAAGAGGTTTTACATCGATCGTTTTTATTTACGTCTCAAAATCAATTGTACGTAATTTTAGATGAGTAGCAACATTATTTTGCACAAGCAAAGTATATCTAGTTATAATGAAATTTGTAATCTAACTAGACAACATGCACATCTGAGCATTTTTTAATATGCATAGAAAAATCTCGCATTCCTAAATATTTTTATATTGATTTTTAACATTCCTGTAATATTTATATCCTGTGAATATGTTGAATGCTGAGCTAGCCAAAAATTATAAACAATACATTTTAATATTTTTACAATCTTTAAACTATTGGAAACATGCGATTAACGGTTAACATAACTAAATATGTAAATAAGAGACAAGTATTTTAAAAGAAAATAATAAGAATATATATTTTTTTATCTAAAGCTCTAAATACAAAAAAAATATTATCATATTATCATCATCACTACTGTCAAATTATGAATCACTGCTAGCATCATCATTAACGTGTATTATAAAATTTTGATAATTTTGGGGATACATAGCTATTTTCAATTTCAATAACATGCTTAATACAACTTTTCCACAGTTCTTTGGTTATACTACTTACCTCTCTACGAACTAAATCTACAACTCCCGAACTTAAATGCGGACATGTGTTGTTTCTTCGTATTCCTTTTTTAAGCGTACTCCACACTAATTCAATTGGGTTTAGGATGCAATAATACGGTGGCAAACTATATGTCCATGTCCTTTCGCTAGTTCATCAACTCGATATTGTGTAGGTATGTTGAGATTTTTTTATTATTGTCAACAGATCTTTTTTGGTAACTTTTCCATCCGGAATTGTAATTTTATTCTTTTTCATGTAATCAATTATTTCTATTTTTTTTTTGTAGCTGATGTTGGTGCCTTGTTCATTAATCTTGAATGATAACTCGCATGATCCATGACTATAACAGATCCTGGTGGTAGCCCTGGCAGTAACTGCTGCTGAAACCATGTTTCAGAAAGTGCAGAGTCGCAATGGTAGTCAGCAGAACAATTTTGAATCTGTTTCGCTGACAGTAATAAGCCATTTTCCACCCATCCATGACTTTCTCCCGTATGAAGAATTATAATTATTTGTCCTCTCGAAGGTGGTGCTTGCAGAACGCAGTTATTTGTCCCATCTGTCAGAACTGTTTTTATCAAGTCGTGGGTGTCGTACCACGTTTCATCCAAATATACGATATTACGATTTTCTTGGTGGTACCTTCTGATTTCGTTTATATAATCCCATCTTATTCTTTTTAGTCGGGTTGATTCCATTATGGACAAACGTTGGTTTAATGTACTATAATTAAATCAGTGCTCCTCAAGTATTTTCTGAACCACTTTTCGCAATAATGCAATGTCATATCCTAATTCAAAAAGTTTTAATTTCAGACTTGCCATAGTTGGAACTTTATTTTCGTTATACATTTGATAAATCACTTTTTTTATTTCTATCCCAAGCTCTTTTGATATATTTAGAAATTTCTCCGAATTGCATGATTTTTTTGGATTGCCTTTATTTTCAATAATATCTCTCACAGTCATGTAGGGAACKCCAACCATTTCACTTGTCKCTTTTAACGGAGCACCGCACTCTTTTTTTATCAAAAAATTGTATACATTTTTTATGATTTCTTTGGCATTTTGGGTAAGGTAACGACGATTCCTCTTGTTTTCTTCAATTTGCACTTCCATATCAGCGTCAGCAACTTCCTTCTGAGCGGTACTTGGAGCAGCTTTTTCTCAAGGACGCAACATTTTTGGCTTCTCTTATCTCACGCACAGAAATACTAAGACTGGATGCTAATTTTGGTTTGACCGGTAGTGAACTTTAAGTAATCCGACCATGCTTAACCATCTTCCGAAAATCCGACCTAAATTTATGGTAATCCGGTTATTTGCGGTAACTTGTGAGAGGCCACCTGCTGTTCGAGATGAAAGATAAATTTTATTACAGGGTTGTAATAACGGTAAGAGAGTCGCATTACTATAAATATGGCGACGGCTGTTTCATAAACCACGTCTCAAACAGTGTCCTGATGATAGTCAGCAGAACAATTTTTTGTGTTACTTACTGACAAAAGAAGTCCGTTTTGGGCCTATCCATTACTTCCATGGCTTATTCAGTCTGTGTTTTAAAAATACTCAAATACTTATGTGGATTCCATAGTACATTAAACTTTTCTATTTATATATAAATATAAATTGAATACCTGCACTGCTGAAGAATGTCAAAAAATAACAGTAAATTTCTGAACAGAATAATCCAATTTTATTATTAAGTTCTTCAACAAATTTAAATCTGTAAATCCCTTTTATTTCATTAACATACTTACCTAATAACTCAACTAATTTTGAAGAACTACAAAATATATCATATGAAGGTACAATATTTTTAATAAGAAACTGTATTTAAAATAAATCATGATAGAGTACAAAGAGAGAACTAGGAAGTTTTGTTCGTACCAAAGATTTATTTTGATAATGACACAATTTTAGTTACAAGATCATCCATCATCATCAAAGATATTTCCTATGTAATTCATAAAAAACACCAACTTTAAATAACACTTTAAAAAAGACAAACTCTAATGGTTTGATAATAAACTAGTATAATTTTTGTGAAGATATAATAACAAACACCATACAGTTGCATACATATTATTAAAATCACATGGCATGCTTAAATTATATATTAATTTTACTGTATAATTAAAATTTGCACAAATTGGTTAATTGCTATAAAATGTAAAGAAGTCCTTATGTCAGCATTCTACCATAAAAATCGTGCTTATAAAAGTAGAATTGCCACTATTGTTTACTACATTTGCTATCACATTATTATTTTCTTAACTATTAGTCGTATATCTTATATCACAAGTTAATCGTTCATTCCAGACCACATGTAACCTGTAAAAAGTTATGATAAGTATACTGAAATTTCCTCTTTGCATTATAATAATACCATCATAAAATGAGTAGCGATATGCATAAACACCTGCCCCCATTATAGCTAGAACCATGAAGCAATTTAATATGAATATTACAAACAGTCTGGTAGCACCAAGCAGCATAGCAATAGCTGGCATCATAAGGTATAAACTTGGTGTCTGGCAGCATAAATCGTCTAAACCTGTTGTATCTTCGACACCGACCAGTTCCAGCCACCCAATAATACTGTAACTCTTTGATATGTCTATGCTAAAGTGAACCATTGTAACTATATCTAAAAGAATAAGAGAGGTCGCCACAACCACCCAAGGAAAGTAAAATATTCCAGAAAGGACGTCCCTCATACTCATACATGTACCGACGAGTAGTGCTACTGCTGTGATTATCCACAACTCATGTAGTACCAAATAAGCTATCATGTAATTACGAACTTGCCATCGATAGTATGATTCACTTGGAAAATTCACTCTGTCTAATAATGCTTCGATGGTACTCTTTGCTTTATGTACTGTTGCATAATGGGAGTTGTCTTCTATATTCCTGAAATGTTGTTCTGTTTCCGAGCATTGAGTTGGGTAATATTTATGTAGTATGCTGCCAGCATAGATGTCTTGCAGGGTGCCACAGCGCTCAGTATAAAAATATGTTACATATAAGAAAAACGTCAGATTTGTTGGTGGAATTTGACAGTCTTGTAAGGCCAGTCCAAATGACGTTAGCCCTATGTGAACGCTTGACTGGATAATGGAAAAGATTGCTGCAAAAATGCAGTTGTAGTAGTTGCCACAGCACATGCCTGAGTTGTCGCATTTGGCAGCTGGACTGTCAAGTCAAAGTTACATACAGCTACTTGACAAAGGAAAAAATGTGTGATGATTCTATGTTCCTGTTGTGCACTTAGTTTACAATTTACATTTCTACAATATGTATTTTAATTTGTTTGCAATGCTGAATATTTACCTTTACTTATTATAGAATGATATTCAATTGTTTTTTTTTGTAAACACCATCAAATTGTTCTCAAAGAATCAAGAAACTTTCCCATTTAAACCACTATGCTATAATTTTAAATAAAAAAGTTAGCTATTGTAGACTGTTTCGTGAACACAAATTATATTACCTGTAATATCTCAAAAACAAATGTCTGTAGGGTAGTGGTACCTTAGTACTTTTTTAATTAGTTTGACGCCTTTAATCTAGCGCACTATAAAAAAATGTGGTCGTTCTATTTAAAATACAAACTTGTAGTTAATATTTTTGACAGATGACGTTCAATTGTTTTTTTTGTAAACACCATCAAATTCTTCTCGAAAAATCAAGAAACTTTCCCCTTTAAACCACTATTCTACTATTTCAAATAAAAAAGTTAGCTATTGTAGTCTGTTAGCTTGAACACCCTGTATACGCAAAAGAAACAAATTTTTTACTTTACTTGAAACAAGTAAAAAAAACTTGTACAATTAATAAGTAATGTTTTGAATAATTTGTACTTTTATTTATTTCAAATAACATGTCTTATTAATTACACTTATAATACCTATTTTTTAATACAGTGGTAAATAAACTGTGGCTTGGGTGAATGTAAATCATCCATACAGAGTGACATTATAACATTTTAAATGTAAAATGGAATACACTACCCATCACTAAGAAGTAAAAGCATATGTATATAGAGAGTATACACAACCACATAATATACACCTGAAGAATTTGCTAATAAATTACTTTAGTTTGCTGTATTCGTTTTTCATTGCATCATATTTATGTTACATCTTAGAATCTAGGTTATACATTATCGTTATTACACTAAATGACTCTTTGGTCTTTTGGAATAAATATACTGCTCGAACCCACATCTAGTATACATCTGTACCTACTTACACTGTTGAAAACAAATAATGGCTAGCACAAACCACAAAGACTACACAATACAATGCCGCCACTTTTTATTTACAAAACGCATATAAATAATTGTTATATGTATATTGAGCCAATAAATTTTTAGTTGAATTAATAAGCCTGTAAAATAAACCAAACAAAAAAAAACAATTTTTTTTTAAGTCAATCTAAAATTAAAGCAATTGAATGTCTCATCAATCAAGTGTTTTGCAGGAAGTAAAAATTTACTTAAATGCACGAAAATTATAATGTTAGTTCAAGAGAATGCAGCTTTTATTTTGTCCACATGAGATAATCGTGTTCAGTCCAAACAAATTTCCAAAATAAAATTTTGTTTGCAATTAGAAAGCCATTATGCTAGAAACATATAAATACCATTGATTTAAACACCATTCTTCTTCAAGCACATAAATTTGTCTAAGAGTAATTATTTTCTTTAAACAAACATTTTTAGGTATACAGATTCTTATATTAATTCATTTTGTCTGTGAACTTGAAAAAGAAATGTTATATCTAAAATTACAGTTGCACTCCTGTGTATAATTTGCCAAGCTTAAAATTTCGTTTCATTTCAAAAAAGAAATTTATTCTGTTTCATGCAACTTCAATTCTTTCTTTTTTCTTGCAGATGGCTTCCCTTCCTCATTCAACTTCACGCAACAACAACTACACAAGCACCGATTCAGATGACTCTGACTCCAACAGTGCCATGTTAGCATCCTGCAGTTTGCAGGAGATCCGAGAAGAAGACTTAGCCGCCATATTGCCGGACCAGCAAGACTGTGATGCTTTTGGTGGTTTTGATGGTCGAACTGACAAGAACTCTGTACAAACAGGGGATGCATCGGGTTCGGACATGGAACTTCCTCAGCAGGCCGTCAATGCATTGATACAGAGAACTACAGAAAGCTCCAGCGAATCAGAATCTCACCCTCCACCCAATCCGAGCACGTTATGTGCTAACAGTTTATTGCAGCAGTTCGTTGCACAAACTCAGCTACTCAATAACGCACCTTGTACAGGAGCACCTCAAGACGGTACTGTCACTTGCCCATCCCTTCAACAACCTGAGGGAAATGCAGCTTTACAAAGTAAAGACAAAGAGGCAGTTAAGCGGAAACGAGGCAGACCGAAGAAAAGCAAGGTGGACGATAAAGGGTCTGTTAAACAGACGGTCAAGGGTGAGTTTTGTGCCAATCCGAATGTTTCACCTGATTCTGGGATACAAAACAGTCCGGATCACGTCTCCAGCCCGGAATCGAGTCCTCTTCCAAATTCGAAGTTAAAGTACAATAATGATGTAGAAGTCAAACAAAATGGTGTAACGAACAACAAATCTCAGCATTCGAATAAGAACAACGGTGATGCGAAATCAGTAACTGCGAATAAGCCTAGTAGCCCTGCGAGTAAAATTAAGGAGCAAAACAAACTACCGGTTACATCAAACAGGTTTGATCGATTGCTTTATGCAAATGCAGATCGAGTGTTGTATCCTCCAAGGAGAAAGGCTGGAAGACCACCAATAAACAGAAAAGGGCCAGGGAGACCACCAAAACATAAAACATTCACAAATCCGTATGCAGAAACTAAAAATTGTAAACCCAGTGAAACTGACAAATCTGCTTTAAAACCTTCCAATAAGGTGTCCAATGAAAAAAGTGCAGCTAAAACAAACAAGGTGAAGAAAGCAAGTGGCAACACACGTGATAAAGATATAGTTCAATTAACTTCGAATACTAACAGTCTTAGTTTAGGGAAGGCCGAAACCAAAGTGAACGGTGCTAAAGATGTGACACATAAAAAAACAAAATCAAAATTATTATTTGAAATATGCGAACGTGTTAGTAAACGTCTTGAACTAAATAACAAGTACTCACAAAAATCACAAGAAAACACTAAACAAGCTGCGTATGCAGCTCATCACAAACCACCAACTTTAAAAACGAGGAAGAATCGCTTCGTACTAGAAAACAAAAACAAGTTAAGCAACGTGAAGGAGCAATACACTACTCTGAAGAATGCCAAGCTCATGCACAGCAAACATAAGCACAAGAAACATAAGAAGTGCAAATTTAAAATATTAAAACCTCTTTCTGCCCCTACAGCAGATCCAAAAATCAACCTGGAAGTAGAAAAGTTAATAGCCGATTTTATCAGACTTTGTTGCATTAGTTCTTCTAAACCAGCCAAAGAAAACATTCCAGAAATCGTAAAGGCATTTAAGAAAGTTTCCAAGAAACGAAAAACCTCCGACTACAATGACAGAAAAAAGAAAAAACAGACCATCAGCAGTACTCTCAATAACGAGACGAGTTCAAACGAGCAAAGATTGCCCCTAAAGAAAAGGCATTACCACTTATCAGCAAGCAATGAAACTAAACCAGAGAGCACCGTCAGTGGGCCTGTACCTGAAGTGAAAGTTGAAACTAAAGCTAAAACCGGTGTAGCAAAAGCTAACACTGCAAAAACCGAAATTGGCAAACCATCAACTCCTAGTGCACCAAAGTACATTCCAGTTATCAAATCGCCCAATACTGCAGTTAAAACGACCATCAACAACAATGAATATGAAGTAAGCAGTGCCAAAACAGCAGCAGTGGGATCACACATAGATGAAGCCATCGAAGCCTGCATTACTCGATATTCCTCCAAAGAAGAAGCAAAATCTATTGCGAAACATCCAAAAGTGGAGATGTCACCTCCAAAACAAGAAAAAGTTGGCACCACCATGGCTGCTACGACACCAAAGAAGCGGCACCGTTTAGAAATCGCCTCATCAGCAGAGAAGGAAACATCTAATATTAAAATTGAACAAACAACTCCTGATTTTTCACAAGAGAAGGAAAAAATTGAAGCTGTCAAAGCGAAGGGCAAAACTAACCTTGAAAGTGTAGTCACAGAGCTAAAAATGAAAAAGCATCTCACTAACAAAACTACCGAAGGAAGCCAGAAGAAGGTAGACAAAAAGAGTGATGTTGCCCAAATAATAACAAGAAAGAAGAATCGATTGGAAGATCTAACATCCACTTTGGCATCAAAAATAAATTCACCCGTGACTGAGGTGTCTGAAACACAGAAACGTAAGAAGGATTCCGTTAAAGTAGAAGAAGTTGGTCGTGATTCTGTTATCAAATACCCAGCATGTAAAAAAGCTAAACCTGCAGAAATGGAGAAACTAGACTTCATTGATGCCAAACCAACTGGCATCTTTATGCCAACTGTCGATTTAGAAGTATTAATTCCGTCTTCTAAAGTAACAGCACCACCCACAGAAGAAAAGGATGTAAAACCTCTCGTGAAGGAAATTGAGGAAAAATCTCCTCCAACAGACAAACCTTTAGAAGACATAAAACCACCAGTTCGTTTACTAAAAGGTGCCCAAACTGCTGAAGTAACAAAAAGAAAAGTAAGGAAACGAAGACCAATTAATCGAACCGGTTTCCCTAGTGCTAAGAAGAAGAAAAAGCGAATCGTTGAAACTTCAGAAACGAAAGCTGAAGAGCAACCTGCTAGCGAATGTGACCGAGTGCCTAAAGACGGAGAAGAATACATCAAGTTTTTAGAAAGAACTGAAAACTACTACACCTCTGACAATCTTCCTCTGGGCTCTGATATGGATTCAAAGTGGGAAGCTTTAAGTGAATGTGACAGTTTACCGCAGGAAGAAAGGACAGAAATTGAAGCTGACGATATCCGTATTGACCTAAAACATGACAGAATGAACCTACGAGCGAGAGATTCATCACCGACAACTTCCATAGACACAGTTAGCAGCAAGAGTAAAATCAAAGATAACCAGTGTAGTATAGAAGACTTGGACGACCTTCCATTGGAAGTGCGATTAAAACTGAAAGAAAAGACTGAGACAACAAAGAAATCAACTGGAAAGAGGAATTTAAGGGACATGGATAGCTTGTCCAGTCATCCCATGCACAAGAGGAGGTTTAGGGATATCAGCCCCGCCAGTAGTGTGGAACATTTTGGTGTCGCAAAGAGGCTGCGAGAAGAGAGGGCTTCTGCTTCTAGTGATGAAGCAAAGAGGAATCGTAAAGTGCCAAGGTGGAGGAAGAAATACCTGGTAGCTGGATTGTTTTCCGATTACTACAAGGAGGGAGAGTAAGTAGATTTTATTCCGAAATTACTTATATTGTAGTGTTTGCATAGTTTTCTTAAATTTTGAATTAAATGATAGTAGTTATGTCCATTATCAGGGTGATTTGGTACTTTATTTTGAGAATTAAGAATGTTGATGTTTTAAGCATTTAGATTGTATTTCCGTGTGTCACTAATACAAACTGAAATGAGAAGACTTGGAGATCATCACTTTGTATGTACTATTACATTAGACACTTTTTATCACTAATGTTTAACTTAAATTTTTAATCCTTCAGTTCTTAGGATAATCCGTAAAACACCTGTGTTCCCATGCAGGTATTTTATATTTAGAAATAACTGTACATGATGAGCTAATCAGAAAATTGGTCAGCCTTATATGATATATCAGTAGTCGTAGAACTTTGAGGGAAAAAATACTAGTAACCAAAATTATG
Source organism: Rhyzopertha dominica (assembly GCA_025024175.1). Classification (NCBI taxonomy): domain Eukaryota; kingdom Metazoa; phylum Arthropoda; class Insecta; order Coleoptera; family Bostrichidae; genus Rhyzopertha; species Rhyzopertha dominica. Next base: position 75,797,258 of record QCXZ01000137.1, read on the forward strand.
TACAAAATCATAGAATAGCTATCTACAAAATTTTGGTTAACACCCCTTTATGTTTAGTATACAAACTTCTTGCTAGCATTAAACTTTTAATGTATAGAAGAACAAAAGCTGTTGGAAATAATACCTTGCCCATTTTCTATTCAAAATTTTCCTGCCTCTTGTACCTTTATTTGAGACATTTTATATAAAAAAAGTTTGATGCACAACCGATAGTGTAGTTTAAAGAATTTTCGAATATTAATTAAAAATTGGAGCAAACTTAATTTTTGTAATTTAGAGATTTTCTATTTCCCTCTAGCAGGTATTTTATGCAATTTTTTTTGCCAACATAGTTAAACAATTTTTTCCTAAAAGTTGAAAGGTATATGTATGTTTTTGAGCCATCTTTAAGAGAGATAATCTAAATGCACCACTAAGAAGGAAGTTAACTTTTTGGTATTATATACTGGTAACTGTGTTTTTGCTGCCTAGTTGGTACTGGTTTCTATGTATAAAAAATTAGTTTCTGATAAATCATTTTATTCCAATAACAATAACTGCCAGTAATATCAAAACTGAATGTTATATTATGCAAGAAATAGCGAATACGTAAACTAATGGCTTTCAAACCCAATTAACCTAAAATTTTTATTGTATCTCTTATCTGCTAAACTGGTAAACTGATAAAACTCTCAATATTTCCAGTGAAACTGCTCAAAAGAAGCGCCACGACAACATCTCGAACAAGAAGATCGTTTACAATAAATCTGAACATCCTTACGGTCTTTTACCACCACCCTACCACTGTGGAAAATATTTACGCTGTCGAAAACTACCATTCCAATTGCCTTACGACCTCTGGTGGCAACACACCCATAATCAGTTGCCCGGACGAGATATTGTGCCCTCTTGGAATTACCGAAAGATCAGGACCAATGTCTATAATGTCAAGACTACAACTGGTGCGTGTGAACCGCAGGCCTGCAATTGTTCAACTGTTTCTGGCTGTGGCGATGATTGCATTAACAGACTAGTACTGGCGGAGTGTCCGGCTAGCCATAAATGTAAGAATCAAAGGATTCAGAAGCACGACTGGGCGCCGGGCTTGGAAAAGTTCATGACTGAAGATAAGGTAGGTCTATTATTGTTTTTGACAAATGTGATTTTTTTTTGTCATATTTGTGTCAATAATAATAATCTAAATGTCATTGAAATAAATTTTTCTTATATAACACTTTTGTGTTGTTTATGTAATAATTACGCAATTGCTAAAAATTCATGATTTTTTTTTGGTGAAATTTGAAATTAGTGTGTAGTATGTAGAAAGTTTTCAGCTTAAAGGTAGTTCTTTACAGTCAATGATTACAGTTTGAGCCAAAACAGAAACTGAAAATAACTTGGCAATTTATTTTTTATAGAAACTTTTCAGCATTATGTGGTTCCACTTAATATGTGTATAATAATGACATTTTCTCTCCTTGTGTATTATGTTTAATATTTTACTATATTTTTAATGTAGGAGTATTTTCAGCCCACAGTATAAATTGTAAGTTTTTTGTGCAAAGTAATTTATGTTTCATTCAATGTGTTTCAGAAAATCCATCTTTATTTAATAGTTCATGTTTTTCTAATTTACTATTGACGAAAGTGGTATATGTCCATCTGTAGCAAAAATTAATGTACCTATATATTTACCTTAATTATCTCTTAATGTTAAAAGAAATTGTTTAGCGCATGTTATTGGAGATTTGGCAGAATTAGGACAAAGTCTATGAAAATCCCAGGAAGTATAAAGTATTTTTTAAGAATTCTTAAATTATCAGGGGAAAATTGTAAAGATGAAACTATGATTTAGAACTGAATTATGAAGTATAATGATTGTATGCACCTACAGTCAATATTTATAATGTAAAATAATTTTAATACATTTAACTGTAGCAGTTAAGTTTACTATTGATACATACAAAAGGTATTTTTGGTCATTAAATTTATCCTCTAAACCTGTACATTTTGCTTGACTTGATTTTTAAAATATATGTTATGATTTTCCAACAAAATACGTAGTGCCCCTGTCATATCTATTATAAAAAAAATAAGTTGTGTCTTCCTCAGAAATATGCTATTAAATTTTAAATGGTGCGGTTTTCACCATTTTAGTCTATATTCAGTTATCCTTTTAATTAAGTAAACAGCTTTATACCGTTGCATTTAAAGATTTCGAGAAAAATCGATGTTTAGGTGACAAAACGCCCTCTCGCGGTCAACACTGACACTTAAAGTTGCTTTTTATGAAGGCACATAAACTTTTGAAAATGACACCTCATTGGTTGAAATCGGTCAAGCCAAACCTGAAATATTAACGATTTTTTATATTAATATTCACTCGCCCCCCACTCCTTTATTTGCCATTTAACAAAAAAATGTTCTAAACAAAAATGGTAGATTGTAGTCCAAACAATCTTAATATGTTTAATACCGCAGACATTTATTAGGTTAAAAATGACACAAACATTAATTTTGTAATTTGGAGGTGCCACAGCGCCCTCTAGTGGTCACTTTACAAACTCTTAAATATTTTCCAGCAATTTCTCTAGGCCATTTTAGTAAAGAAATATCTTGCCTCAAAGCTCTAGGGCTACTGGGTTATAAGATATGACCGGCCACCTTTCTTGTTTGCTCACCCTGTACACATTACATGAACTGACGGACTTATCCTACTTTCAAATACAACACATCATTTAATCAATTTTTCCTCCACTTTACATAGGGCTGGGGAGTGCGCACCAAGGAAGCAATCAAGAGCGGAGAATTCATCCTCGAATACGTAGGCGAAGTAGTTTCCGATCAAGAGTTCAAAGAACGAATGGCCACCATCTACATCAACGACACCCACCACTACTGCCTGCACCTGGACGGCGGCCTGGTCATCGACGGGCACAGGATGGGCGGCGACGGCCGCTTCGTCAACCACTCTTGCCAGCCGAACTGCGAGATGCAAAAGTGGTCGGTGAACGGCCAGTTCCGCATGGCGCTGTTCGCCCTCAGGGACATCGAGCCGGGCGAGGAACTCACTTACGACTACAACTTCTCCCTGTTCAACCCGGCCGAAGGTCAGGAGTGCAAGTGCGGCAGCGAGAACTGCAGGGGTGTCATCGGGGGCAAATCGCAGAGAGTCAGGCAGAGTACGGCCGTGACGCAGAACGGTTCGGGTGGACATGGCGGAAGGGTGGGCAGGCCCAGGAAGAATCCTTCGAAGAGGGCCACGAGCAAGCCTAAGGAGCAGCAGCCACCTCCGCCCTTGCCTCCGCCGGTTCTGCAGACTCCGCACGTGAAGCCACTGAGTCATCAGCAGAAGTGTTATGTGCTCGAGCACCACTGCTTTTTATTGCGGAATTTGTGTAAGGTAAGAATTGAAGATTTTTTTTTTTTTAATAATTATTGGCATGATAAACTTGCTCCATTTGATCCAAAACTGAACTGAAATCTGGAAGTGTGTTAAGTTTTTTTAGAACGAGAACGAATTGAAATGAAAGAAAATATTGGTTATTTTTTCATCATCTTTCTCTCGAGTTTCCATTTCAATTGACTTTTCTTCATTTGGAAGTGAACTAAATGCATAATGAGAAAAATTAGTGTTTGCTGGAGCAAAAGTCAGTGTGAAAGAATAACATTTCAAAGTATTGCTATTAATAATTCAAATTCTTCTGGTGGTATGTACTGAGCATGGATTTAATTAAAATTAGTCTGATCCATTGAAGTCTAGTGCAAATTATCTAAATTCTATTAAAATTTATAACAAATAAATAGGGTGTGTCCATCTTATAAGTTGAAAATAGTGGGAAAAATATATTTTTGTTTTCAATTATTATGGAATCGGCTAAGATAACTTGACTAAAATATGAGTTTGGGTTAAATTTTTGGTGTTGAATCTACCAATACAAGGTTTGTGGAAAAGCCCACTTTGGCCATGAAAAATTTTCTGGAGAAATTTAAAACATCAGACAGGAAATAAAAAGCAAACCTTAAATAGGCTGATGACTCTTGACTGTCTCCTTCCCCTGATCTGGTTACTGTAATAGAATTGATTAGATTACAAAGCTGTATTAGTTTTGTCTAAAAAACACAGACCTAAAAGTTCTATTAAAAAGGAGGGAGAGTGTATAACCCCAGCGCACTCCACTGGTGCTTTAAAAAACCCCCGATTCCTTTTTTCATTGTACGTTTATGATTCTCTCCAAATTTGAAATTGATATCTTTTATAGTTCAGGAATAGTCTTAAATAATTCATTTAAATTCAACTTCAACACCTATCACCTGTCAAAAGTTGTCGGTGTATTTTGAAGACACTTTGTATATTCGAGTTTAATATTTATATTTTATTGATTTCTTTCTCAGGTAAAACGAATGCGTGAAAAATCTGTTGGTTCCATTCCGATGATTAGACCCCAGACCGTGAGTCGGCCTGAAACCAGCAGCACTGTGTTTGTTAACCATCTGAATGCCCTTCAAAAACCAAGAAACATGCGCACAAGACGGCTGGCCCAAGCCCAGGATAATCCCGAATTAAACAAAACAGCTAAACTTGCCACTATTCTAAGGGACATTTATAATGCTGTGGCTACAGCAAAAGGTATTGTTTCCTTCTTCAGGATAAGACATTTTGCTCAAGCTAATTTTTTTAGATGAAAACAATGAATCGCTGTCCAGTTCCTTGATCACGTTACCGTCTAAACGTAAGGTGCCAGAATATTACCAGAGAATTACGGAACCGATAGATCTGACTACTGTGGATCAAAACATAACGAAAGGAATGTACAAATCACCTGAAGTCTTTGACAGTGACATATGCCGCGTGTTTAACAATTGTGTGAAATATTACGGGAGAACTTCCGAACCTGGAATTGCAGCCACGAGATTGAAGAAAATCTATTCCGAAGCGAAAAAGAACAACTTGGCAAAGTTTGAAGAGGTCGTAGGAGAGAAGCTGCCTCCAGGCTTCATCTCAAACAAACGAAAAGGTAATTTCGCACATTATTACGTAGAGGCACTACTTACTTAACATTTTTTATGTTTAGGGGAAGAAGAAGATGTCATACGCTGCATCTGCGGCATGTTCAGAGACGAGGGACTCATGATTCAGTGTGAGCGCTGCCTGGTGTGGCAACATTGTGAATGCGTGAAGGCTGATCCAGCGGCTGCTAGTTACCACTGTGAAAAGTGTGTTCCACGACAAGTTGATTATGAAATAGCCCTAAATGAGTACACCGAACATGGTCACAGGTAAGTGCAAGTGATAGGTGGCATCTAATTTAATAATTTATTGAAAAAGAGTACAGATATGACATATATTACCTAAAATGTAGATATTCATATTCATAGATTTGGTGCTGTCTGTAACGTTTTGACATGGAATTGAATTTCTTATAACATTAAAAAAATGTTGGATTGTGTAAAGAATATGTAGACAGCACCAAGTATATCCTTATGTTTGTCTTTTTTATCAGCACATTTATATTTTTTTAACAGAATCAACTTAATCACATGCATAAGATGTGAAAAAGATATTGATTCTAGGCCATTCATATGAGATTAGGAACTCTTTTGAAATAAGCAGTTGTCTTGAAACGTTTTGTTTTTGAATATACAGTGTGTCCATACTAGTGTATTTTAAATCTAATAAATGGGATCTGAAATAACACTTAAACTTCAAAAGGAATGCAAAATTTAGCCATTTTTGAAAATGAGGTTTTCTTATTTTCATTGGTTAAGAAGTTATGGAAGAAATGCATTTTTCGGGCGACTCTTGTGCCGCCTCGAAACTTATCTTTTAACATTTGTGACAGATATGGAGATGTTTATGCCTTATGTTGACTTGTATAGTCTACCATATCTAAATTACTAACAAAACAAAAAATGTAGCATGACACACCAGCTGTGCATTAAGCATCCGTAACATATTATTTACTAAAAATTAATAACTATCACAGCCTGTAAGAGCATTTGCATTCTCAATGTCATGATTACCATTGTTGCAGATATTACTTAACTTTATTGCGAGGAGACTTGCAACTGAGGCAGGGTGACACAGTCTATGTCCTACGTGACATACCTATACCTGGGACAGACCGCAAGCACACTTACGATACAATAGGAGAAATCAAATATTCTGATCTAGACATATTTCGAATCGAAAGACTATGGAAAGACAAAACCAACGGACAGAGATTTGCCTATGGCCATCATTACCTTAGGCCACATGAAACATACCACGAACCATCAAGGAAGTAAGTTAAAATTAAAATGGTTCCAAGTCCATTGATTCTTATCCTATTCAATCCCTTTCAGGTTCTTCCCGAATGAAGTAATGCGAGTACCCCTGTATGAAGCGGTGCCCGTCGAACTTGTCATATCGCACTGCTGGGTGATGGACCTCAACACTTACTGCAAAGGACGGCCCATCAACGCTCCCGAGGAGCACACATACATATGCGAATATCGAGTTGATAAGACCGCAAGGCTCTTCAGTAAAGTGTCGAAATCGAAATATCCCATCTGCACAAAGAGTTACGCTTTCGACAGGTTCGACACTAGGCTGAAGATTTCGAGAACGTACACGCCACATGATCTCGATCCTGCCTTGGTGAAGCCACGAGGACGGAAAACAGCGGAAAATGAAGAGGTGCACGAGTTGCCTAGGAGGATGTCCATTCACGTGCCAGTTGTTAAGGTGAGATGCCATATATTTTTTGTGTGCTGTATTATGTTAATTATTTTTCCACCCAAAAGCAGCAAATTTTGTTTCGTGAACCAGATTTTTAGAAGAAAGAATTATTTTGACAAATTCCATAGGCGGAATTATCCTCTGCTAAAAAAATGGAAAGGTTAATACAATGAGAAAAATCGGTGGTCTCATTTTTGATATACAGTGTTGAAGTTAAAAAAAAACTTTACTAATTTTGGCAGAATGTTATAATAGATCACGGCTAATAATCTGGCATAAAACATTTTTTCCATATCTGTAACAGGTTAGGGCAGAGGGGACTCGTCACTATTTTCAGAAAGAGCAACAAATAAAGTACAAAAAACCTTAGAGGTTGGTACAAATCGACCAAAAATTAACTTTTTTTATTTTTTAAAGAAATTAACGTTTACATGGCAACAACTTTTTGGAATTAATTGAACTATATCATGACAAATGATCAGACATAACGATTAAGCTAGAATGGCAACTTACGTTTGGCATTATTAAAAATCTTTAAAAAATTAAATTTCTGAATTTTACAACAATGGCTTGTCTTAGCATTATGGGATGTAAATTTTTCTTTCTTTTTATATATGTTTTACTGCTCTTTATAATTACTGAAACGGTTTTAAAAATGTGGAAATAATCTTTGTATAAAAAAAAATTTCTTGCGTGTTGAAAGAAAAGGCATCAGCGAAAGGCTTTTGTTAATTAATTCTTCTTCAAGAAAAATTTACTTGAAGTATAATCCACTTTATTCTCTTAATTGTAGAGCGTTTTCGGCTAACACGTAGCCATCATCAGTAAAGTCAATATATAAATAAATTGAATGATTTAAATCTTCAACAACTTTATGATGAGAGACTTTTATACACTTGTATTTATCATTAGACTTTTGTGCTCATTTTTTATGAAAACACCTAATGTATAATAATTATTTTGGTGAATAATACTTGTTTTTATGTTTGCAGTCAAAAAGTGAAAGAAAGGCCCGCTTAAATAGGATACTGCTAAATTTACTAAGTAAAATGCCGACCAAGCAAGTGTTGGACTTATCATATCTTTTGGAAGGTGGACGTCGAAGGAAGAAGCAAACATGATCAAAGGAGGTAAATTAACATTTTTAAACTCAGTGGGTGATAACTTTAGCCAATTGAACCATGCTGTCTTTTATCTGTTTTTGTAACTGAGTTACTATTTTTTTACGACTTGTCTTTATAATGTAGGGCCTAGTCATAACTTGTTGTCATTATGCCTATTGGTTGGGATTATTAATTTATTTGTAAATATACACAGATATATTTATGCTACTGTTGCAAATGTTGGAAAGAACATTTGGTAAAGTGTTAAACGCATAGCAAGTTTTCTTGAGCATATTATGTTGTGGTTTATCAATTTCACAAGTTATTGATTTACAGTTGTACAAGTGAATAGTTATTTATTGGGTAATATTAGGATGATCTATATTTATTTACTTTTACCTTTTTAGTATTCACAATGTATATATAATTTATGTTACGTACTTTTTATTTATTATAAGCACATTTTTAAGATCTGACAAACTGCGATTACATATTGTACTCTAACTTCTGTACCAAACGTGCATACTGTCTTAATAAAATTGTTATTTTTTTATTACTTGTTTCATTCCTTGTGAGTAAAGTAGAAAGCACTGCGAAGTAAAAAAGTTGATTGATAGTCAATGTGTGGATGGGAATTATTGACAAATATCTAGATTTTTTACAATATCAGTTGCCAATTCTTTTCAAAATCTGGCAATAGCTGTCAAGAATATGATCTGGCTCAAATTTTCCTCCGAATCGTGGATTGAAAAAGGAAGGCAAAGGGCCTCACGGGATAAACAAGAAGTGCGCGACCCAGCACAGATTTTCCTATTACAGTCATATGATGGTGTTGATGGATAAAGTACTAGGCCCTTAGGGCCACTGGTAAAGGACAATTTTTTTTAATTTGTAACTATGGAAGCTATAAGCTTATACCTAACTCCTACAGATGAGGAAGAAGTCAAGATTTGTATAAAATCATTTAAAAGTTGAAAGGTGCCTGGCATAGATGGGATAACAACTGACCATACTAACGATATACAGGGTGCGGCAAAAGTCAGTTTACCAATTAGCAAATTAACAAAAACAGCAGGGAGATGCCTTCAGCCATTATGTATTTTACGCGGAGCTGCACAGCCACGGTGATACGACTCGGGTGAACGATAAGCGAATTGCAAATACTAAACTATTTTGTTGCGTTAACTGACTATGGCCGGACGAAGGTTACGCGTTTTTATCTGTTTTGCTGGCGTAAATTGACTTTTGCCGCACTCTATATAATAGGTACTTCAGTAAACCTCAAAACTACTTAATGCACACACCCGTTTGTATGAGTTAGTTTTTATACCTATCACTGGGATTGGGCCACTTCTCCATTCATACAGATTATCAAAATCCTCAACTACTTTCGATATTTATTGCATTATATTTGAAAGTCATCACATTCTCAATCTGCAGGCATAACCTCATAAATGCAACTAACATTTCAAAATTACCACCACTGAGTAGCTCAAATCAGGGGGTTATTGGAACTACGTACTACCAACTGCTGTTCAGTGGTGGTTTTTGGTAAGAAATATCCTTTTGCCTTTCTGTAATCCTGGTACTACAACTCGAAATTATACATTGTGCTTATGGGAGATTTCGTTTAGATTTCACATTCGATTAAAAATGTTTAGTGAAATTTGTGAACATAAATAATTCGAAGTTGGTGATTGCCTATTAACACAGATCCAGTAGGTCAATTGACTTATAAGGAAATCGTTATTAAAACTTTTTAGTGTAAATTAACTATTTTACATGTTAATACTCATAGAATTTCGGCGTAATAGTTCTGATTTAATCAATAATTTGCTCACCAGTACCCATAGATAAAGGACGTACTCAAATATTGAAGTCGGCGGTTATTGGGGTTACTAGGACACAAGTGAATGTCTTTTTAAACAAAACACACGTTTTTTTATGTGCATGCGAATCTAGCATGATTACTAAAACACATTACAATAATTTCGAATACCCTACTGGCAACACCGGTTACAACCTAGTAGTTAAGATGAACTGTAACAGGGTCTTTGTTGACTGTAAATGCTAACCTAATAATGAAAATATTATTGTTAAATTGTTCTACTACTACATGCACACCGTGTGTAGAATTGCATTCGTATTAGCATTTTATTGATTTTATAACATAGGAAAGTATAGACGTGTTTACATTTATTGGGTACCTATTCCGAAACAATCATTACAATTATGGATCTCGACAAAAAGCTCTTTTCCTTCCCAGAAGTTTCTAAAGCACAGTTAGCTAAAATAATAAATGTTACAAAGGGCTCGAAGGACTTAATACTGGAAAAATCTGTCATTCACCCACTGCAAAGAATTTGTGGTGTTCAGTGGTTGAGGTAGTAATTTGTATCTTTTATCTAGTTGTGTATCTGAATTTTGTGTTTATAGAGGAAATGGTGTGGACAAGATATTTAAATTAGAAAATACATATCCCTGTTCAAAGGCTGAAGCAGTTTTCTACATGATCTACGCAACTGGTGCCACTTTCAAAATAGTTGTGGATCAGATTCGGTCAGTTCTTGATCTAGAAAAACCAGTCAAGAACAAGTACCATGTCATCGTGATACCTACAAGTTTATTTCTCTTTGAAGATGCACTGGAAGAATTGGGACTTTTTGATCCAGTTGTTAGTGTTTATTCATTTCACTGGCAACCACTTTATCTCGATAAAGGAATACTGAGCCTTGAGTTTCCAGATATGTACAGTCAAATTTTTGTTCGAAACGATAATTCATTACTACCTGTATACGCTCGAAGTTTGTGGCATTTGTTTTTCACTTTAGGACAACCAAATTTTACAATTGCCTTAGGTCAAACATCAAATGTAGTCTTAAAACAGTTAGATGCGATGTTGGAAAACATTGGAGCTACAGAAAAATATGAGTCTGATTTTGGTGGCCTTGTTATTATGGACCGTTCTGTTGATTATCCAAGTGCATTACTTACCCCTTGTACATATGCTGCTCTTCTAAAGGAAGTTTATGAAGTTCGTTGTGGGATGTGTGAACACAAAGATGAAGATGATGAAAAGTATGACAGTAAGTTCAATCCTATGATTAAAAAGCACCCCATTAATTTTGTGTTAGATAGCACACAAGACTTGGTGTACCGAGAAATTAGAAATAGGTACTTCACTGAAGTAACTTCAGTGCTGAGCAATCTAACTAAACAGTTAAAAAAAGAGACCGCAGATTCTAAAGAAATGGCTCTTGAAGAGATCAAGCGGTATGTAAAAACTCAACTGCAGGCCACACAATCTAGAAAGAAGTTTATTGCAAATCACCTAACGGCAGCTGAATGCATTATAAATGTTATGGGGCCACGTTTTGAGCATCAGCAACAGGTAGAACTAAACATAATGCAAAACAAGAATAAAAGTGGGAATTTTACTTACGTGGAAGAATTATTAACAGTAGAGAACAACGAATTTACAAGCCTACGACTGTTCTGCCTACTTTGTATAACACAAAAGCTATCAGAAAGTGAAATCAAAAGTTTTTGGAAGAAGTACTTGCACGAGTTCGGTTACAAATATGCATTTGCACTTGATAACTTAATAGCTGCAGGATTTATTCAAGAAAATCAATCGCCTGCTGTTTTGCCAATGAAAATAATAAAAATGCCAAGATTCAGCACCAACAACTTTTACACAACAGCGAATAAACTAAAACAGATACCGAGCGATCCTGAAAAGATCGATCCAAAGCACCCTACTTGTTGCAGTTACGTCTTCGGTGGGGCTTACATTCCCCTCATAGCACAGATTGCAAGCATGGTATTAAACACGACGCCTATTGAAGAAATCAAGACAAAGCTGGAAAGCTTGGGTAGCTTAACTGTGAGAAATGAAAGGGGATATCCATTGCAACCTCGATTGCTGTTAGTTTATATCATTGGAGGAGTAACATATGCCGAAATAGCTGCATGCAATTTATTGGAAGCTCTCACAGGGTCAAGAATTATCGTGCTGAGTGATCAGGTTGTATCTGGTAATGATCTAATGAAAGGTATTCTCAGCTTACCGGATGGTTGATTACATGCTTTAGTGATATGGAAGAAACTCAAATATTGATTGAATTTGCCATTTCATAAAAAATAGCTAAATGTTTGAACAAGGAAAATAGTAAAAAACCTTTTCATATTAACTTCTGCAAGAATTGTCCTCATATTACCTACTGAAGTTGCAACAACTGTATTATTAAAAGAGTAAAAGCACAAAAGTGATATTTTTGTCTACATTTCATAATGTATAGTAGGTAGGTATTTCAAATAAAGTTTATTTTTTACTTTGTTTCCATCATTTCTTACCATATTTGCAGGATTCAGTAAAATATATTTTGTTAAATTTAAAATCAATAAAGGTATGGATTTAGTACACAAGAATCCTTCTCTGAACTGGTATAGTTCCCGGATTCGATCTGACTCGTTCAGTCTAATAAATGTATCATCTTAATAATGTTACTTTGTACGAAACGTAATAATACTACTAAGTACTTCACTGTTTACTAAATTGCTTATTTTATTGCTGTTTTACTTAATAAATTAGTAAATTACACAATAGAACTTCTCCATCGAATATTTGTAGTGAATCAGTTTCCAGTTTTGATTCCATCCACTCCTTGTGAATCTGCCATTTTTTTGCATTTGCTGTCAACGTCACTTTATTTGACAGTTGTTATGATCTTACTCTTTCTGAAGAAAGATAAGATGTCTGTGGGTCGTCCTAACCTGAAAGTAATGGAAGTAAATTAAATCCCATTTTGTGTTTTTATTAGATTAACAAGACATAACAAGTGTAATGCCACTGTGAAGTCGTGATTTTACTTGAATTTGTAATTTGTAAACTTACACTTTTTAAGATGGATGCCATATACGATAATATGAGCTACTTAGATTGTAGGCCTCATATTAGAAGGCGCTCATCAAGACGACACAAATCCAAAGTTTTCTATAACATTACAAGTCCGGCACCAGCCAACGAAAAATATTACATCGGCCTGCACTTTATAGGAACTACAAATAACGTATTACCAGATAACTATCAAAAATGTAAAGTACACTTTTTGAAAACGGAACAACACGCTTTGGAGATGATTATAGATGATGATACTGTAGTTGTAAATGTGACTACAGATATAACATTTCTTAGAAGTACAGCCCCCACTTGAAACCATTACTTCACATACTTAAACCATTGCTTTTAGGGGTAGTCGTTTCCAAAGTTTTTGCCATAAAAGTGGAAAGTACAGACAATAAAATTTATTTTAAATTTTATTTAGTTACTGACATCTTAATTAATATTAATGCGATAAATGCCAGTATTGCAAAAGATGTCTTGTGTTTGCTTTTGAGCATTACACCACCAGAATCAGTATCGGATAAAAAAACATTAAAATCGTGCGCCCAAGATGTTCAGCAACTCTATTTAAGTGTACAAAAGCTGCAAGGGCAAAATATTGTAGCTCTACAGCGTTTCAGTGTTCAGTATGATCGCTTAAAACCAAAGCTGCGGCCATATCAAGAAAACGCCGTAAAATGGATGTTAATGAGAGAGCAACATAGGGAAGTTATTGGTAAGTAGCGAATTTATGATCTTCCATTTCTGTTGGTTGTTTCTAGTCTATTTGTAATTTGTATTGTTTGTGTTAGCTTGAACACGTCTTTTTGCTGATAGACTAATGCCTGTTGGAAATAAATCATATTATTATTATTTTCATTTTTTGATATAATTTTGTAAACTGTAGAATAACTAAAATTAGTTGTGCAGAAATTTTGATTCACTTTATATCCTAATTACCATTCTTCCAATATGACCAATAAACTGACTAGAGATGACTAAAGCTGACCCGTGTTGGGCCTTGGTGGAATTTGTCACACATACCAAAGATTGAGCATTACCCCAACATCCGAAACCATACTATGTAAATTGTATATTTCCACAAGAAGTTTTTTGCATGTTTACAAAAATGTATTCTGATTTCAGTTATTCTAAAGTTGAGAAATGAAAATGATGCATTACTGCGGAAGAAAAATTGTAACTTTATGTTTAGGGAAGCTTCCAAATACTACAAACATTTCTTACGTAACTGATATCAGTTAAACAAAAGTTGAGGAATAAGCTTTGACTTTTAATATGGCACCTTTTTGCACGAGGCCATCATTAATTTTAGAGGAGTTCTACAGCATCAATAAAGGGACTTGTTTATTTTTAGAATCACTCCATCCATTATTCCAAGAAGTAACTCTTGAAAGTGGTGCTACCATATATTTCAATAAGTACTCTGGTCATGTACAAACCGACGCACCTCATGTGCAAACACATTCAACCGGAGGCATACTTGCTGATGAAATGGGTTTGGGAAAAACCGTAGAAGTGTTAGCTCTCATATTGTCACATCAGAAAGAGGCTCCTGATCTGAATAATTTAAACTTATCGAAGGCACCAGTAGTAAAGAAACTAAGAAAACTGCAACCAAGATGCCTTCCAGTGAATGAACCAGCCCCTTTGGAGGATATTTCACAAGTAGGTAAAAAAGGGGCCACTCGCGCTGCTTTAATGAAATGGTACGACCTGATGTTGGAAGATGTGGTTCCGAGGAAGCGCGCTAAGATTGAGAAACGACATATGCAGTGCATTTGTGGGAGTGAGGATGAAGAAGATCAGGTTCAGTGTAATGAATGTGAAAAGATTCAGCATTCCCGTTGCCTCAATTACAAAAGATCGTATGGCAGATACTTGTGCCCGCAGTGCTGGAAAGACCAGGTAGATATTTTTCTTGAGTGTTTGTCGCTTGCTTTTTAGAAGTATAAAATAAAATTTTTGAAGAGCTGTATCTCGGTAACTGTTTACCTACAAAAATGGATTTGATCTTATTTTGTAGCAAATTTTAATCTAAAGACAAAGCATAATTTAGGATTGTTGAAAAACCAAATCAAGTGTGAACAAAAAATCGCTGTTTTTCGACCACAGTTATTTATATTATATTATATTATTTATATTATATAAGTATATAAGTATTTTTATTGTTTCCGAACTCTTTTTTATTCTTTTAAAAGCTACATATCAATTTTTTACAGCCCCTGTTGGAAAGTGCAGCAACTTTAATCGTATGTCCAAAGACTCTTCACCAGCAGTGGCTGGATGAAATTTGTAAACATGTACAGGGTCCGCTTAAAATTCTTGATTACGAAGGTTCATCTACAGAGCCAATATATCCAGCAGCTTTGAAAAATTATGATGTTGTGTTAACTACATACAATGTACTACAGGCAGATCTACGACTTACACATAATGTAGATGTAAGTAACGGAAGTACTGGTCTAATGATGAGATTTTTTTAATTTGTATTTTGTGTAGTTATATAATATTGGTAAGTATTTAAAAAATGTATTACCAAAAATTAACAAAACTTTTGGGAAATTGTTGTCATATAATTTTGCACCTTCTTTTTGTAATAAATTTTATAGCCGAAGAAAAGCATTGTTTCATTTTTACTACCTTCAGAATACACAAAATTTTTTTATGAACCACACCTATTTTTTTTTGTACAGAAGTTATCAATATTTATTTTAGATAAATTTTTTTCGTGACCTTTGTAGGACAGAAACCTTCGCAACACTCCTAAATATGCACAAAGAGGAAGTCCCATAACTACAGTAAAATGGTGGCGTCTATGCTTAGATGAAGTACAAACAGTAGAGACTGGTATTATGGTGAGAGAGATGGCAAATAAAATTGTTGCAGAGTACCGCTGGGGTATCACTGGTACTCCAATTTCAAAAGATATTTCGGGTAGGTCTAGAAACAGTTTTGTTTTGCTCATCCATCATTATATTTTGATACAGATATATATCCATTGATCGAGTACCTACAGTTGAATCCATATTCGGAYCCTGATACTTGGAACCATCTTTTGTATAATCCGTACTTGCTGGGAAACCCAGAACCTCTGCATGAGTTCCTTTCACAGGTTTTGTGGAGATCTGCAAAAGATGATGTTATTGATCAGGTACGTTTTAGTTATCAGTATGAAAGCCGGTCGATATTAAAACAACTTTCAGATTGGTATACCGAAACAAACGGTAATGGAGTATTTAATTGAATTCTCAGCTGTAGAGAAGTACTACTACAGGCGTGAACATGAAATGAGTCGCAATGACTTCTTAGTCCGCCTGTCGAAATTTGACCTTGATGCAGCAGTTTCATCATTGGACAGATCAGATCTCAAAAATGTAACTATTCTTTCTGACTGAATTTGTTTTTTGTGAAGATTGGCTTTTCAGGTTTTGAGGCCTCTGCTGTCTTTAAGACATGCCTGCATCCATCCTAATGCTGTTAAAGGACGATATCTGGCAGCAAAAAAAGTTGGGTCCATGCAAGAACTTTTGGATGCTTTGATTTCCAAGAATAAAACTGAAGCAGAGGAATGTTTGAGGCTTATAATAGCAGCTTTGAATGGTATTATCACCGTTCTGATAAAACCTCTGTTCTTATTCTTATGTTTTAGGAATGGCTGGACTTCATCTCCTTTCCCAAAATCCTGCCCAGGCTGTACATGAATACCGCAAAGTTTTGCAGTTATCACAAAAATTTAACCAGCTATCAATCGATAAGCTGCAATTAATCCACATAATGTATAATCTAGGAGAAGTTCTGGCAATGAAACCATCTGTCCCGGCTACATTAAGGGATGACACAATTTTAGAAGATTGTGCTGAATTAGAAAGACAACACATTAATCGTTATATTTGTCAGGTATGTGTTAATAGTTTCCTTTAAAGGTTGTTGTTTGAACTTATTTTTGTTTAAGTGTGTTTTGATTTGTTGATACATATGTGATTGCTGCAGATTCATTTGAATCATGTTTACTTTAGGTACAATATAAAGGATGCCATAATCACTTATATAAGGTTCAAAGTTGACATCACAAAAAATTTCACTCTTGACATCAAAACTTTAGTTGAATCAAAATAAGTAATACACTAGTGAGCATATTTGTTTGTAGCTTATAGCTATCCACCACTTAACCAGTTGAAGCCTCCAGAGCACAAAACTGCTGCAAATGGAATCAATACTTCCACATCCAATTGTCAAAATGACATTTGCTTTTATTTCTTACTATTACTATTTGATCAGTTATCAGGTTTTGAGAATTTTTTCTCTCTAGACATTTTATTGTAAGACAAACAGTTCTCTTGATATTAGCAAAAACACATACATTTTTTTTCTATATAGTACTAAAATTTAAAAAAAATCATATGGGCAGGGTCAAAAATAGGTTTTTTTGGAAATATTTCGAAAATATCAAAATTTTGTAAAAAACACTGTGAGAAATTTTGTTTCCTATCTGATGGTATTTTCATTTTTTGAATATATTAAGTATTTTCGGAGATATTTAGGAAAAAGTGTTTTGCTTGTGACGCTTTTTTTCCAATATCTTCTAAACAGTTTGCTGCACCGAAAATTTATTGGCAGGAATAATACTCGAAATTATACTACTAATCACATACTAAAACGAAAAAAATAAAAATTTGCAAAAACGGGAGTTACCCTCCAATTTCACCCCCTTTCCGATACCCCACTTACCCCAAACACAATAGGTCGCTTTGATTTTTGTTTTTTTACGTTTTCCACCATTTTAAAGCGATTGAGCAAATAAAAAATTTTTTGCGATACAGTATTTTCCATCTGTTACTCTGTTAATAGATACTAGTCCCTTATTTCAGTTATTATTTTATTGTCTATTCTGACAGTGAAATCATCATAGTAAAGTGGACATAGAACGAGTGATTACTGTAATTGCTGAAAGTTTGCAATAAACAACACAAAAAAAATCTATCACATAGAAGTTTTGTGAATTTTAGTTAACTGTTTAAACAACAGAACACAAATGCAGGATGCAGATTGTTTCCAAAGTTGATTGCCACTTAAAAATAAAATAATGTTTCAGACACAAGCTGCTTTGAAAGGTTTTGAAGAGTATGCAGACTCTGCAAGGAAGTTGCAGGAAAACTTTCAGTTAATGGATGGCCAATGGTTTACAGATTTACTCAGTTGGGTAACTCTCAATGATCTGGTTGATGAGCTCATAACAAAAATTCGTATATTAGAGGATCAATTCAATGTCGAAACCAAATATCAGTGAGATAGTATTTGCTACTACCAATGTTCTGACACTAATAATTGGTTTTTAGGTCACTAACGGATTTCAGAATAAGGCATTTAGTATCAAAATGGTACTCGGATATATATGATTACAGGAATAAAACTATAACTGGAATAACTAACTTGTACCTTTTGGAAAATGACAAGTTGGTTATATCACAAAAAATGGTTCAAATTGCAACAGACTGTCATTTGAGACCACAGAAAAAAAATAAGAAAAAGAGCTGTCCCATTTGCGTTTCAAATGAGGATCTCCAACTGTATGAAAGCAAATTGTTTTCTACAGCTAAACGAGAAGACGAGAAATCGAACAAGGGATCCTGGAAACCTACTGCAGAAGAATTGTACCTTAGAGGTAACTAGTTACTATGACAAGGACTTACCTAAATATTATGTGCATTCTAGGCCTGTATAATTTTGCTAAATCAAATAAGGCAGACATAAAATGTATTCAAGATGGTAAAACATGCTTAGCTATGATTGAAGCCTTTAAAAAAGAATTCAAGGTAAGATCATGCAATACACAGAAGGTAACTCTTTTTTAAATACTTGAAATTCACAGGAAGTTAGACGCTTATGGACTTACATTGATCAACAGGTTTGTGCCCAAGATGAGTTAGACATGTGTAAGATAAGGTTACAAATAAAAGCACCTAATTCTGAAAATAAATCGAAGCCTACGAGGACAGATATGATATTAAAACAGTTAACGTATGTCCAAGAAAATCACTTAGAAAACATCCACATGATTGATGAGCATGAGGTGAGTTTGTCCAATAAACTGAATGCAAAATCACAAATTCTGCATAGAAACATTTTTAAATTGAATTAATTGTGCCATATATTCTGAAAAATTTGCATATAATGCATTGGATGAAACATCAATATAGTAAACATTTTCAAAATATACTATCTCGCATCTATTTGATACCATAATGGAGAGTGGCAAAAGGCTTTTCTTTTGCATTTCTTATGAGGAAGCAAACTTTCTTTGAACTTTTGGCTTTTACATTTTACATAATTTTTTTTAGCTCGATTACCAAAGAGCAATTTTGCAAGGGGAAGAAAAAGCCAATATGGAAAAACTGGAGAAGTCTTTAGGCACATTCAGCTACTTGGAGACTTTAAGAAAGCAGCAGTATGATGGAGCGGAACCAGAACCATGCCCTATATGTAAATGTAAATTGACAGAACATTGGAGCATTCTGCCTTGTGGACATTGTTATTGCCTTGAGTGCATAGACACCTTACTTATAAACGTAATTTAAATAGTTTTCCTACAGCTGAAATTTTTATTATTTTATTCTTAGGTCATCCAAGGATCATTCATATCATGCCCTATTTGTCGAAAACGAGAAAAAATTACTGACATATCATATATCAAGTTTCAAGAAAAGGGCGGGGATGAAAACGAAATAAAAGTAAAAGGAAACTGTTCCACCAAAATTGAAGCTATAATAAGATTGGTTCTAAAACTCAGGAACGAGCAAGAAGATGTCAAAATTTTGATTTTCTCAACTTGGCCCGCTATATTAAAGCTCATTAAAGCTGCCTTGGAAGAAAATTCTGTTGAAACCATATGCGCGTTTTCAAATTGCATGGATAGAACTTTGAGTAAATTTAAAGTAAGTATCTAGTAGATAACCACCTTTTTCTTAATTTTTAATAGTTTTTTGATGAAAAACAGATTGTTTTCATTTTACTGATTATTCACAAAACGTTTTGGTTTTAACAGGAAGGAAAAACCGTACTTCTTTTACCTGTAAGCTTAGGTGGCAAAGGCCTAAACCTTACAGAAGCAACTCATGTGATAATGGTTGAGCAATTTTTAAACCCTGCAGATGAACTGCAAGTAATTGGCAGGATCCACCGAATTGGTCAGACAAAGTATTTACTTGATGGCATGTTTCGCTTCCACATTTTTTAATGCGTATTTCATTGCAGACCAACCTTTGTACATAAATTTATTGTAAAAAATACAATTGAAGAAAAAATTCACCGTGCGATATCACTTGATGCCAAAKGCTGGCATKAAAACAAACTGAAATTAAAACAACTTAGAGACCTTTTTATTGAGGAGAAAGATGAGAATAATCAAAATGATCTCACCGAAGGATACAGTTTGGAAAATGGTTCAATTGATTCTTCTGTATCGCAGGAATTTGAAGATGACCAAAATGATCTCACAGAAGAAGGATCCAGTATGGAGGATAGTCGGATAGATTTTAATTTTTTGGATGAATCTGAGCAAAGTAGTATTGTAGAAGATAGTTTTTAGATTTTGATATCTTTGTATTTTAAAATGTAATGTAGGTACCTATAAAAGTATTGTCAGCGTTACGATTTTAATTTTAGTAATTTTTATTTTTTGTACCTTTGTTACTAAATAAATCATGAAACAGTTTTGTTTTAGATTGCTAATGATAGTATTATTTTCTCTGCTATAGATTTTTATTACTATCAGGGGTAATATTAAGCACTGTGTTAAATGCCCAAGAATAATATATTAATGATACTATTCTTTAAGACACATGCTGGTTCAAAGAATTTTTTATTACAACTTATATTGCCTTTCTCCATGGTTACAATTTTTACAAAGGTGTGACATAAAATTATAATGGAAGTGCTCATGCAGTAGCACACCTTAAGATTAGAAGGAATGCTATCCAGACACGAATAGGTGTGATCACAAAAATATAATTCAGAACTTAAAGGTGAACAATCTTTTGATCTTTGAGGAAAAACTGCACTATAAGCAGCGAATGTTGATTAATAGCAAGCAGTTTAGTACAGTGTAAATGGGGACAGAATCAAAAATAAAGAAAAGTTTACAGTTTTTTGACGCAGGTAAGTCTTACGCCTCACTTTGGGAGACATTTTGTTAAAGTGCTTTATAAGTCATCTAATTGTGACTTTACGAACTTCGATGTAAGTTGGCACTGCTGTAAGTACAGACCGCTACATTGCCGATGTTAAAATCAGTGGTGTCATCTAGCGGTAGCTTTACAAACTACAGGTTGTTACAATAACAAAATACAGAGACTCACATCCAATGAGCGCTTGAACTACTGATAACCTACACAAAGAATACGAAGAAGAATAGCGAACAAACGATTCACTAGCGTCCCTGTTTTGGCACTTTTACGGGGTGCCGCTAGGTGGTTCTCAAGTTCAGTGTATAAGTGAATAAGTTACACACGTGACACAGTTTCCTTTTTACTCGATAAATGCAAGGTTTTATTTTATTTCAAGTCATAAAACTACAAATACCAACCATTCAGTTTATCGTCATAAGTATAAAATTACCGCATAATAACAATGCTGATCGTAATATAAATTAAAAAAGCTATGTCCTACCACACATTAATTTGTTTTTCTGCTCTAAGCGACCTTAAATTGTGTCCAACCGCATGTTAAACAATGAACTTAGCAAAACCCAAACTACGATAAGTTAAAAAAACACCTAAAAGGTAAATGAATCTGTGAAACACATAAGTTATTCGGTGTTGTAACTTTTCAGAATATTAAAAGTTTAATATTACATATTCTTATGTCATGTTCTCATATGCATGATCATTACTGTGTGTTTCACTCTGAATAAGATGATAAAAAAGAGCAAAAAAAGTAAAAGTTTCTTTTAGATACTGGTGACATTTGCAACCTTTTACTCATATCGTCTTTCTAAAAAGTAAACAGGGCCATTTTTGTAGTATGACATATGGCAAAAATCGATATCCTTTTAAATGGAGTTATCTGTAATTTAAATCTATTGGAAATATCCATGCAACATTCAGTACTATCGCCGTACATATTGTGGCTTGGCAGCAGTTACAAAAAGGGGGCACAAAAGAATTCAGAAATCGACGCCGCCCGCGTTGCATGAATCATTATAGAAGCCCTGTATTTAGCTCCAAGTTAACTACCTCATCTACCTTATATATTATAATAACCATGTCTAGATGTCCATATCAAACTTAAGGGTGTTTAAAAGATACAGCAATCGGAGATTTTTGTGTTTGCATTTTATTGTTTAATATTCAGAAATGTAATTTTTATCCAACCATGAAATTCTCAAAATTGGTTTCATTTATTTACTCTTTATACTGGGGTTTTTTGTTTCTTCATTATTTTACAAAGTTTTACATTGAAGAATAATGAAATAAATTACAACAGTGCTATATTTTAAATGATAAATGGCAATTAAGTAAGTTTTTAGAATACATACACATTCAAAAATGGCCGAAGACGAAAGTATATATTTTAATAACTTTTTTATAGGGAAATATATACTGTAGTAGGCAGGTTCAACATTATTTGTGACTGCTAATTTTAAGATTTTAACAAGCCTTAAAATGCAATCTTAATCGTCTTTATTTTAAAAAAATCTCTTGATCTCTTGTTCATGGTAAGTTTGTCTTCCCTCAAAACATAGTTCTTGATCTGGCTCTGATGCTTACCTTACTTATTCATTACTGAAGGGAGTTCTCGGTGTTTAATGTTTGCTTGAAAATTCTATTAATGAAATTCGGTATGCAGGTATGCTATTTACTAAGCAGAGGACCTGTTGTGATTAAAAGTAATTTTGTATTTTGCTTTTTCCAGTTATTTAATAAAAACGAAATTATGAAGGATTTTATTTAATTTTTTACAGACAAATCAACTGAAAAAATCTAGGTATATACACACATGAGCTTTTAATTACTTTACAACATCCATGCCGAAAGTATTTAGTTCAATTTATGTTAATAATTTCAGTGTCCATTGCAATAAACCGTATAAGAATATAACGAGTGATGTTAATATATTCTGTTGATGCGGTAAGAACATATCTTTATTACCGTATTGCCCAGTACCCACAGTAGGTATATATAACACATTAGAAAGTTGACTTCGTGAAGTTTTATTTACAACGGATTACATTAAAATAAGGAACTATAATCGAACTCGGTTAACCCATATGCTCTTTCAATTTCCTATTTAAACCAGTTTCAGTTGAAACTTACGGTGGTTTCATTTTAGTTGGTTAAGCGGTTATTGTTCATAAAGTACTGTTTTACAAGCGTTCGTGCACTCTTACTTTCTTCAAAATATACGTGATCGTTTTTATTACCATCACAACAGTAAGTATAGGTTTCTGTTTTAATATTTTTCTAATATATTTTCGTATCTCACCGGATGTGTAGCAGAGATACTGTTTTACAATTTATAGTTGTTATAAAGATTACAGTTAAACGATAACACCTTAAAAGTCAAAATATTTAAAAAATATAACGGTCAGTGTTAAAATTTGTGAACCTACTAAAAGCTATTTTGTTTTCAATCATGTTAGGGTGAGTCCGAAATATCCTTTTCTTCTCCATCTCGATTAAGCGCATCCCTTCAACATCAGTTTTAAAATTAATTGTATTATTGTGCTTGACAATCTACATCATCTCTAAAAATTCCCTCTTTCTCCTATTCGGTTCAATGTCTAAAAATCTTGGTTTCTTCCCAGTTTGAGCAGTGGTCATTTTCTACGCACACTTATTTTGTTGGAGTCTCAAGTACTTTTTATGTTTTGAAACCCTAACGTAGAGTGATCTCTCTTCCCACAACGAAGGTATATTGAGTCTTGTACACAACAACAGAGTTGTGGTCTTTCATTTTGTAAATTGTTTTATTGCCCTAAAAGATGAACAAAACGCCGGTTTTGTCTCTTCAGACTAAAGGGTAAGGAATTTATTTGATATTATTGGGTTGGGAACGGCATTGTGTGTTGCCACATCCATTCATTTCAAGTGTGACATGGCGTTGCCTGACTTTTGTAGGTGTTCTAAACAACAAATATCATAGTGGCATCTTTGGATAAGCGTTTTCTACCTGGATGTCAAGGAACTTCCTCTGTTATTTCTTAAGGTGGGTTGGCAGATAAGTACTACATCCCCGCCAACACAGTTATATATAGTTTATGTAACTATTACATAACACCACTTACTTAAACCATGTTTGATATGTAACATGTATCGTACATATGTTGTAGCGATGTAGCTGCTCTGTTTATGGTACAGATGTGATACCAATACGTTACATATATTTTATATTATTAATACGTAATGCCACTACGTTTGATATGTTATACGTAAGGAACATTTAAAGTTCATGTACTTGAAAATACCGGCTCAAATCTGTAATATGTATGTTACGTAAAAAAGCTACAAAACAGACATGTACCTTTTATATATTACAGAGTATATACAGTTTCATTTACTTTATGTTATTTATATATACTCCAGATGTGTTGTACATGCAACTTTTTGATAACGTCTGAAAGTTCCATAAATGAAAAAGTCCTTTCACTGAAATAAAATTTATTCGAGATGATTACATATTATACAAAAATATATCTTCAGAAATATGCATGCCCCTTTCTGTATCTTTTCATAGGCAGTCTCTAATAACACAAAACCCTAAGTTAAACAGATGTACAACACAGCAGCGATTCAGGAGAATATGCATAATGTCTTATGGGCATATGGGATATCTACACAAAAGTAACCTATTATATTTTTTCTTCCGCGACACGCGTCTGACGGAAAACATCTTTGAAAGGATTTGAACCAAAGGTATTGTTTTAAATTGCAAACAACAGTATTAAAAAGTTCCTTTTCTTATCTGTAACTTCAGAAGTTAATGTTTTGAAAAAGATGTATAATAAAACAAAATGCAGAGTAATTTTTTTGTCCTTAAGAAAAATTTCCCATGCACACTGTAACACCCTACAGTCTGTACAAGTAAGAATAAATAATAAACATGCAATGATTATGTTTGTGAAAAATTATATCAAAAAAATAAAAAACCTCTCACTTTTTTCGTATTAATTAACCTTGATCCATCCAAGACGTATCCATTCTGACATTAGTTACTCGCAATCGAGAATCTTTAGATCTTTGCCTTAAAATTGTTAATTATTTTTAATTTTTAATTAGTATTAAAATCTTACCTTTTAAGACTCGCGTAAACGCCTATTTCTATGCCCTAACCAGGAACAAGCATTTGCACATTGGTTAGTCACAATAGCTTTTGAACATCTACAGACGAAGCCTCTGACATTTTTGTCAACTATTTGTGACAGTTATTGTTTCTAGAATCATTTTAGCCAGCATAGTCATACATATAAAATTTATGTCACTATAATATAACAATGTTTACATAAAACACGTAAGGTACATGAATGGTACATATAACGTAACAGCTATAATATTATTATAATGTAACAAATACATTACACACAAGGTACACGCAGGGCACACTCCACAATCTTGTATGATCCGAATTAGTACTGATGCTCTTTTACTTTATTGTAGAACATTGAAGGGTGAAACTGTGCCTGAGTTAAGTTCTCAATGGTCCAATATAACTTTTTTTTAAACCGTATAGTTATTTCACTGCTACCATCAGCGTAATCCAATACATTCGGAATAGAAGAGACTGTACTCAAAAAGAGCGCAAAATGGGAGAAATATTGGTCACACTTTTTAGATGTTGCGGATGGGTTTATTATAAAATTAATCAACACTTTGTTAATTCAAAAGCTTGTGCAGTTTGTATCTAAAATGGATTTGTAGATTACACTCGTATGGATCCGCGTGATAGAGTACTCTAGACTGCTAATTTTCATATCTAAAAATCACACCTCTATTTCTTTTTCCTTCTCTGTGCTTACTTGAATCCAAAGTTTCTGCGACTGGTAGGTTTTATTCTAATACAAAATAATACATACGTATAAGTAATTTCTAACCGCATTCATTTTATTATCGTGAGTAATTTACATTACTACTTTGTGATCATTTTCTCATTTAGTTTTTGTTACCTGATACGTATATCTTCTATATTATCTCATTTTCTTTTTTATTTTTACGATACATAGGCGCGACCTGTGTGCTATATAAAAATTACTCTGGCAAATAATGTTATTACAAACATGTAGGACTTATGTAACATTTATGTAACATCATATATCCTAGACATAACAAAGTATACATATATGTTACATATTTTGTAAAACAAATTTCATATCTCTGATACATAATGCTGTTATGTAGCTTTTGTAACATTGTTGTTCCTTGATATTTATGTATCATACATGTGTGTGTGTTGGCTGGGCTACAACTCTGATACCTATTCAGGAAGGGTGTGCTATTTATTAATGTCGTCTTGTTCAAGGGTGAACTGACAACCTGGGTATGCAGTCATACAATAGGTGGACCATCACGTATTAAACCAGAACTGACGAAGTATTGCTACTCATGGAAGTACCAATGACTTGTTTACAACACTGTCTTTTTTTCCTTTAATAATGTCTATTAAAGCTTTACTTTAAAAGAGCACTTTTAATTTAGCCCTCCGCGTCTAAATACTTGCTAGTAAGTCTGTTAAAACACGGTATAGTCTATGATTAGGTACATCAGTTCGTTTTATATTACTGTTTTGACAAACGTACGCTAGTAGGTTTTTTTTTCCAAGAACGCACAAATGCATCGATTGTGGTGTTTACTTGCAATAGGCAATTTTGATTAATTACAAAGACATCAAAGTACAGGCCATTATATATACAAGGCAAAAACAATTTGAACATTGCATTGTGTTTGAGTTGGTGTAGTAAAAGGCTGCCTTCCGTTCCTGCCAGAAGGCTGATAGTAAAACTAATCACTAAATAAATATTAATTTCAGATTCTTCCAAATGCAACTGCTTGGAATAGAATTCGTTCCATTAAACACACCAATCCAAGAACGAATCGAAACCCTCGCCGTCGGATTATGGTTTATTACTTTCGCATTGGGACCATTTATTAGTTTTGGGTGCTTTATCTACTTACTCCTTACTCCATATCGCCTCTGGATGATCCTTTATTTGTTATGGATGATGTACGATAGGAGAACAGGTAGCAAGGGTGGTCGCCCGATCCAGTGTGTCCGTAGCATGACGTGGTGGAGATACGTCACGGAATATTTCTCCATGAAGCTGGTCTATGCCTCATCGGAACCCTTGGATCCAGATCGTAATTACCTTGTTTGCCCATTTCCACACGGCATCATGCCCGCGGGAATATTCGGCGCTTTTGGAACCAACCACCTGCAGTTCAAGAAATACTTCCCTCGTCACGAATGCAGGGGTGTGCTGCTGTGGTCTGCCTTCTACGTGCCCTTCTACAGGGATTTATTGACAGCGTTGGGCTGTATCACTAGTAATTTTGAATCCATACTTTATACTCTTAATAATCTGAAGGGCGTGGTGTGTTGTATTTCCGTGGGTGGAGCAAAAGAAGCGTTTTTGTGCAGACCGGGACATTACACGTTCCTTTTGATAAATCGCAAGGGCTTCGTCAAGGCTGCTTTGCTGACCGGCACACCACTTATGCCTTGCATTCTTTTTGGAGAACCTGAACTATTTAAGCAGTATGAAGGTGGGAAGTTTGTAAAAAGGGTTCAAGCGTTGTTGCAGAAATACCTGACGTTTGCCCCTGTTTTGGTAACAGGGAGGGGTCTTTTTCAGTATTCGTTTGGTTTAGTTCCAAGGAAAACTAAAATAACTGTTGTAGGTATGTATTGTCTTTGCCGTTTGCAAAGCATTGTATTATATTATTGCTATGCGATCAAAGGAAGCATTTATTTCAGTTGGGGCGCCTTTAGATGTGCAGAAGACAGTAAGTCCATCTCAAGAGGATATAGACACGTTACATCAAATGTTTGTGAACAGTATTACAAATTTATTTGAAAAGCAAAAGTGGAAATACTTGGCAGATGCAGAACATATTAAACTGAAAATTGTATAAAGTCAAGCAAAATAAAATAAAGTCATCCGACTGCGATTCTAATGTTTCCTTGATGAACTGAAAGTTTAACCAATAAAATCATATTACCTGTAAATTCTAATACAGAATGTATAGTTTTCTCATTTGAATAAGGTTATGTGGAGGGTACTTTTGTGTAGAAAGCAATCGCTTCAAAATTGGTTTACGAGGGACCCGTGCCGTAAACATAAATTTACACTTCTTTTCTTCTCCTACAAATCGTTCCAGTGCCGTATTGACAATTACCATCCTATTTAGAAATCAAAAATGGGTCACCATTTAGAGCCGCTTTAGATATGAATTTGCGTTACATTCGTGTGGACATGTTTGTTTTTTACCTGTACAGGTATTTGTTTTATGACGATTTACCCAGAATTCATAAGAAAAGGCTTAAACCTCAATAAAATGAATGGGCGTATCCAAGTTCGACCGTCACTACAACAATAATCCCTGGGATGAGATGTTCTAATCCTACAAGTGATTTAACAAAAGTGATTTAACAAAAGTGCCTTACAGATACATTCAAAAGATTATAAATAAGACAGTTACGAGAGAGAAAAGTAGACAAAAGAAGAGTTCACGAAATTCAGTAAAGTAAAAGGAAATTGTTGTGCCTGTAAGGTAGCCTCATTGAAACAAAAATTTAATGATTCAGGATATGATATTGAAAGTTATGACGAAACATTTATACTTAAGAAGTATTGGTTTTATTTACAAAACTCTTGACAAAAGAATGGTCATTATGGAATCACCACGTTTGAAAAAATTCTGATCCGAATACGTGACTCAGAGAAAGCAATATGGAGATGAAGGGCGCAACATAGTTTATCTCGACGAAACATGGTTGGATTCGCATGAAGTTGCGAAAAAAGGTCTTACTGATGGCACAATAAACTGCTGTTTAAATACACCCCCTTCCCTCGGTAGAAGAATTATTATTCTGCACGCGGGTGGAAGTAATGGTTGGGCCCAAAACGAGCTGCTTTTGCCAGCATAGAAATATAAAAATTGTTCTGCTAACTATCGTCAGGACATGCATGCTTCACTGTTTGAGACTTGGTTTACGAAACAGTTGTGGCCATTTCTACCTCCTAACAGCGTAATAGTAATGGATAACGCAAAATATCATTCAAAATAATTGAATAAGACACCATGTCAAGCTACTAGAAAACAGGACGTTATCGATTATATGACGAGAAATCATATCCAAGTACCTAACAAGGCCACCTAAAAAGAGGTTGAATAAAATTGAAAATTTTAGTATTCCTGATCAATACAGGATTGATGAAATCGCGAAGAAAGGACACACCGTGTTGAGACTGCCTCCTTACTACTGTGTTCTCAATCCAATTGAACTAATTTGGAGTTAACTAAAACGAGGAATTAGAAGTCACAATAATTCTCCTAATTTAAGTGCTAGTGGGGTGGACGTTATTAGGAACGAAGTTGACAAGATTAGTGCTAAAAGGTGTGAAAAACATGTATCGACACTGAAAACTCGTATCTGTCTCCAAGTGTGAACAGTTTGATCATTGATTTAAATTCTGATTCGGACAGTAACTGTGAATTTTTCGAAAACAGTTGTGATAGTGATTTAGAATAGTTATAAAATTATTCTTCGTGCTGGAACATTTTAATGTTTTTGGGAATGATTTATCAGCTCTGTTTCGGTATCTGCTAAAGGGACCTCAAGTGGTAATCCCTCAATCTTGGAGGTAAAATCTTTTACTGAGGAAATTAAACCTTAGGAAACTGGGAATACAATAGCACAACCCGTTAAGCAATTTTTGGGGATTTAAAATACCTCTATAGAGAAAACATATTTTTATTTCCTAATCACCTGAGCATCCCTAGAGAGGCCAGATTATCAGGAAATATTTCTCTCAAAACTTCACCTATTTTCTCGTCTTGAACAACCTTTACCACTTTTAATAACATTTCGGAATTTTGTCGTAAATAGAAATTTCATAATGTGTTGTAAATTAACATTCCGTTACTAAACTGCAACGTTTGCTAATTTTTTTTTCTCACAAATGTCGAGCTGTTTCCCAACTGACCTCTGTGATAGAACTAGACCGCAAATGTCGATCACTCTAACAGAATCACTTGAGTAGCAATAATAGAATCGATTGCATTCCGGTTGAGTAACTATCAAAGGCCTGCAACATGCACGTTCTATTATGAGCTATCGTGATACCCGGGGACAACAATTAACACGCTTGGCATATATTGCTCTCGTAACATTTAATGTTTATCCTGGAACGTATTTTTGGTAGAACTCCGCAACCACGTGAAATTTAACAGTAGTTTTTAAACCTCAGATTGTGGTATGCCAATAATGAAAGTATTAATGAATATTTTTGTAATAGGGGTAACATTAGTAGTTCTACTTAAAATAAAATGCGAGACTTGTAGGTATATTGGGTATAATATTTGGATAAAAATCTAAAGGACAAGGCTTACTGATGAGCGTTATAAAACGAAACTGTTTCGTCTGCGTTGGTTGAAAATGTAGACAGCACAGTATAAACTTAATTCAAATGTAAAATACTGTTCTATTTCTTCCAAAGATAAAAACGCTTTAACACAGTCGATCATATTCTTATTTAACTTCTCAATTAGATAATTTAGAAGACACAAGATGTTTTCTGTCTATATTTATTGCATTGTGTACAGACGGCACCTACATATGTAAAGTTCTGATGATTTGTTAATACATTTTATTGCGTTTTGTATTCTACCGAATAATTTATTTTAAACATATCTAACCGAGTTTAATGTTTTGTGTTTTGTTGTTTAGTATTTTGGTAGTATATTCCCACAATTCAAGGTTTATTCTCAACTCTTCAATCCCGCAAGTTTTGTATGCAGTATAATTCTATTCAAGTTCATAAAACACACAAAGCATAATGAGTGTTATGGGTTAGTAAATATTATTCATTCGTCTCAAGAATTTAAAAACATGTTATTGATTACCGCGAACATCAAATGCTTTAACATAGCTGGCTGCATTTCATTATTCAGCTGTAGGTAATGACGTTTGCTTCAAAATTAAATGGAGTTCTACGCCTCCCCCAGTTTGTGTTTGAATATTAAGTGAAAGTATATTATAATAAGATCTCCTAATTGCTAAATTTGGATGTCAAAAACAATCATACCAGTTACAATTTTTGTTAAATGAGGTAAGTTTTCGTATAATTTATGCTCGTTCTGTATTTGTTTATGCATTAAATGTGAATATTTAATAACTGGAATATTAGAAACTGAAGATAGTGACAACGATATCCCAAATACACTTCCGTAGATTAAAAACTTTAGATTTGTTGCCAGAAAAAAAGTAATGTAACCTACATGTCACTTGGTGTAAGTCGAAAGAAATTTTTGGATATTTAAAAAACATGCTCCCCGCTGATTTTTCTAAGAAAGCAAAGACGCTAAAATCGGGGTCATTGTGCCATAGCTATATAAATACTTGTAAGATATAAAATGAAAAACTTTTAAGTGGTATCAACCTGTTATAGTAAGTATTGTACGGAACACCTGTCGCTGACAGAAATCACAATAGTTCTTGCCGCGCAATAAAATTGTTTACAACTATCAAATACACAAATTATCAGGACAATCTGTGTGGGGCTAGTTGTAGAAATTTGCATTTAGTCTGTTTTGATAAAATGCGGAAACAAATACCTACTTGCTATTTAAAACATGAATCAAGTGCAGTTCACGAGTTCATGGCAAAAGTGATTCACCAAATGCGTGTGATGAAACTATGAAGTGTCAGCAACAGATCTTTGCACTATGGAATACAAACCTCCTTATCTGAACAAATCTTATCAAAACCTGCAAATAAAACATCGAATCAATACATTTTTTCAACTGACATTTACAAAAAGGCGGGTCGGTCACACCGGCGGTA
This sequence comes from Rhyzopertha dominica, assembly GCA_025024175.1. Taxonomy (NCBI): domain Eukaryota; kingdom Metazoa; phylum Arthropoda; class Insecta; order Coleoptera; family Bostrichidae; genus Rhyzopertha; species Rhyzopertha dominica. The sequence continues at coordinate 75,829,020 of QCXZ01000137.1, forward strand.
GTGGGGAAGTTAAATTTAAAAACTTGAACCAAGCTGCTCTCACGGTCCATTGGCGTACACTGTTGCTTTCGCATGTCGGTGTGTGATGTGGACGGTGCGAGTGGTGTATACAAAATAACTGGAGGAATTCACGGCTCTTGTGAAACCACATGTTGCCTTTCTTCGATTTAAATATTATTCTCAAGGTGAGGCAATTCTGCATTGTAATAGCTTGGTAATTAATCGGCTCTGATTGTGGCCCTATTTTAATAAAACCTTGTAGCTGGCTGGTCATGCGGGCATTGCCTTCCGCAACTTGTTGCTCTTGCTGTGTCACATATGAGGTTCGAACATCTTATCAAAAAACCAATATTCTGTTTCATCAGAAATAAAAGCGTTGATATTTATATTATTTATACATATATCGTTACGGCGCCACTGTTCTTAAACCAATGCAAAATTTTTCCTAACGATTCTGAACCGTTAAGAATATAAAAAAGACGATTTAAAGTGTATACGGGTGAGGGCAGTTGTTGTAAGAGGGTAGGCACCCTTACCTGGTTGTCATTCTAAAAGCTTGTTCGTTTTCAATACCGGATTGTCAGAATTCCTTACAAACTGCTACCTGTACCTGTACACGCGGAGAAACGACACAAATAGCTAGCACAAAAAATGAAGAGCATCTATAAAAGCCAAATGATACCTACACCTTGTGGACAAATTTCTCGAGCTGCATCAATAGAGAAGTAGTTTAAATATTTTAATTAGTGAAGACTTCGGGAGAAAGTGAATAATTAGATTTTTACGTACTGTCTAGCATGTTCTGGTGTTATGAGATCTATGAAACAAGAATTTGACGTAGAGGTACGTGTTGCTGGTAATTTAAGAGAATCTGAAATTTTTAATGACGCAGTAAGCCCAAACTTAACTAACTGGCGATATAAGATAAATTTATTAAAAGGGTAAACACTAGAAATGAGTCTTCACAAAGGACTTCGTATCAGGTGCTAGAAATGCACCACTTTCCTTACAAATATAATTCAACTTGTTTTTTGAAAGATACTTCATATTTGTTACAATCATGTCTTCAGTTACCTATATTTAAAAAAGTAGATAAATTTTTGTTTTTTTGTAAGCCCACACAGATAAATGTGGTATTATTAGATCGGTCTATCTAAGAATTAACAGTTCACACGTCCTCAAACTACACCAGTTTGGAAAATTTTAATTTTAAAATATTTAAGCAGGTATTTGTTTATACGAACAGCTTCACTATGTTAGAACCGGATTTACCAAAGTGTATATTAATATGTTATTAGAATCTCGTCAGGATTGGCTATTAAAAAAGGAAAGAACCAGTGTTACCCAGACTACCGAGGCTGTCGATTTTATTTTTCGAAGATGGTGAAGTTTTCAGTTCCATAATATGAAAGTTAACTTTGAATCAAGCACACCATAAAAACTTAAAATTTCAAATTTCACAAATTCGCGGACTGTGGGAACAGAACGTTTAAATCAACTCGGAGGTGAGTTTATTTCTTCGTCAAACGGAGTTGTATGCTTGTATCAGAGTAAAAATATTGTTTACAAATAATTGTCTCTTCCTCCAACATGCTTTATTCCACAATGTTGACTCATATAACCACAAAAATATACTATGTGCAATATTGCAAAACATTTACCATAAGCATGCAGTAATGTTTGACATGTAGTGTAAAGATATTTAATGTATTTCACATGTACTACGATATTTCGAACAGCTTGTGTTTAAATATAAAGGTTTATGTTCTGTACTTCATTAAAAAGGCTTGTTGCTATTTAGAATTTATGCTAATCCACTTTGTTGTAAAAAAGACATAGTTTTGTATCATTAAAACAATGGTCGTTCACGACTACTTGCGGTGTGTTATTTATACCTTACGTGGAGATCACCTGCAAGCCATAAGTAAAAAATATGTTTTCAAAACACTTGACCAAAGTACGGTCTTTAAAGACAAATCCACTTAATGACAGTAATGAAAGCAATCAAACAATTTACGCAAATTGATCGTGCTTACGATAGCTAAGTAAATCAACGTCCAGCCTTCAAGAGAACTACAGGCAAAATTGATTTATTTTCATTTGGTATATAATATTTTATTATTAACATTATACTATCTAAAAGGATCTGTTTTAGCAGTTAAGATTTTGAAGAAAAAAAACTTACTAATTTTTATAACTGCAGAAATATCTCCGTAAGATTGAACATCATGTTACATGTGTGATCTTACTAATACAATAAATTATCTAAGCATCAAAATGAGGCAATCACTTGAAATACTAAGCGGTATGTTTKAAGGTTGCATTACACACTTCAATTCGGTTCGAATATCATCGCAGTTAGAGTGATGAACAAACCGCTATAATTTTTTCATAGACTAATGCATTAATTATTCCTGTTTGGTTTAGAAACAATAAATAATGATTGACGTGATCACATAGCGGCATATTGAAATCAGTATCACGGTCACTGCATATACATACGGTGACTGTAAGATCATTTTTTTTGCATTTTTGCAATGCAACGGCGTCATGAAGTGGAACGTTTACTCAAGGATTACTAAAATATACTGCGATAAGATAACGCAATTTGTAACGGCGGCTCTCAAATTGATTTTTATATATAGCAATGCGACTTTATCTATACAGGGTGCGTTGTATGAAATAATGTTAATAACTATTAAAAACACTATATAAAAATACGTGGGTGAATGCTTTCAGCGTCCATAATATAAGATAATATATTTTCGGAAAATCGCTGTCTCTTGAAAAATGTTTCAAACAAAACTTTTTAAACTATTTTGTTTCATTTTTGTGCGTACGAACATGTAAAACTTCAATAAGATATAAGAATATACAGAGTCGTTACAAAGTATCGAGCCAGCAGGATATTTCAGGTTCTGTCCGACCGATTTTTCTGAAATTGTGCATGGGCATATGGGCAATTAAAATGCATTTTCAAAAATGTATCACACTTGTACAATTTATTGCTTCTGAGTTGAGAAGAGTGTAATAACAAACTTAGATCCTGCAAAAAACATGATAAAAACCATATTCGTTATCGCTAAGTAAGAACAAAAACTCCAGGTGTCTCCATTTTAAACTGAGTATGATCGCATCGAAATTTTGATGATGATTMTTTCCTCTGGGGGGTATCTGAAAAATCGTATTTATGCTGATCAGCCACATAATGCAGAAGATTTAAAAAGACGAATGAGGGCAGAAATTCAGAACATACCTTCAATTATGCTACAAAGAGCATTACCTTTTACTCAAGTCAGCATTACMGCCAGAAAGTAAATGGGGAACATTTTGAGCATCTTCTGTAATGTAAATCTGGACAAATACAGCATTATTCACGGAATCATGTTTTACTTTTTTACTTTATCAATTATCACCAGTCAAGGAAAAATGGTAATACCTGGCGGTTTGGTTCATTTTAGCGATAAAGAAAATTGTTTTAATTCTTTTCGTTCTTTGTCACTCACAACTAAGAAGCAATAAATTGTAAGTACAAGTGTGATACATTTTTGAAATCAGGAAACATATTATTTCAATGATGTGCTTTTCGACCCCCTTCTTATTTAAAAAAATGCAACTTGCGCCCATATCTCGGAAACGAGAGCTGACACGGTTGAAAAAATGTCCATGCACAATTTCAGAAAAATCGGTCGAACAGAACCTGAAATATCCCGCTGGTTCCATACTTTGTAGCTACCCCTTATGTAAGAATAGTCCCCAAAACGTAGCCGAATTAGAACAGCGCATTATAGATGGCATAGCATTGGTTTTTCACAGTGGCATCGCCAGACTTCCAATATGTGGGTGGGCACTCTAAAATCCGAAGGGGCACTCTGGAGAGGACTCACAGTAGTTACAATACTAGGATTCCTTTGAAAAAAAATATGAGCGTTTAATGCGTCAATGTAATTGAAGTGATCCACTATGTTGGAGAGGTAGCAAGAGCAACTGCGGTGCTCACCAGAATCACTTAAAATGATCAAACTAATGTGGTATTGTGAATTGTATTCTCGAAATTCGAAATATATTATATCAGATCGATTGCTGTCCAAAAATACATCTGTAAAGTAAGAGTACCAAGCTCATAATCTGTTTGTTGAAAATAATGCTTAAATATTATGTGGGGCGATATTTATAACCAAAAATTTTGTATATATTAAAAAAAACAAGACAATAGACTTCAGTACATTTAACTAGGCCTTACGGCCCAGCTCTGCCGGAGGGCGGGAAGCCTACGGCTTCCGTAGTGACTCCGCTTCGCTCCGTCACTTTTTTCGAGTGGGTGCATATATATTTTTTACCTCAAAGCCATTTGTTTTTACCTTTTAGCTTTCCCTTTAATCCTTTTTCCGCTTCCCGTACTGCTTACAGATACCAATACATTAGATTCCACTTTTTTACGTAAAATATTGCATTTTGAAACAAATTAATTATTCCAAAGKCTTCGTTTGATTCGAACGTCCTACAACGAGTGTACTTTTAAATGGGAAATACAGCGTTTTCAGTTCAAACACAAGTACCATCTGCTTACAATCATGTTCAATAATCGAGTGCCATCTATAACTCAAAAACTGAGTTTTGGTCGAAAAGTGCGTTTTGATTTGGAGCTCCTCATATGAGACGTTTATGAATTTTACTACCTTAGTTATGAATTTTTATTCGCGTAAAATCGACTACTATCAACGCCATCTTAAACAACACTCTATCAAGGGTTATTCTGTCGATTGAACTTGGGTGTTCTGTGTTCTGTAACCATAACATTGATAAAAGGCTATGATTATATCTTATAAACGAGCAATTCTTGTATAGAAATATTTGCTTTGCTATCTCAAGAACAGTCCTAGCGATTTGCATAAAGATTTGTACTTTAAATAAAAGTTGTCCTTTTGAGTTAATCTGTACAGGAGTTTTTCATGGAAAAACTAAATTCTCCAAAACAAAAAAGAAAATTCCAGTTATTAAGGACTGTATAGTTCCTCACGAGTACCATAGTACCATGCAAGGTCCTTGAGTTTTATTTTCTTTTGATGTCATCTCGTAGAATTTCAACAGCTGATCTCTATATTACCATTAACTTGATTTGAAAACTTTTAGTTTGAAAACATAGAATTACCCCTCTTTAACTTTGTGAACCCAAAGCTCGACCGAAAGTACCTTGCTGGTATTTTTGGTGGGCACCAGGGTAGGCCTGGACCTTTTCTGGGTAGGCCTATGCCCACCCTGGCCCACCCCTGGCGACGTCACTGGTTTTTCAGAGTGGATTAGTATTGTAATCGTTCATTTTTACGATATGCTAATGGAGAATATTTTGAGCATTTGTTGTCTAAAATTAATATTAGTTTCCAATCTGAATTAGAGTAAGTACAATTTATTAATAAAACGCATTTTAGAAGTCTTGTATAACTTATTAACGTTGGTAAGTTTGGCATTTCATACGAATGTATGAAAACCTTTTTTTAGTCCTAATTTAGCACACTCTGAGTTTTTTTACATATCCTTTTTCCTAAAACTATTTTCCAATCTTGCCTAGACCTGGTTACTACTTCGGTGATAAATAGGATATTTTTTCTGAATAAATGAATAACTTCACTTTGTGTTCTTGTCCTATTTTCGTACCCAGTCATCATTAAGATTTCATTTTTAAGACAGATCAGTAATACAACGTAATTAAATTAAAATTTAAGGCATTAGTCGAGTGTTTAGTTAATTAAAGGATTCTTATGCAAAGAAAGCCATTTTTAAGGAAACTGGTCTGTCGTGGTACCTTCTTTTTGCGTCTCTTTGTAATTATATGTATCGAAGTGTTTCTTCTGAAGAACCTGCATTTTGTGTTCCAATGAATGTTTTTAATAGGGCCAAAAAGTTATTCAAAATACATAGTTTTAAATGTTTTGACCTGCTGTCTCTGTTGTGTATTTCTTATAAAACGTATTTAACCTAAAGATAAATTATTTAGATTGTTCTAAAAATGACCGGTGAACGAAGTAACTGTTACTTCATACTTATTGCACCTGTAGTTTTGTTCGTATCCGTCCATTTAGAAGAAAACAGGTTGCAGCGAGTAAACAACTTCAACTGCCCTCACATCATTACTAAACGAGAAAAATTGCTTCTATCCTTTAACGGGTTTTCATGCGCATTAATATGTTCGTTAAAGACATTTMCGCAGATTTAACTGTGCTAGGCAAAGATCTTTAATTACTAGTAATTTTCCACCAAGCGCAGTTAAGGTTTCGAGCGCAATGATAGTTTATACATATGCATGGTTGCAAGCAACGCGTGTGTGAATAAACTATTTTGAAATCAGGGTCATGCATTATAATAAGTTCGACTTGCTCAATGGATGTGCTCCTTAATTTCCTATATTTAAACCTTGACCTCCAGGGCACATAGAGGTTTCGAATTCGAACATCGCATTTTCGTGCTTTTATTTATAGATTACAATTTATTCGTCGCTGGAGTAGAAACTTGTTTGCAACACATACTTATATACGTTTTCCAGAAATAGATGCAGACACTTCATAGTTTGCACTAAAAATGACTTCAAGCTACTGTTTTAAGTAATTTAAGTTAGCCATCCTTTGTTTAAAGCATGTCACTACTTTGGTCCTATAGTAAAATTTTGGTGGTTCTTTTGCTACTTCTAGCACGGTCTCCTTTATTATTGGTTTTATTGATCTACAAAATGAGGTCGACGAAGCGGGTTCATTTTTTATATAATAGTGCTTATAAACTTGTTGATCGGTTACGCCATCACATACCTAAGTATTTACAAACATYAGATAACTTTAGAGTTAATATGCATGTCTTCCGTGATTCTTATACTTTTTTGAGAATACCTTCGAAAAAAAGACAGCATTTTGTTGCAAAATGCTGAATCCATAAAAGCTTGTTGGTTCCACAGCCTCGGTAAAAGCTGTTTTCTATCTTCCAGTTGTTTTGCTCTATGAAGGTGTATGTATAGCTCTTCAAAAGAGAATAACCTGGAGCCATTGCGAATAATTGTGTTTAAAATTAGTTAGACTAAAATCATAGTTTATGCTTCTTAATGCTCTGACATTTGCTTTTTAATTTTTCTTTACATTTGTCAGTAGAAAAGTCTAAATCAAGATTTTGAACTATATATAAAAAAATCGCATCAGTTACATTTCTTTTAGTACCGCCTTTTCACCAGACTTCTAGAAGACCATTTCATTTAATTTTGTGCCAGAACTAAAAAAGAATTGGAAAAAATATGGCATTTTATGACAATTGCTTCTTTATATGTATTGTTACGCTTACAGAGGTAAGTAACTAAGAAGAAAAAACTGGCAAGTTATTGCGAAAAAGTATAGAGCTTGTTAAAGTTTTAAAGTGCTATTTTAATGCAAAGAAAAAACAAGAACACGAAAAACTTTGAATGATACTTTCAACATTATGCATCAAATTAAATTTTAAATTGCATTAAAAATTTTTGGAGTCATAGTATACATTGTGACATTAATAACAAATGAAAGTTGATCGTAAAAAGGGCTTACATACAGCATAGATTTTAAGGACTTACATCAACCTTCATCTCGGGAAAAATTGCAATGTTTTTGTAATCGTATACAATATGCTCCTTTGTAATTGCGAAACTTAGGCTATAAAATACGATCATTAAAACTTGTCCAAAAATGTACACTAGTATATATGTATTTTCTAGCCCAAATTTCGTAGTGTAAAAAAGGGCGTACTGTAAAACCCTAGGTCCTATGCTGCATGTATTCCCTTGGCCGTATTCTTTCCAAAAAACTTTCGTCTGTTGTAAATGGCAAACTGTATACTATTCCTTATTTCAATCAGCACATAGCTAATGTGCAAAGCTCTAAAGGGCATACATACTGCATACAATCATGACACTTTTTCTACCAGTCTATCATACCTTTGTCTGATGTAAACATATCGCATTAACGCAAAATTTTGTTGCAATATTAAGTCGACAATAACTCTGTAATTACGGCAATCTCAGCCTGACTAAAAAAAACCACTTTACTGTTTCGTCCTTCGTTCGTTTTCCTTAGTGCCTATACAGGATGTTACACGAATGATAATGACCCTGACGAAATTAAAATTGCAACCCAAAGTACATTCTTATAGCCAATGTGGTTATTTTACATAATATGGTATTATTTTAAAAATAAAGTGGGAATCCATGACGGCTCTGCGCTATGATTCTTGTCAAAATGTATTCAAATGATGAAAAAACAGATATGATTTCGATTTATGGTGAATGCAAGAAAAATGCTTCCGCTGCTGCCCGTTTATACAGACAACGTTTCATAAATAGAAGAGCTCCTGCCGATACAATTTTCAAGACACTTGAATTAACTTTAAGGACAAACTGGTCACCACTGAAAAAGTCAAGAGAAAGAACAGCAACAGGCCCTGACAATGAAATTAGAGTATTGGAAATGATTGGCGAAAATCCTCATATTAGTCAAAGGGTAGTCTCAAGAGCAACCGATATTAGTCTGTCTTCAGTACACCGAACAATTAAAGGCAATCAATTTCATCCGAATCACTTGCAATTGMTTCAGGCCTTAAAGGAGACAGATTATCCTAAAAGACTGGTTTTTTGTAACTTTTTTCGGGAACATCAAAATTTGAATGTGAGATTTTATGACAACATTTGCTTCTCAGATGAAGCAAGATTTTCTAATAATGGTGGAGTTAACAAACATAACATGCATTATTATGCTCAAGAAAATCCACGTTGGATTCGAGAAGGACATTTTAAACTATCTACTCGACGAATGTCTGGTGCGGATTATTGGGGAATCAAATCGTTGGGCCTTATTTTTTTCGCCATAGTTTAGACGGCAATACTTATCTAAGTTTTTTAAGAAACATTTCACTGGTACTTCTCCAAAATGTAAATTTACAAGTAAGACAAGATCTGTGGTTCCAACAAGATGGGGCACCTGCGCATTATCATAAAATAGTGCGAAATCATCTTGATTTGGTTTTGCCTAACCGATGGACAGGAAGAGGTTCAATTAATCCTTGCCCACCGAGAAGCCCGGACCTTACTCCTATGGATTTTTTTTCTGTGGGGAATGGTAAAAGAGCAAGTATACCAAATACCAATTGAAAGTGTAGAACATTTAGATTAATGCATGTTAAAAGATTGTTTTGGGCAAAAAACACCGGAGGGCGACATTCTGAGCATTTATTACATTAATGTTATTGAATAAACATTTTTCAAAAATAAAATTTGTTTTACAATACCGAATTTACTTAAAGCAAATGATTGAAGTTTATATCAAAATATAACGAATTTATTCAGCTCTCTATGTTTTATATTTTTCAAGACGATGAACAATTATCAAAGTTACCTCTGCAAATGTATTTTAGGTTGCATTTTTAATTTTGTCAGGGTCATTATCATCCGTGAAATATCCTGTATACTTATGCAGTGTGTGAATTGATTCGGCGCATTAAGTACAAAGAGTTTGACTGCCTAAATCGGTATTTTTTCCCACTGTACGCCAAATTTAAAAATAAGCTTTCATCATTTTTGCCTTTCAGTAATAAGCAAAATATATCATCACCATGCACCTTATAATTAACAAAAAAAATTACGTGTTTAAATAATAACTTTTCGAATATAAACGTTATTGTGTGCTGATTGAATCTTGCTTATTTTATTTGATAAATCTATCAAACATACTTATAAATTCTTTTTCTTCCAGAATGGAGATACTGGGAATACAGTTCGCCCCGCTTAACGTGCCATTGAAGCGACGTCTTCAAACCCTCGCAGCCGCAGCATGGTTCGTTACTATGGTATTCGGCGGATTCGCCGGTTTATTCCTATCGTTCTACCTCTTGTTCTTTTCGACGACCCGATGGTTCGTCATCCTCTACTACATCTGGATATACATAGACAGAGAGACCGCCGAAAAGGGAGGCCGTCGCAGCGAGTGGGTGCGCAGCTGGTCGTGGTGGAAATACATGACCGAATATTTCCCGATAAAACTCGCCGTGGTGCCCTCCGTCGAGCTGGACCCCAAGAAGAACTACCTCTTCTGCTGCTTCCCGCACGGCATGCTGTCGACGGGCCCCTTCAGCGTGTTCGCCACGAACCACCTGGGCTTCTCGAAGCATTTCCCCCATCACAAGAGTCACGCCCTAACTCTAGCTCAGCACTTCCAGATGCCCTTCTTCAGGGAACTCGCCCTAAGCCTTGGGGGATGCTCGGCGTCCGCAGCGTCCATCAGCCACATCCTCGGAACACCTGGTGGCGGGAATGCTGCGTGTTTGGTTGTTGGGGGAGCCGCAGAATCGTATTACTGCCGCCCAGGGGAGTATAAGACTCTGTTGAATAAAAGGAAGGGATTCGTTAAGCTGGCGCTGAGGAACGGTGCCCCGTTGGTGCCGCTGATTAGTTTCGGAGAGACTGACTTGTATAGTCAAGTTAGTAGCCCGGAGGGTTCGATTTTGCGAAGGATTCAGGAGTTTATAAGGAAACATGTGGGCATGGCGCCTGCGATACCTATTGGAAGGGGATTCTTTCAATATTCGTTCGGCCTAGCACCCAGGAGGAAGCCCATTACTTGTGTTGGTAAGTTGGGACGCGATAAAAAAAATCTATCGGGGTATTCACTACACGGGATAGCCTGTAAACAAGTTAGTTTTTGATTGTGCTTTGTTTCACAATGTTATCAAGAAAAAGTACAAAACTGTGCTGAAGCCAGATGTGTAGATTGCCTTCTCGCCCTCGCAATATAGTTGTAAAACCTTTGTATGCTTTTTTGGCCTGAAATTGGGGTTGAAATGCTATATTTTCGCAAGTATAGTGCTTCCACTCTTCTAAGGTTATATTGCTATTCTAACAATGAGGAGTTACTTACTACTTCAGGTCCCTTTGGACAATACTCACAAATAGCTCGTAAATTACCCCCAGTACAGGCTATTGATTCAGTTTTTTCTTCACGTCAGAAAAAAGCCACAGTTTAATCATCCACGTGAATTGAATTTGATATGTACAATGCAAATACTAGTTAATTATGGCTTTTACGCAAGCAGAATTGACCGACATGATTTTTGTGCTGGAAGAGTTTTATGGAAAGTGGAACAGTACGATACGAAAAAAGGGGTGGGACTAATACAGTCATAACTGACGAAAACGAGTTCTTGGTGATAGGTTCTGTTGAAGAAAACCCAAATGTGAGTACACGGGAACTTAGCCGAACTTATGATATCAGCCGATCGACAGTGCGGAGGATACTGCATAAACATTCTTATCACACTTCCATATTCAGCTAAATCAAGAGCTGCAAGGGCAGGATTTTGAAAGAAGACATGAGTTTTGTCAATGGGCTCTGGACAAACTGACTGCAGATGAGCATTTCTTCTCGAAAGTTTTGTTTTCCGACGAATCGACATTTCAGCGCAATGGTTTTGTTAATGGGCATAATTTCCATTATTATAGCACAGAAAATCCCCACATTTCTAGAGTGACCAGCCAGCATAAATGGTCTTTAAATGTCTGGGCGGGCATTGTGGGCACTCGTGTAATAGGCTCATTCTTTTTGAATGAGCGCTTAACTGGTCAAACTTATTTAGACTTTTTAAGACAACTTGACAACTTCCTAAGGAATGTCCCTCTAGCTACGCCTAGAGATATGTGGCTACAGCATGATGGGGCTCCGGTACATAGTGCTAGGCAGGTGGTGGAGTTCTTAAATGAAAACTTTCCAAACATAAGATTGGACGAGGCGGTCCTGTAAACTTTTTGGGGATTCTTCAAAAGTGAAGTATATCGTACAGCTCCGACTACTCCTGATGATATGCGGAACCAAATAACATTGGCTTTTCTGAAAGGTACACCTGAAATGCTTGCCAGAGTTCAGCAGTCTTTTACAAAATGGTAAACATTTTGAACATTTATTAAAATAAATAACTATAATTCTCATATGTAGTATTTCTGATATTCATGGGTGGTGCGCACGCATTCGTTGTAGCGCTGCCGCGATGCAAAATTACGTAACTCATTAGAAAGATAGTTTAATATTTTATTAATAATTGTAGGTATTGCAGATTTCTTTAATGTGCTAATTTCTGTGAATGCCGTTTTGACACCAACTTGTCATTGTACCGCCTGCGCAAATAACAACTATTCTAAAAGCTAAAGGTAAAAGCATATAATATTAAAAATGACTGCGTAGTGATCCTAGTCATAGTCGTAGCTTTAGTGCGATTCGTATACTATGGCAGATACTATATTTAATATTTATTTAAAAAAAGTTATAGAAGATAGGTACTTGGATTAAATTTCAGTATAAACAAGATTTATAAAGAACTTTCCTAGTAAACATCAAATTGTTAAAAACGTAATTATCACTCCGTTAAGTAAACGGTGGAAACATTTTTCAAGATTCCACGCCAAACGGTTGAATAAATTAATCATGACGCCAAAATCTCAAAAAAGTGTTGCATTAAATATAAACGATCCAGACAGCACCTCCGCAGTATACTTAAACCACAACTTATTCAAATATTTGAATAAACTGTGCTAAAACTCACCAAGGGCCAGCGCTGACATTTTGCCGCCTCTCATGTCTCGTCCAGGCGTACCTGATATAAGCGATTTTAATCTAAAAAATCAGAAAAACGCAAATTGCTGCAATATTGTTAGTAATAGATAGGGACAACCTTATATCAAATTAAACATAATTTAATTTTGCATCCGATGGTGTACGAAAAAAGCTGCACTTTCCGTTTTAAAAAATTGACTTGAAATATTTCATATGGCAACCGATGTATTAATTTTAATTGAAAAGTAATAAACCTGCTTGAAGACGTAAATGATGGGCCATTTTATTAACCTACTCGGCACGCAAACCGCAGTCTTCTAAGTATATCATTTTGGAAGATATTTAAAATTGCGGGGAGCGATTTTTTGTTTTAGCGCTTATTTTCTCGAAAACTGTACATTTTAGAGGTATGATATGTTATACAAAATGACCTTAGAATTTAACAAGGAATACAAAAATGCAAAAATATACGGAGTGTTCTATTAAAAATAAGGAAGTTGCTATGCGTTTCCAGTATAATCGGAAGTAAACCATTTTCAATAATATTTTTAAAATATGCAGCATATAAACCTGGATCACTTTTACATAAAAAAGTTTTTATATTTTGAATAGCTGTGGAGTTATGGAACAAATACGTTCACTTTGCCCACCCTGTAGTGACGTTAGTAGGTGTTGTAGCACAGTTTTATAAATAGTTACTGAGATGTTATAAAAATCACTAAATATTAGTTATAAAATGGATTTATAGCAATTTATTATCAAACAGTTTTATAAATGTTGCTGTATTACTTATTATGCAACAATTCGGTTGCAGTGAATGCTATAAAATATGCTTAGTATTKATTTTGTAGCCACATYATTATCTTCTACTAAACAATTTTTTTTTGTGAAACATACATATATCTATACAAAATTTTTGAGCGCTTCAAAAGTAATAAGTATTTTATCTATTTAAAATAAATACTTGAAAAATATGAATACATTTTTTTACCTTTTGTAATCTTATACATATCTAGACTGTATATAAACCTCAATTTACAATCAAATTTCTTTATAAACAACATTATGTTTGTGTAATAAATAATTTTTAGTTTAGGTGCTTTACACAGTGGCGACCATACATGTGAATAAAATCGGGACAATAATATGGCTTCCGTTTTATAAAACATATTTATCATAGAAGAATTACATATACAAAAAAACTTTTTACATGGTCGAATCAAGCCTTCACAAAACAATAATTCAGTGATGAGTAGCTCATTTTAAGATTTTTATAAAATAATGTGCCCCACTGGGAAAAAGTTCTGTAAACGTTTATAAAATGAGTATAAAACGATCCTTAACAGTGTTTCATAACTTTGCCGTGAAAACGTTCTTAACACTAACGTATATAACAATTTATTGTATTAAAGCCGAATACTCGTAAGGGAAATCCTTATAAAACAAAATAGTTACCAGAGAACAATAATAAATCAATAAAGTATATAATTCAATACTAGATAAGGAAAATATTGACTAAATTTGCAGCTTTGATTTCTAAATTAATCCTTAATAGTTTAATTTTATTTACGGGTATTCCGTAGCTGTTAACGTTAATTTAACACTTTAAAACGTGTTCATGTTTTACACAATAGAGTATGCAGAAATAGTGACGGCGTTACTACTTTCAAACAATATCATTCTCGTATTCCAGAAATATTACATAAGTGATATTTTTACTTCTATTTGCATTTCTAGAAAAAAACTTATAATAATTGCAAAAATTCCTAACCTAGCCAACATGTTCACAAGTGACGGGAAAAACGAATGCGGTATTGCGGCTAAACATTCTAAAAATTTGAATAATAGGTGTACGCCTATTTATATTTACTGTACACTCACGTTACAGGACCTAACCTTTCTTTTGTTAACAAAATATGAGAGTACCCTCCTTAGAACAGTTATCGTTGAATAGCCAAATGAAAATCCAATGTAATTCGAAAGCTTATTACTTAGCATTAGTATATGCTCTTTGGTACCAGATTATTTTGTATATTAGGCTTATTCCCCGTAAGCAATTTATAAGTATGTGGTAGAATAATTGAATGACTCCTTGCCTTAATACTAGGTAATCAAGAACCAGTAAAAAAAAATTGTGGTCACTCCAAAGAAAATATTAATTTAGTCCATGATATAGAGTTAAATTACAGTCAAGTTTACAGCAGAGACACTTATGATTGCTGTTGAAAGAGTTGAAACGGAATTTGCCCCAGAAATTGGCACTCAAAAAAATGCTAGCGGCAAATAACTTTTAGAGTGGACGAAACTTCGGTACATCGCTTTGATCCAGAATCAAAACATCAAAGTATATAATGACAACAAAGGGATTGTCCGTTTTTGATCCCAGCCGCAGTCTCACGTTGCATATACAAAACAAGCCTGCTTGCTTCTAAGTCAAACTATCGAACTGCATCATTAATGACCGCTTCAAATGATTTGCTACTATTATTGTTCTTTATTGGCTCCATTTTCTGTTCTCCTTGTTATTCAGTATATGATTTGTTGTCGATATTCTGTCGCAAATTTCGGGCTCTATATTTGCTCCCTTCGTCAAGTGTCTATTTAAAATTGTCTATATGATCCAACTGTTCACCTTTCAACTCAATATTACCCTATCTATTATATTTCTACTAACCATCTCAGCTTGATTGATCTTCATTGGGAATTTCTTTAGCACCTCATTCTAGCGGTATTGATAGATGCAACTCAAAAGTACCACCTAACAATTATCTATCTATGTAGGCTGACGTACTATTATAATTTTTAATTTTACTAACCATGGTTTTACAAAACCTACATTTTAAAGCAAATAAAACGAAATTTACGTCCTGAAGTGTTGATTATAGTATCGACCTTGGTAGATATGCCCAATTTCCTTTAACATTAATTCCAGGCGGTATTACTCATTAGAAAATATACCCAGATTCTTCCTACATTCACCTAGTTTGCCAACTAATGTATCTCAGCCACCTAATAACCGGCAGACAATTGAATTGCGCAAATTACAATGCAAGGTTAAATGTAAGAGGTTAATGGCAAGGCAACCGGCACGGAATTATTGTAATCGAGTTACTGTTAAATATCAAAACGCAATTTTATTTCTTCCCGTAACAGGGCAAACCCATAATATACTCTTTTCTTTTCAGTTGGTACCCCTCTGGAAGTGGAAAAGATAGAAAACCCCACACGAGAAGAAATAAACAAGTACCATGAACAATTTGTTGAGCATCTTAAGAAGCTGTTCAACGAACAGAAGTATAAGTATGTGGAAAACCCAGAGAAAGTCGAACTGGTGTTGGTAGAGGATTAAATTATTAAACAGTATTTATGTAGGTATTTATAAAAAAGCACTGATTTAGTAAGCGTCATTTGTTACTTGTTATTGATATTCGTTATTGTTAATGTACAGTTTTGCATTTTAAATAAATTTTGTTATATAAGAATGTTCTTGTTGTTGATCTTCAAACACGTAAAACTTTTATTAAGACTCTGTCTCCTCTCTATTTTCTTTCCTAGAAACGCCAGATTTTCCTCTGCCGCAGATTAAACTTCGTTACGCCTGTTACGTATGATCTGAAAAAGTGTATCACACACTATTACACTTCAGCTGCCTGTTCATTTTCAAGGTAATTCTTGATTGCAATATTATAAATTTCTTTCTTTCACTCACCACAATTCTAAACTGGTGCTGCTAGGGAACGGAACGTAAAAGGTGATTTTAATTGTGTGGGTGTTTGCAAAATCTGTGATGTTTCGTGCCCTTGGGATTTATAAAAAGTAGCTGCGTTTAACAAAAGGTAAGTTTTCATAAAAAGCACTAATTCAGTTAAAACAGAAGCTTGAGTGTATAGCAAATTACTGACGTACTTATTATACTGAAAATAAATTTTCGTATTGTAATTTAAATTTAAAAATTTTAATACTTATCTAAATTTTAGGGTGCCGTATTTCKTTCATGCGTCTTGGTGTACAAATTTTACAGTGAATATATTTTTTAACAAAAAGGTAGACCGCTTTCTCAAGTAATACGTATAGAAAKGAGCTATAATAATAACCGAATGTGTAATAGACAATCATGAAGGTTGAATTAAGCCACCTTATGTGTAATTATTTCAAAAAAAACTTGCAAGGATATAAAACACAATTCCAATTAGTTAATTGGTTCCTGAATTCAATATGTATCAAGAACCGTTTGAACAGTTATGATCTCTATTAAAACGGCGTAAATACGTTTAATGAAACTACTACATAAACTGGGGAGCATAACTGTAGGCCCTACTTGAATTATCAGTTTTTTTTGCACAAATGCAAACGTAATTTAATGTAACTTACAAAAAGAAAAAAAAGAAATAAAAATAATAGGAACTTGACTATTAAAAGTAACTTATTAATAATTTCCATAATTTAATGAAATAATTTCTCTAATTTGCTTGGTGCAGAACTATGGGGCCACTTAAAGAAAACTTTTAGGTGACTGTGATCGAACGTCAAAAACTGTTTATATTTTGTTATTATTTATTAACTGTAACTGTGTTGTAACAATTGTGTTAAAAATGCCTCGCGGAAGGTATCTGAGTTACATGGAAAAACGTAAAATCTTGGCCTTTTAGGATGAAGGCTGTAGTCGCCGAAAAATTGCTCAAAGATTTAACCGGTCTCGTAAAGTTGTCCCCAACTATTTGAGAAACCCTGAACAGTATGGCACAAACAAGAAAGGTAGCCCTAAGAAAAAAATTTCGCCCAGAGCTGCAAGAAGAATTATTACTTCAGCGAGTAACACTTTAAAAAGTCGAAAAAGAATTGCCCCAAGTGCGGGCTTGATGTTGCAAAATGGACTATAGGGAGGGTTCTGAAGAAAAGTAATCTTATTGTACGCCGAAACTAAGAAAATGTTGAGACTTCTTCCTCGCCATAAAACATAACATAAAATAAAACTTTACAATTAAAACTTGAATTAAACCATGTTATTTTTTAAAAACTTTTTGATTATCTTCTCCGATGAAAAAAACTGTTATTGGCGAGATTTGAGGACGGAACCTGAGTATCTTTCAAAACGAAACTTTAGAGGTGGTACGTTAATGATATGGGGTGCCTTTACAAAAGCAGGCGTTTTAACATTGGCCTACCCATCAACACGAATGAACAGTCGAGAGTACATTCAAGTTCTTCAGACAAATTTCATGCCTTTTTTAAATAACAATTATGAACGAGATTTCTTTTCCAACAAGATAATGCGAAGATTCATGTCAGTTGATGGCTTGGTTTGCCAACCAAAATGTCGAAATGTTAGAGTGGCCCTCTTGTTCACCTGACATGAACCCAATTGAAAACTTTTGGGGTATCTTAGTTCGGCGAGTATATGCGGATAACCCTACAGTATGCCACCACAAATGAACTCAAAAATTCATTAGAAGAGGTTTGGGCCAATATGGAACCAAGAATATTAAATAGTTTGGTTGGAAGCATGAATTCCAGAATTTTTGAGCTAACTAGGAAGAATGGACGCCAAACCCATTATTGATTTACGAAGGTTTTGTTAAAATTTGTTCAATTCTGTATGAAATTTAGATGGAGCTATAGTTGTGCACCAGTCCAATTTAAAAAATTATTTTGATTGATTGATTGATTGAACCAGCGTACGGTAGGGCATTTCTGCCGCTCCGGGATATACCGCCGGGCCGGCTACGTCTACGCTGGGTTGGAGGGGTTACACGCTTGTTGCTAGTGGGCTCCCACGTAGCGCATGTTATAGGAGTTTGGGGACTGGAATGGGGAGGTTTTTAGGGCATCCAACCAGCGGATACTTTTTTATTAGCATCCGTGTTGGATGTTAGCTTAGTTCGGCTGCATCGTTCTTGTTCTTCCTCGGACGAGCTGCTGCCTGAGACTGTTTACAACTTTAGAACTTCCCTATTTATTGCTTTCTTGTCTTTTACGATTTCTGACCATTGTTTTCTCTTCAGTTACGTTTGATTTTGCTATGATTCTCTCCACCGTTGTTGGTCTTTTACTCTTTTCTGTTGCTATCGATATGATTTCTTCTCCTTCTCTAACTTTTGGTTGTGGTTCTTGAATAGTTTCTTCCAAGGTCCCTCTGAGCATATGGTTCGTCTGTGATTTGTAGTTTTTCTTCTTATTTGTCTTACAAGATGTTTGTGTTGCGGTTGGTAATGTTTTCAACGTATATTTGGTAGTTTCGATCTTGCTGGATTTTTTCCACGATTACGTGATTTCTTGTATATACACTTGGCTAGATACACAGAACTACTTCACTGTAACGATAATCACAATAACAATGTAAACGCAAGAGCGTAGCACTAGAACACTATGAACTTAAAATCTTAGAATTTAAAATAATCGTTTGATTCCTGTTTATGTTGCTGCTTCTTGATGGTAAGTCGATACTTTGAGTGATTTAGTATGTGCTTATCCATTTGCTTGTTGGGTCTCTAGATGGGATGATATTACTCCACCGGAAATTTTCTCGTCTTGTGTATTAGTTTCTTTTCTTTTCTATACATTGGAGCTTCTTTAGGACTATCCCAATTTTTTGTGGCTGGACTTCTTTCCATGTTTTCCTGGTTTCTGTACAGTGCTTTCTTACTTACTGCTTCTTTCTGTTCTTGTCACAATGATTTCTTCTTCCAGCTTTTCTCCTTATTTTTCTTGAAAGGCTTTTGTGTTCTTGTTGGGTAGTGTTCTCCCCGTACCTTTGGTGACTTAATGTGCTTCGAAGGCGGTTGCCGTCTCCCGAGATTTTCTGTATCACAATTGTGTGATTCCTTGTATACACTTTTTTTAGACGCACGGAACTACATCACTGTTACAACACCAACAATATCTACATTACAGGAACCCAACACTAGAACACAATATGAAGAGATCTAAGAGTTGATAGCAATTATTTGGTGTGTCGCAGATCGTGAGCTAACCACAAGCTGTATAAATATTTGGGCTTATATACGCTGCCAGCATATTCCCTTTTCCTTATACATTTATCTTCTTGTTTTCTTTCGTTGATTCGTTGTTACTGTAAGAGATTTTTTGTTTGTTTTTTTTTCTGAAAGAACGCCTGAAAAGACGAAAGTAGTTTTTATTATTTTGGTGGTTAGTTGTTCGTTCTACTTGTTCCTACTACGGTATGTATTTGTTTTTTAAGCTTCCTTAATGCTATGTGAGTTTTCTAGATATCGTTATTGTGCTTGAAACAAGTCGATACAATTACATTTTGACCTATTTTTGAACATGCCCATTTCTCTGCATGTTACCCTCTTAAACATAAACAACTTGCTATCTCCGGTCCAGGCCATTTTCCAGAATCGGAGCCTTTTTGCCGTCTTTATACCTGTTAAGGGTCTGCTATTTGCCCTCCGACACCTTAAGAGGCAAAATTTTGTATGATGCTGCTACATTTATTCTAAAGGAAAAAAACATATCTGATATTGAATTTGGGAAATTGTTATTGTTGATGAGACAAATTATGTTCTTGTTATATGCAATTATACGAAAACTTAGCTGCTTATCAAAACACCTGCTAATGTTGGCGTGATCGGTGTTGAATCCCTCTACTCTCCTTTCTTGCTGGCCAGTCCAACAAATGACACACGGCACATACGTACACACCCAATCGTCATTCACTTTTAATTAAAGTGTGCCGATTGTAGTCTTTTTTAATCACAAATTAAAACAAACACTCAGATCTTAGGTAGTCACTTCATAGCGCTCAAAAATACGTCCTCTCGGGTCGAATGCCACCACTCGAGTCCTCCAATTTAAAAAATTATTTTATTAAAATATGTGAACTGCTAATAAATGACTCTGAATAGTCTACTTCTTATTATTTTCGTTTCTTTTATCCATCTTGTTAGTTACTTTAATTTACGTTTGATTTAAAATTCGGGATGGGGTATAGTTATGCTCTCCAGTGTAGTAAAGAAACTGTAATCATATGTTACTGAAAGTTTTGCCTTGTTTGAAGGAGAAAAGAGGATAACATATATACAGGGTGCACTCCCTAAACTCTTTGATTTTGTCCAAATTTATTTCGTTTGAAATACTATAATTTAGTTTTTTTGCCGTAGTTTCAAGAAAGTTATTTTGGATTACAACCTAGAAAAATATTTTTTTACAGTTTCATCTAAATAGTTGCCTACCTTCATCATGTCTGAATACCCAGCTCTAATTCTGTCCTTTTCCTATAAGCAAAATTTTGCATTTTGAAGTTGAACATTGAGTGATGGATGTACATGCGTAAATCACTGGAATAACACTGGTTTGAGAATATTCCTAGCAGTTGACTTACCATCACTGTGATCATTACCTCTTACTTTTTTACAGTAATCAATGGCACGAGGTGCTAATTCTGTTAAGTAGACAGCATTAATTTTTTCACAGCCCGTTTACTGCTGATGTTAGGTCTGTTACAGTATCATCTCATTCTCGCAGTCTATAGTTTTTATATGTCCTGTCCTCTCTAAATCGCATCAATGATACCTATTACTGACAAATCTAACAAAAAGTAGTTTGGTGGAAATTTCGTTAGTTGCCAATAAGTTAGTTTATACACACGGTACACTTGACGTAACCTCTGATAAAGTTGAGTATCCTAAATTTATCATGATAAACCTATGCAAAGCTTGTTCAATCTTAAGTCTTCACTTGATTGTTCACTAAATTAGTTTCATAAATTTCAGGATGGAGCTTTGTGGCATCACAATATCCCCAAATGCCATACCACGTATCATCAACGTGCACCTCTTGGCTGCAGGTTCATGGTTTATAGTTATGGCATTAGGCGGTGGATTCTGCCTTCTTCTGACACTGTACCTCTTAGTTTTCTCCTCGTACTGGTGGATTGTCTTACCATACCTCATTTGGACATGGTTCCTCGACAACCACACGTCAGAACAAGGAGGAAGACGCAGTCAGTGGGTTCGTTCCTGGAAGTGGTGGGATTACTTCTGCGATTACTTCCCTGTGAAGTTTGAGTGTGTCGAAGGGGTGCAACTGAGTGCTTACAAGAACTACCTCTTCTGTTGCTTTCCCCACGGAGTTATCCCCGCTGGTCCTTTCGCCGCCTTTGTATCGAACAAAGGGGGATTTAAGGACCTGTTCCCTCATCACGAACCCTACGTTTGCACGTTAAGGCAAAACTTTTACATCCCTTTGTTTCGAGAGCTTTGCCTTGCGATAGGAGCAGTTTCAGCCTCGGCCAAATCTATAGAGTATCTTCTGAGCAGCGAGAGCTGCGGAAACGTCGTTGCTCTAGCTGTAGGGGGAGCTGCTGAAGCCTATTACTGCAGACCACGACGATACGAAGTGGTTTTACAGAACCGGAAGGGGTTTGTCAGACTTGCCCTTCGGAACGGCTCCCCATTGGTTCCTGTCATCTCTTTTGGGGAGGCTGAAGTCTTCGATCAAGTTGGCTATCCGGGTGGATCTCTTTTGCACAGATGCCAAGAGGCTTTTAGGAGAGTGGCGGGAGTTGCGCCTGTGATACCAAGAGGAAGTGGTTTTCTGGGACTGATTCCTCGAAAGACACCAATTACGTGCTTAGGTAAGTGGAGGTGTATGCAGAACACTAAGAAATAGAAAAAATATGGTGATTTTTAACAACATGCGAGGCAAATATTTCCGTTATATTCGAAGTTGATGCAGTGTCTTGCGTGTTATGTTATTGAACAGGTAAATAGGTAATAATCCAATCGATGAATGCTCAAAAGAGGGGTGTAGAGTGCATGGAATGTGCAAGACCTTTTGACTTCAGGACTTCGTTAGTAATAGTTAAATTTCCTATAAAATTGTTTCCATACATAAATATTTGTCGAATGTCCAACGGCTTTCGAAATATACGATCATCTCTCCGAAAAATTGTCTTGAACGAGTTGGTAGAGCATTAAATTTCCTTCAATTTAGTACTATTTTATCTCCAACCAAACAAAAGTTGTAGAATTTCTAACATGTAAGTTCATTTTCGATGTTCCTCTAAAATTTGTATGTATACGACAACATTTTAGCAATGGAAATAAGGTAGCTGCAATTGTCACACAACATAAAAAAATTACAGCATTTCTAACATACACTTATTTTCAAATAATAAAAGCTAATTAAATTTCGTAAAGAATTGTCTCTATGCACATCTGTGGAATTCCTAACGGTTTTCCAGGTATAGGTACGTTAATTAAAATCGATATTTTCTTAAAACATAAGATTATTCATCATTAAATAATATCATTAAAAGGTCTGTACAGTTATTTGGAAGTTTGTTCACTCATAATTTAATACTCGTACTAATACTTTAATTATTAATTTACTACTTTACAGCCCTGAATAATTTCATTCGTTTATATAATTTATATTGAATTTGAATAAACGTTTCACAAATAAAGTTCTGAAAAATATATTAAATGAAAAAAACAGTATATGACCCGGGTATGAGTTTGGAAGGCTCCTGATGACGGTGCATCTACAGAAAAGTTGGATAAATACGCTCCAACATTCAAGTGGTGCTGACGTTGATATTGTGAAGACAGCTATATCAAGAGATCGCTGGTAAAATCTGGAAGAGGAAAGGTCAAGGCTGTTGTATATTCAACATTTGCAACACATCGCAAGAGTAAAGTGGGTTTCGTCAAAATGTACCGGAAGTTCAAAATCGTACTACGTGAAGCTGAGGTATCTGCCAGCGGTTCTTCTTCCTCTCTCATGTACCCATTCATGGAATGGCGCTCCAGTCACAGAAAGAATCCTCAATGAGTTCCGCTACAAATCATTTGTCAAAGTAGCTACAAACATGAAGCCTGATCTCTCAACACTTCCTTCAACTGAATGCCATTGCCAACACATTTCCAAGTAAACAAAGAACACCACTAGATCATAGATTTATTCGGCATTATTTATTTCCTCGTCAATAAAAAAAATATATGTTTTAAAAAACATCTCTTTTGTGGATGTCATGAATATAAACAAATGTTATGCCCCGGCGACTAAAGAAAATGAACCTCGCCAGTTGTAATTCTAGCAACCATAACATTTAAAATAATCTTTTGCTTTTTTCCACTGTCCTTTTAGTACGCTTAGTTTTTACACAGAATTTCAAACAGGAATTCGGTACATGATCTTCCGATCTTGATTCATAGCCTTCTTAGTTTTCTATTGCGAAATCACTAATCCGGACATCCCAGTATTTAGCAACGCAAACAATTATAACTGCAACATTAAAACCTGCAACACAAATGAGGGTCGAAACTCGCAGGCCATAACTTTGAAAAATTTGATTCGAATCGTTCTGAAGCTAAATATATGATTTAAATAAAACTGTTTTTGTCCTGAACGGGTAGAAAAAATAGTAAGCATTTATCAGATAACTCTGATATCAGATAAAAAAAAATTTGCTTTCGTGTTCTACAGGCTGATGAAAGATTGTAATAAAAATATAATCTTTCCTCAATTCGTTCAGAAGTACATAAAATAACATATTTTACAAAATTTCTGAAAGAAAAGGTATCAGGCATCTAGTCATTACTAAGCAACCAAAATAACTGCTGAGAAGTATTTCTATTTGTACACCCTTCGCGGTTTGACATTTAAAGAAAAATCGAATGCTATTAATGCATTTATCAGGTGCGTCTGATTAGCGACAAATGGTCTTCGTTTTTTTGCAGTTAGGTTGGAGTTGTAAGATCAATTTAACTACTACTACTACTACTTCCATTCCGAAAGCTAATTAAAAACGAATGAATGAAGGCATAAAAATATAAACATGCGAGTTTGATGACTTAACTTAATCGATGCGTTATCTGAAGCTTCTTTGATAAATTTGTTAATATGAACCTCCGTTAAAATGGTTGTTTTTTTAGCCTTCAATAATAGCGATCGAAGTTTCAAGTATGTGGATATATGCTTAATAATTCAATTATTACTCTATATATGAAAATTTTATCTTTAAATGAGCTCTAAGAAGTACGTTATTGCAATGTTTTCTGAGAAACACATCGTGTTTTTTATCTTGCTGTAGTCCATGCATATTTTTATTTCTCTGTTGAGTTTTTGGTAGTAAAGTTAGCATTACTGCTTCCGTTAGTTCTGGAGGAGTTAATTTGTGACAAATCAATAATTTCTGAGCTGAATGAAGCCTGTGTTTCAAAAACTAAACAGGATTTAAGTATTTATGGGCTTTTATACGATTTATTGTAATAATAAGCTTTTCCTGTAAGATATACCATTTATTAAATAATAAAGGATTTATAGCAATGTAAAAATATGTTGCAATGGAATATTTAAATTAATTTTCTGTATCATTTAAAGCTATATCAAGTACGGCTCTTCTACTCCTAGTTCACCCTAAAACTATAGTTTTGTTATAAAACATACAAATATGAAATTCATTGTTGTTATATGCTGTATACTTATGCACTTGCACTATATTTTGGTAAAAATTTTAGTAGCTGTGACTCATTTCGATAAAAATCTTTTTTTTCAATTTTTGGCTTGTCAACAATAATGTTAAGTTGCGCTTCAATTAATAAATTCGAATGAGTTATCTGTGGAACTAGAATATACCCGAAAATACTTTTATTTAATACTACATGGTTAGTTATGTCACGAAATGTGAACTTTTAAGACATTCCTGCTTTTCATTTTGTTCAAAATACTTTAATAGACACAACAGTACATTTTTTCGAAAATATTTACTATTATTTCATTAAATATAAATAGTATTCCTATAGATTAGTGCAGTCACAATTAGTAACAGCGGATATTATTCTAAAGTAGTATTCAGACTAAGATATGTCATTAAAGTTATTACATATACTTTATTATTACATTAGATGTAATATCTCATGTTTTCTTTTTTTAGTTGGAAATCCTATCAATGTGGAAAAGATAGAGGATCCTACACAGGAGGAAGTCGACCAACTACACGAGAAGTTTGTCATACATTTAACGAGTCTCTTTGAAGAAAACAAACACCGATATCTACAGAACGCTGATAAGATACACCTTGTAATACACTAAGTGCGATATTTTTATTTGCTACTAGTTTATAGTTCCTAATATAAATAAAAATAAATTAAAAAAACCCTCTCCTTGTACCTGGTTACATTTTTGCTAGGTAAGCTACACGCATATACTTAAAAGATAAAATTACTTACTGGCTTACCGCGATTACAATTTACAACATGAGTTTCTATCGTAATACATTATGTAACAGGTAAATACAGCTGGAGGCAAAGCCGTTGTAAACAGTAAAGGCGACACTATAATCCACGTTTCGTCATCGCTTCATCTCTTCATTCGCTCAAAAAACCACTTTCGTAATAACCGCTCCAATAAAGAGTATCACCATTAAAAAAACGAAGAGAGTGTTTCTGATGACCTGCAAGTAAAGTTTTATGCTGTCAAGTAAATACCATCTATGATTTTTTTTTACCACAAGCCTTGAAGTTAACGTTGGATCAAAATAGGATATAAAATGTAACGCACTACATGACTTAACAGAAATTCCATTCTTCAGCTTCAGTGAAGCATAAAATCTCATAAAACATTTCATTACGCTGTCAACAGATACTTTAACTTAAACTGGTTTAAATAAAATCACACCGTTACACCTGTTTTATATTAAAGCAATGTTCGTAATTGAGGACGCAGCTCTATTTTCTGCGTCTGGTAAAATACTACCTACTGTTTGATGCAAATTCGAAACAGATCCCCTGAGGCTAAAACTAACTTAAATTAGCGTTTGGAGCAAGAAACATGCAGCTTTAAGAAATACAGCAAAAGCTCTTATAGACCCTCCATTGAAGCCTTCTTTTTCTCATTTTTCTCACAATTCATAAATATAAAGATGCGCCCTCCGCTATCACCAATATTAAAATTTGTTGGCCTCTTGCCTTGCCTTGTAACTACTTACCTTATTCTGCCATTGTCGATTCTCTATGCATTTCTTGTAATTCGTCCTAGTAAACGTCACCGAGTGATATAGAGGAATCCAGATGGTCGGCACTATACGAAACAAAAATTCATCTAGCTGCTTCCTCAAGTGATATATATACTTTGTAACAAGTTCACGCATTTCCACGTAGTTATACATTGCAAGATCGCTAATTGCTTGAGCATCATCGACCCTTGCTATGCTGAACTCGCCAATTGCTTCCTGAATACTATTCCTGTGCTTCTCTAGTAACTTGTCGAGAAGGATGCAGTCCTCGAAACCTGCATTCATTCCTTGCCCATAAAAAGGCACCATCGCATGAGCTGCATCCCCAATGATTACAAAATTGTTTATGTTGTAAGGAGAACATTTAATTGATACCAAGTAAGAAGGTTTAATTTTTGCAAAGGTGTCTAGCAATGGGCCTTCTCCTATCAGGCTTATGGCATCGGGAAAGTTCGTTTTGAAGAAGTTTGACACTTCTTGAGGTGTGGAGATGATCTGAAACCTGGAACGAGAGTATGACATCAAATAAGTTAGGCAAACCTTATTTATACAACGTGATGATCACGTAACACCTAACCTTTCTTACATTTTCTTTAAAAAAATCTCGAGGGTAGTTGATCTTGATTTTATTCTCTCCACAATATTAGGTAACGCAAGCCTGCCTCAATTTTTTAAATAGCAATCATATTTTTTTGACGAATAGAAATTTGATGGGCTTGATTTTACTTTTGGTGATATTATTGAACTAGATTTGTCAGCAAATAAAAAGTAAAAAAGAATATTATGTTCAGGCGTACACTTTCAATTTCATATTGTCCGACACGTGCATTCCTTTAAATTCCGTTATTTATCACCACACATAATATTGTACTGAATTATATTAAATGAATAAACAGGATCGCTACAAAATATGGAACCAACAGGATATTTCTGATTCTGTTCGACCGATTATTCTGAAAATGTGCATGGACCTATTGGTAATTAAAAAGCATTTTATTGCTTCTCAGTTGGGAAAAGTATAAATACAATAATTGAGCCTGACAAAGAACGAAAAGAATGAAAATGAAAAAAGCCAGGCATTACCTTGACTGGTGATAATTTTCGTATAATTTGATGAATTTATTGCGAATCGGTTACCCAAAAAGTAAAAAAGTCTTGAGTAAAAGTTTTATAATGTTCTTTGTAACATATTTGAAGGTAAGTTCTGAATTTCTGCCCTGATTCGTCCTTTTAAATCTTCTGCATTATGTGGCCGATCAGCATAAACACGATTTTTCAGATAACCCCCACAAGAAAAATCAAGCGGCGTCAGATCAGGGGAACGTACTAGTCATTCTATCGCTCTGCGCCTTCCAATCTATCTGTCTGGAAATATCGCATTCAAATACCCACGAACGTTGACTGTAAAATGTTGCCGTACACCATCTTGCTAAAATCATATCTGTTCAGAAGAACGTGCAACGTTTTTACGATTAGGGAATAGGCGAATAGGTTCTGGTATAATGAGTTCGCGCAAGAGCTGTAAATAGTTGACCGCATTCAAATTTTTATCGATGATAAAAGGCCCAATAATATGCTCACCAGTAATACCACACCAGACATTTACTTTCTGAGGGTGTTGTGTATGGACATGTTCCATCTAATGTGGATTTGTGCCCGTATCTGCAATTATGTCTATTCACAATATCATTGAGGCAAAAAGTCGCTTCATCAGAAAACATAATCCAATTTAAAATGATTCTATCTTCATCTATCATGTTCATAGCAGTT
The DNA here is from genome assembly GCA_025024175.1 of Rhyzopertha dominica. Lineage (NCBI taxonomy): Eukaryota > Metazoa > Arthropoda > Insecta > Coleoptera > Bostrichidae > Rhyzopertha > Rhyzopertha dominica. The sequence continues at coordinate 75,857,367 of QCXZ01000137.1, forward strand.
TCTCAAAATTCTATCCTATGATCAAAGTCATCTTCGCTCAGTTCTTGTAAAAAGTGAATTTTGTATGGATGAAAATGTTCTAAACAGGTCTGCTAATATGGCGGGCAAAAGCACGTACAACAGAACGCTTAGGATTTTTTTGCACATCTAAAAGGACGTTCAAGCTATTTTCCTCACTTGTAGAAACCTTTGGACGTCCTGGTTTTTTCCGATTTTTAACACCGCCGGTTTCGTCAAAACGTTGCTATGTTTGAATAACTGTTGATCTGGCAATTGGTTCACGATCTTCACGAATTGCATTGTAGAGCGCAACTACTTCCGAAAAACTTCGCTTTCTATCTCCATAATCAATCATTATGAAAATTTCGAAGCGATCATGTTCAGTTAACTCAGGCATTGCGATTGCAAGTAATAACGTGAATGAAAATTATCACCAGCCACGAGGAAAATGGAGACACCTGGAATTTTTGCTTTTACTTAGCGATAACGAATATGGTTTTTATCCCGAAGAACACCCAAGTTTGTTATCACACTTTTCTTAACTCAGAAGCAATAAATTGTACAAATGTGATATATTTTTGAAATCAGGAAAAACTGCCCTTTTCAATGATGTGCCTTTTGACCCCCCTTTCCATAAAAAAATGCAACTTGCATCCTTATCTCGGAAGCTGACACGGAGTTGAAAAAATTCCTGAAAATGCATTTTAATTACCCATAAACCCACGCACAATTTCAGAAAAATCGGTCGATCACAACCTGAAATATATTGCTGGTTCCATACTTTGTAGCGACCCTGTATAATATATAATATTAAAGGAAAAATTATTAAAAATAACACAAGCGAATTTAAATCCATAAAATTAATCAAGCACAGAGACTTTAGGAAGGCCAGAAGAAAGCGTAATGTAGAAAACGCATTAGATATATATAATATAAATAAAATTAATGGACATACTCGCCGGCGAAATTCTATATAAATTATAACTTGATAATTGGGTATTCCGGCAGGTTTAGGCTTCAATTAGATAGCGAAGCTAGAGGTGCTATTTGTTTATATTTCGAGTCTAGTGTGACCCTTCATCAGAAACAACTACAAAGTAACAAACCAGTATTATACAAAAACATAATAATAACTGCATTATTGTGAAACTGCAGCACAAAGCCAAACTAAGATAAAGCAAATCCTGAAACGCAATGTTCTTCTATAGCAAATAAGTGGCAATTAACCACTAACAACTTCATAAACAACACTAGAAAGAAATATAAATCAAAAATCCGAAAAAACGTTAGGTAATTTTGTTATATGACATAATATTTTATATTTGACAAAAATATTGACAACTGCTACAAAACGCACAAGCAAGACGCACATCCACAAAACTGTTTACAGAATCAATTACCAAAATGAAAATAAATTTAATATAAAAGTGACAACACGAAACCCTGCTGAAAGAAAGAAAAAAAATAGATAGAAGATGAAAAGAAAAGCAAGCAGATATAAAGATTATGAATCAATCATCAGAATGTAACTGTGGTTTTTTGTAAGAGTCCAATTGAAACAAATATTTATATATATATATATATTACTTAAATTATCTATATCTGATTTTTTATTAATAGTATTATCTCGCTCATATATACAACACATCTCAATAAAAAGCCTTTTTTATAGTTTTTTTCAAATAGTTAATACTTTAGGATTTATAAAATCAATATTATGACCAAAGTCAACTGCGTGTTGAGCAAGAGCACATCTTTGGGGTCTAAGCTTTGTGTCACTTTTGTGTAAAGTTATCCTTTGCTTCAGGGATTGTTTTGATTGACCGATGTATACTTGCTGGCAATCAAAGCAGTTTATAAGATAAACTGTATTGTGAAGATCAAGTACATCTATTTTGTCTCTTAATTTAGAAAAGAGAGATGAGTTAGTTTTATATAGACAAAGCTTTTTTCCGCTTGGGAAGAAGTTGTTATATATATTTGACTGCAATTAAAGCACATTACAAGTTGTTTAGAGCTTGCGTATGTATATGGAAGTCAAAAAAGAGATGGGAGGATACTATAACTTCTTATAGTATGTATAACAAATGAACTGCTGAGAGCATTTCGATTGACTTATAAAAGATGAGAAATTTTGAAGAAAAAATTGCATAAATTTTATTGCATTTAACGCAATCTATCTAAAGACAGCGGTGCTGTAGCAAATTGCAAATCATTTACCTTTCGAATGGCATAAAAAGCGTGACCGTCCAAGATCCATCATGATTTGGCAACGCTATCAGCATGAATTCTCCTCTAGGCCATATGTGGAGGTGATTTGGAGTCATTTTATAGCCATCTTCCGGCTTTATCCGTAGTTCTAGGTATCCGTGGTCTATGTAAGTTTGACTGTATTGAAAAAACGGAGATTGTTGCATTGCCAGGCGGATGCTACTGTGTGATCCATCTGCTCCAACGATTAGATCTGGTAGGAGGTGTATTCTTTCGTTTGTCTTCATGCTACGAGAGCATAATGCGAATGAGTTTTAATAAATTTAAGTTAAGAACTGGTCCAGCTTTTGACGTGAGCGGATTTGAAATGCTTAAGATAAAAAACTATTATGAAAGCATAGTCAAACTTAGACTTTACACATGCAAAGTAAATATACTCTAAATTGTCAACATTAGAAAAGATACTACAATCTCCGAAGAAAAACTTATATTTTGCTGAGCTACTAGTACTAGGATAAACTAAATAATTTATTAAAGACAGTCAAAGTTAAGTTTTATGTTATTTTTGTTTAATTATTCTACAAGCTTCTAGATTTACTTTTACAGACAAAAAGCGAGGTTTCTGAAACGAACTGATTTTGATGAAGGGATTGCCGCTGAAAGGACTGTTGTTAATTTGATATATTGAAATATATGGTTTTGACTCTTTTATTACTTTTTTTACAATTCTAATTGATTAGCATATTTTTTGTTACCAATCGTTCTTCACATATTTACTGCTTAATTTTATTTAATGCTTGCAACATGCATTCAGGGCATTTGGATATAATTTCAGTAATAAATAACGGTTTTGATTTCCTGGTCGGTGTATCGATTTCCGGAAATATAACAAGCTTTACTTTACTATTTGATATAATCAGGGCTCAGGGACGCACACAGTAGAAGAAGAAGGCTAAAATCGCRTTAGACATCTAATATTTAAAAATAAAAAAGCAAAAAATTTCAGAATTGTACTTTTAGTTTTAACAACAATTTTTGGTACACATATATTTTTTGTTTCAGTTTGGGTGTTTTAAAAGTAAACAGATGGTCAAAAGAAATAGGCATGAAAGAATATTCTAATTAGCGAAAATTCAGCAAATTCACCTTGACATGTGTATTGCCTAGCTGTTCTAGTTATTTTACAATTTAAAAGTGAACGACGTGATAATGCAAATTACAATGTACAGGTACTTATCAAACTCATTAAACAGTTGAAAAGTCTATTTACGTTTAGGTGTCAATACCATCATTAAGCTGATATCTTCTATAAAATCTACTACTTCTCTGATACCGAGACGCGTGGTATTTACTAAGTTCTCGTCACAATATTTTTTTAATCCGAAATGTGCTATTTGCGGTATATGCGAATAGATAACCGTATCGATTTAAAAAAGAAAACAGGTTTTTGTAAAATTATTTATACCTCACTCAATACCTTTTATACGGTAACTTATATTTAATAACAAGATACGTTACTTAATTTATTACTTACTTCAGTAGTGTAACACTTCCTTCTTGTGGATTTGCTGATATAAGTCTGTGTTGAAAATGTAACGATACATTGGGATAGCTCTCGGCAGCTATAAAATATATTACTAGTTACAAAGCGCTCGTAGCATAAAACATCAGAAGAATCTCATTTCTCAGTTTGAAGTTCTACACAATAATACTCGTACCTGATAGAAGCAGACCATTTAAGTAATTTCGACTTATTGAGTAAATACACTGAAACAAAAGCCTTTATTGGAGTTATCTTCCTTTTTACAACTTTCGAATTTTAAAATTAATAAAAAAGGGTTTAAAATTTTCCACGTTTCCGTTCCTCTCACGAAACATATTGCTGTTTAAACTAACGTGAGATATATGCAAATATCTGGTTTTTATTTATTGACAAACATAAGCGCGTATGAAATGAGTTTGTTGCCTTCTCATATGACTTAAAAAAATTCCGTGACCTTGGAATAATTATTATTAGATTTTCCAAAAATGGCACAACACCATACACATTGGGTATGGGGTACAAACAGTATTCACTCTCGAAGTTTGTATAAATATAGTTTTTGTATCGACTACAAGCATATACAAATATTGATACTGATGTTTATTTTGTGGAGTCCTTTAAGTTAATTATTCCCAGTTTATTTATTCGTAGGTTCTAGCTGCTGATCGTATTAAATTAAACTAATTTATATTAATATTATATAGCAAAGAAACAAACTCAAAGGTACATTGTATGTTAATATCAATGTCATATACATTTCATCTCAATTTGTCAATTATAAAATAAGAATATTTGAAAAAGACCTTCATATGAATACAAGTTTGTTTAATATAATACAACCAGGAGTCAGAACCTACAAATAAATGCAATGAGCATACATAAATATATGCCACTTTAGTAGTTTACGGTGCAAGTGAGGAAGGTGAACGGCTAAATCATCCTAGTGTTTTCAATGCGTCTATTTTGCGATCACAATTACCTGGTTCGTCAATTTATCATAAGGAATGGATTTGGTTCTACCAGAAATGTCATGAATGAGCCTCCCTTTCATGGGAATTGCGCTCGCCAAAATTATCTGCTCCAACCCTACAACGCGTAGAGCTTCCCTACCCCTAATAGAGAGTGCCAGATTTATAGATCGACCTGCGGTTTGCTTTGCCAATCTTATGTCTGAAAGGGAAAGCAACCGTAACTTAAATGCATATTATGCGAAAATACTGACCTTCTCGTTGTTCGTACAAATCAACGTGATAGCCCTTGCGTGCCAGGAAACATGCAAATAGGGACCCAACCTAATGTCAAATTGCTTAGTCGAATGCCTCTAGTTCGCTGAAAACTTACCAAACCCCCACCAACAACGACTACTTTGAGCTTGTCGTTTTCTGTCATCCTTCTGCGACAATGCAACAAAGCTGAATGCAATATAAGGTGGCTGAAAAGGTTTCTCGTAAGGTAATACACACCGCGCAACCTAATATGCACCACTTCTATGGTTTAGTATTTAATTACACAAATACAGTAACGCGAAGGATAATTTTTAAGAGTAATTGAATAATAATAAGACACACGTTTTTAATCCGATCTTCCCGTTTATTTATGACAAGGCTATAAATGCCTTAAATAAATTGGAAGAGTAAATTAAAAACAAGTGCCTTATCATTCTACAGTAATATAATTTTGCAATTTTTTGTGGAAATTTTATTGCCTGACAAATATTTATTCTTCCGTGAACAAGTTGCCACGAAAAAATTAAAATGAACACACCGCAGGAACAATTAAGCAGACGCGACAGAATTAAATTCTTCGTGGCTTAAATTGCCCAAAAATAATTACATTTCTAATTTTATCATAATTTTTATTTAATCGGCTGTACTGAAAAATTCGAAAATTACAGTGGCCGATGGTGATAGCTTTACGTATCACGTATTTCTTTTATGTTCAAGTTTGATACAACGCTAAATCGTCAATTTTAAATTGAAAGGGTCCAAGTTTTGTCTTTGTTACAAAGTTATTTCTGTAGCCGTCTGGCACCCAGTGCCACCCTTTCAAAAAACTTAAATAGCAAGAGGTATCAAGTGACATCACTCTGAAGACTATCAATCTAGAACACTTCCGCTTAAGTTGTAGTTAAGTTTTTTATGGTAAGGATGGACTAAGAAGTGTTATCTTATCTGCATTGCGGCTGAAGGTGGTAAAATTATTACCTTTCACGCGGTTTTTACTTGATTCCATAAATTATTGTCGTTTAATACACATACAAGTAAAAACCCGATATTTAAAATGGTTTATAGTACAGAACAGAGTCGAACTAGTAACAGTCTACTGAGAAAACAATACGTGTGCCAGTGTGACTGCTAGACTCTTCAACTAAAAACATGTGAAAAAGCTAGTTAGTCGTCGTCAGCACACGACTATAATTGCGAAATTCGAGGAAACTCTTTAGCATATAATGGCGCCCCGTTGGATTGTCAAGAACCATTACTTTTATACATACAAGACAAAAGCTTTCGAGGAATTACACGACAATGATTGGATTGACGTTTACAATTTTGCGAAAATATTACTGAGCATTTGAGTTTAGTTGGTTTGATGAAAGTGAGTTTATATTGAACAGTGATGTGAACAGGCATTATTACAGTGATACCGACCCACACATTTTCAGTAAAAATCACGCCGAAATGCKTCAAAAATTGAGCTTTTGGACAGACAAACGGATTATTGGACTATTCTTTAACGTGACATTTATKACTGAAGGGGAAGTACTTTGCTAAATTAATAAACAAAAAAAATACGTATACATTAAAAAGATATTGCACCTACCTCTCTAATTCCTATTTTAGGCAAAGTTTTCGAGATCTTTTTAAAGAACCAACTTAATAAGTCTGGCATTTTGTGCAATTTGTATTGTTCAATAAAAGTCAATATATCTTTCGAAGTAATCGATCAACAACTATACTGTTAGGAAACTGTGCAAAATCGTCTTAAATACTTTTTGTTTTTGATGAAAATAGTACGTCGTTACTGGAAAACTATCCCAAACAAGGATGCCAATTCATCAATTACGATCAAACAACTTTTAGGTGTATTTATATTATCTATGTAGTCATGACAAAAATAAGTGACGATAACAAATTTTTGCCGTCATTTTGACGCTTACTAATCAAATTGGTTAACATGTTGCCCTAACTAACAAATTATGGGTTAAATTCAGCTAGAACACGGTAGTGTAATTAAATTCTTGACGACGAAAAGACATTTGCCAAAGGATAGATAACTATTATGGGGAAGATGCGCCGTCTTGTTTTAGAATAAAATTTCAGTGAAGTAAGGAATCAATTGAAGATGAACCAAGATGCTGAAGGCATGTTGAAGCAAGCACCAATGAAAACATTCAGAATGTTGAGGTTTCGGCTTTATCACATCGAAAAATAAGATTTTAAATGTCTGCTGCTGAAACGGGGATATCGGAAGCTACAGTATTAAAATTTTGTATGAAGATTTAGAAATGAATGAATCAGCACGTTGGATTCCTAACAAAAACTGTGTCGGCAACAAATATACGAAGAAAAAAAGGCTTTTTTAAAAATCATAACAGGTGGTGTAACGTGAGTGGGATCCACCAACAAAATATGGTGAAGTTGGTTTCCAGAAACTATTGAATACTGGAGGGGTGTTCATAGACTTAGATGGACTGATCCTCAAGTTATTTAATACTCCGAAATGTTAAAAGATTGTCTCTTACGTACAAGAAACATCTAGAAAACGCCAGTAAAAATAATTATTGGCTATAGAAATAACATCCTGCATAAGCTCACTGGTACAGGTTGGGGTGCACATCCAAGTGTACCCCATACTTCTGCAACTGCCTTGCAGACAGGTTGCTGCATATAAAGCTTAGGAAAACTATCAATCAGCTCCTAATAAGTTTTCTTCGTACTCCTTATATATACACCTTTGAAGATGGATGATGTTCTGTTCAGCAACTTAAGCAACATGATATATTCAATCAACAGCTTATAAACGATCCTACAGAAAAGGTAGCAGGAACTGACCTCCCGAAAAAGTCTTGGGTCACTCTGGATTGCCTTCGCACTGGTCATGGGAAATGCAACTTTTTGCTTAATAAATGGGATCCATCTATCAACCCTTCTTGTGAATGTGGAGATCCCCTCCAACGGTCAACAGATGCCCTCGTACAGTATGTCCTGGTGGTTTTGCGTCTATCCATCGTGTCGATGGAGGTGTTGAAGATTGGCTTAAGACAATCGAGATCTAATTGGAGTTTTTCTACGGTTTCTCTTAAATAATATCAGTATGTATCTATTCTGGATAGAGCGTAATTGCGAGATCTTTTATCGTTGAATTAAAAAAAATTTTTCGGCGCTTTTATACAAGTCGAAAGTAGTCGCTTGAAATTAACAGTAATGTGTAACGTATTAATGATTTTCGTGAGAAAATATGTAATAATAATAATAGGACTTTATTTAAACATACTATTGGGCGAAGTCTTATAGCGTAGCTATTCCACTCAACCCAAAATAAAATATAGACTTAGTTCAATATGAGAAATAAGCAAACCAAAAACATAAACAACTATAGTACCATGCTTTGACTATAATTACAAGCTAAGGACTTAACTTATACATCATTTGTTTTTTGAAACTTTCTACATAGCATATTTTAGTAAACAAATCAAAGTGTTCACTATAACATTTTATAGCATTATAAGTAAAAGACCGCGTATATAAGAAAGTTCGGAAGCTAGGCATTCATAAATGGTGGACATATCTAAGAGATAAATCAGTGCAATGCAAGCTGCGACGACTTATCACGCAAGTATTTTGGCGAAGAGGATCGAAAGCCACGAAATAAGAATGTTGCAAGGTGGTAATGAAAAAGTTGATCAATTTTTAACCATTTAAGTTGCTGTATGTACTTACTGATATGAGCATACTTTTTAGTCCAAATATGAATCTGCAGCAGTTATTCTGAACCTTCTGAAGCTTGTATTTATTAACGGCATCAAGACAAGGAAGATATACCGTAAAACAATAAAGTAAGTGAGGGATTACCAGAGATACGCATAATTTTTTTCTAAGTTTAAAGTTGAGAATAAGATGATTAGATTACAAGAGCTTTAAAGCAACATAACATATTTTAATAACAAAAGACACGTGATTTTTAAAACGAAGGTCATTATCTATACTTAAAGCAAGACTTTTGATTCCTTCATATACAGGCGGTTGATTATGGTCCACATGTACATTAATATTATCCTTCACAAAACATTTTTGTGACGTTTTCGACGCGAAGTATACTACAGAACACTTATTGCTGTTCAACTTTAAGTTAATGTTACTAGAACATCCACTAATGTTGCCTAGGTCCTCATTCATTTCTAAGCATGCCCTCTCAATGTTCTGTGGTTTGAAATGATGTAAAATGCAAGTATCGTCAGCGTATGCCACGCAAGTTGAAAATTTGGGCTTCGAGAGTAAATCAGCGGTGTAAATTAAAAACAAAATTAGTCCCAGGATAGATCCCCGAGTAGCTCCCGACGTCACTCTGCCGACATCAGACATTTCGCCACCCAGCAAGACTCGCTGGCACCTATTGAGCAAATAAGATCGGAAGAAATTAACAGAAACCTCATCAAAACCGTAGTAAGTCAATTTACTACAAAACAACACATGATCCCGTGTATCAAAAGCTTTCGAAAAATCCAATGAAACCAAAAGATTTGCCCTGCCAGCAACGAGGGATCCAGTGCACTCGTTCACCAAATTAGTCAACGCAGTTGTTGTACTGTAATGAGTACGAAAACCTGACTGGTTTTCGGGTATAATTTTAGCTTCACAAACATAATCATATATTTGTTTATGAAGAAACTTTTCACATACTTTAGACAACACAAGCAAGATGCTGATTGGTCTCAAATCGGATACAGATTTAATTTCATTAGTTTTGGACAAAGGACGTATTAAAGCGAGCTTCCACTCATCGGGGTAATAACTGTGCTCGAAACAGAAATTGATAATGTGAGCAACATGGTTGCAAATAACAGGGCAACAGAATTTCAACATCTTAGAAAAAACGCCCTCGTGTCCATCTGCATTTGATTTCAAAGCAAGAATAGCATTAGCAACATCTTCAGGGGACATTAATTTAATATAAAATTTAGTATTTTCATTAAAAAGTTTTCTATCAAATTGTTTTACTTCATTGGGACAGTTATTGGATGGGGAAAATACCGTAGTCATTTATTTCATTAGCAGAGTACGATGATATGTCACAGGACTTCCCACCTCGCTTGACGTGTAAGTAATTTAGAGTTTTCCACAAATGTTTACTGGAAGTATTAATGCTGACTTGGTTTAAATACGCAGTCTTTTCCTTTCTGATAGCGCTAATCGTCATGTTACGACTCTGCTTATGCTGAACCCAATCCTGCAATTTTCCCGTTCGTTTGTACTTATTTACTTAGTAACTTATTACGTTCTCGCATCATGATCTTAATTGTTGGCGTAAGCCAAGGTGCATATGGCTTGGAGATGTAAGCGGTTATAAGTGGTGCATGTTTATCAAACAATTTATCAAACAGAATATAGGAATTAAGAAACTTTATTTTATCATTTATATCGGATATGTATAGTATTGTGTCCCACTTCACCTGTGTTAAGTCAGCATAAATGAATTTTTTGAAATCTCGATATGTGACATATTTAGAAATGTCATGACATTTATTCACACGCAAAGTACAATAGATTAGACACTGATCGGACACTAAATCAGCGTTTAAGGTTCCGCACTTCAGCACATCTGCGTTCTTAATAAATATTACATCAAGCAAAGTTGAAGTATGCCTGTTAATTCTAGTTCATATAATTCATTCATATTTTGACGCAAATAAAAATAATTCAACTAGAGATTTGGTAAGGGATAGTGGCTACAGTTTGTGCACAATTTGGAGGATTTTAAGAAAATATAAGTTTGTACCTTATAAGTACCGACCAGTGCAAACTTTATTACCTGGCGACACTGCAAGAAGAGTAATTTTTTGTCAGTGGTTGGTAGATATGTGGATGCATAATCCCAATATTTTAAAGAATGTTCTTTGGACTGACGAAGCAAATTTTTCGAATCGGGGTATGTTTAATCGAAAAAACATGCATTATTGGTCTAGTGAAAATTTATTTATTCCTCATCCTAGAAACCCACAAGGACATTTTAGTGTTAATGTTTGGTGTGGGCTGATGGGCAGGCAAGTAATTGGGCCAATTTTTTATGAAGGCACATTGACTGGAAAGAGATACGTCGACATGCTTTCAGCATTACTCGAAAATTATTTGGATGATAACAACTTAGAGACTCGGACCCAATATATATTTCCAACAAGATGGAGCCCCTCCCCATCGCCTTCAGGAAGTAAGAGCGCTGTTAGAGAAATGTTTTGAAGATAGGTGGCTGGGAACAGATGGTCCTATACCTTGGCCCCCAAGATCTCCTGACATAACTCCATTAGATTTTTACTTTTGGGGTTATGATGAAGTCTACAAGAGGAGATATGCGAACCTGATAGAACTGAAAAACAATATTAGACGCATTATACGATCCATTGACGGCAGAATAATTTTTAGAGTTACTGCTCAACGAGTACTGAAAAATGTCCGAAAATGTATTGAAGAAAATGGCGATGTTTTCGCACACCTAATGTAAGTTTCTTTATTATTTAAGCTAAAATAAAATACGTTATAAAGAAACAAATTTTTTGTTTAGAAATTACATAACCTACTTGTCTAAATGACAAATATGGTTATAATTCGGTTATTTTCAATTTTAGGACTACATCGTAAAGGAACATTTTTGTTCTATGGACAATTTGCAAACTTTTTATTGAAAAATATATAGGGTGTTCCATTAAAATAAAAGACATTTCTTTTATTTTCTCGGAAATGCTATGTTCAATTGTTTTTCTGCTTCCACCATCTTAATCAGTAGAAAAAGTACTATTACTTTGCCAATTTAACCGACTCTATGATAATAAAAAAGTTAGCAATGGTGCGCACTTAATTTAGAACACCCGGTATATCTCAAACAAAATTTTTTTGGATATGTCGTGTATCAGAAGAAGATTCAACCTTTCCACCTGTCGTCCCAGTTTACGGTGCACTATTTTATCTGCAGTTGTGGGAGACATCTAAGCATAGCACAGTAGGTGAGGCGGTGGGAGTGTAACAGCAGCACAGCGTCGCGACGCCTCAGTGGACGGCAGCATGTGGTGGTGGCTACTGCTCGTGGCGCTAGCGACGGCCAAGCGCGCCCCGCCGACCCAGCAGGAGCCCGTCATCGAGGAGGTCACCGCGAAGCAGCTGGAGCGCGTGCTGGACGAGAAGGACTATGTGGCCGTGTTCTGGTGTAAGTACCATCATCACGAGCCCTGGTTTGCGATGGTCAGTGTGAGTGTATAGTGTGTCGGTCCGGGAGAGGATGCCATATCCCGATTTGGCGCGCCGATAGTGTCCCGCCAGCTGTGAACACCACTGGACGCTCTCGTTCTGTGATGCAACCACCGCTAATAATTCTAACCACGTTTTGAGTTATCAGTGCCAGCTGGATTACAGTAAACAACGGAAAAGATTGATATCAACTCGGGGAAGAGCGACCAAAAATAGACCTTGGTTACATCATTAAAAATGATTCCTTAACGGGACCACCGCTATTTTTCCTTAATTATGTGTCCGTTCACGAAACTGCCATCCTACACGACCATTGATGACAGTGGCGGACTTATTTGTCATCGTAGTCATTACACCGAAATAGAGATTTCTCTAAATACGTTCACATCACGCTTATTTTGTAATTCACAGGTCGAAATGTACGCCATTTTGACACATGAGCTGCAACAGTACATAATTCATTTTGACTGACGTGCTGTGAATCTAAACATTACTTAATTGACTTTTTGATTATACCATTACACTCAAGTAATGGATAACATTAACAACCTTTCCGGAAAGCTTCTACACTAGTATTTAACTGCTAATCACTTGCCAAGATTACTGATATTGGAAACTTAACAAAGCTAGAAAAGGGTTAGCTGGAGAAAGCTTGTCATTTTGTGCTCTCAACTCAATGGTCGTTTTGGTTTTCTAATAACTTGGTCAAATTCTAAACATAGCTTTCTTTTAAATAACTGTTATGGGGGAATCAAAACTGTCTGCACAAACAGTTTTTAAATATCTCCAAACAATATTGTTATGAAATAATTGTGTTATTGGTAATGTTTTTGTCTTGACATAGATCCGCACGTTGCTTTATTGGACCTCATTTTCAAAATATTCGGCAATATTCGGAAGTATTTCATTCCTCATGTTATTCAGGATGGTTCAGATTTCATGAGACAAACTGTATAAGATTGGATCTTAAACAAAAATTTCATTCACGCATATGAATAATACTTCCAATGCTATCAAGATCGCAATAATTTTTTAAGGGTCAAAAGGCTTTAGTTCTTTAGAACGGACCAAAAAAAACAGTTGCAGCTGAACATAATCTTCAACTCGTGATATGCCAGTTAATTTTTTACAATCATTCAAAGCTTTTGAATAATGTCTGTTTTTAACTACCAAACCAACCTAAAAGATCATGTGTGTAGTGTAGGTAAAATCGTAGTAGTAATAAAGTACCGTATTCTCACTACAGTCAAAATTTAACAATGTCCGTGCAAACAAACTAGGGATGAAAATTTGATGAAAATTACCAATCCGTATATCTTTTCAAAATTTTATGATGTGATGAGAGTATTTCTTTGAACATATTTGTTTTGATTTGTTAACCAAGTAACTACACTTTGAGCGCATTGGACCATCTTTCTTATTTGAAACTTGATATTTTGGGTTTGTAGATCGTTCAGGAAGAAACCAAGTTTAATAGGCATGATGAACATAACCCTCGCTATGTAGAATTCGAGGCACATGCATTTTAGAAAATTATTATTAAATGATGAACTGGACCTTCAGTTTTTATGAAACGATTTTAAAGATAAAGGTAAATATTTAAACCTGAGGCTGCTTGTAATGATGAAATGGCTTCACGGTGATGGAAAACCACTAATAATTATTTGCAAGTAAAATATTATCAATTTTTTTATTGCCGTTCCTTGCTTACTTGAATGTTGCTGTGTGGTGGAGAGAGTTGAGAAACAAAATATTGCATCAAGTTGCTTGTTTCCATTGGAAGCAAAGATGAAAAAGGAGGTAGCCATAAGTGATAACAAATCAAAATACCGATATATTGTTACAGTATAGCAGACAGGCTATAATAATAATTATAACTAGCTGTGCAAGTTGAAATATATTATAACTCACAAACTAATTTATTAAGCGTAAACCTGTATACAAATCTCTCTTTTATAAAATAAGAAATAAAAAAATTATAAGTATTCGAAGGAATAGTAAAATGCAATGTTCTCTGGTGAGCTCTACCTAGACTGAAACTGTATTAAGTTCATATAACGCCAATTTTTCTTTGTTTAACCTTCTTCTAGTTTCACTAGTTTCGAAGATCTTCATTCTAGTCACATTTGACAATGCAAATGCTACGGCACATAAAAAATTATGGGGGCTCCATGTTCGCTACACCCAAAATTTCCGTAATTTTAACATGGACACGTTTACGTTTCTCACAAATATCATGTTAGGATATGCACCACAAACTGCTTTCATCAATTAAAATATTTTAGCACTTAATATACAGAGCTCTAAATCTACCATTAAATGAAGATAACGCGGGATAGAATTGCCCGTAGACAAGAATTCGCGGATTGTACCTCAAAAGGAAAGATGAGACATGTCCACGTCAAAAGCTACATTATAATTGTCAGTTGCAATTTTTAATTCCCTGGAAGACTTATTAAGTTTTCCACTTGATTAATACCTCGAGTGGAACAGAGCCCAGATCTGTTGTTCTGGCATAGACAAGAGATGTCTGCATCTGGCATAACTTAATTGTGTTGTGTTCAAAGCATAAATATTGCAGTCAAGATGCACGCCAAGGTGATTCAAGTGCTTCTATAGATATATATCCAAGAGACGGACGCACCAACAGCATGTGCAGAGAAAGAATGCAAATAATTCTAGTGTACTGTAATTATGTAATACAACATGTCCGTAGAGATTTAAACTGAAATGTGATCTACTTTGTTTTATTTTTAGTTGAACCTTGGGAGCATTGGTTACTCAGGTAATAAAGAACATTTCATTGTAATCATAAATAGTAGAAGCAAAATTGATATTTGGAGGTTTGACAAATTGTACCAATGCTGCGAAGAAGTCATTATTAAAATGTTTACCACCCAATGATTCTTTTAAAGGTACATACAGATGAAAGTCACAAGCCGACAAATCTCGACTGGTTTTCATTAAATTTATTCTAATTTCCGGAATCCTAAGCCACCCGTCACGGGAAAATTTCTTATGTCAATCTCAGCCTTGAATCATCTAAAGAGTTTTTTTCGTCGCATTATATGGTTGTTTGAGTTCTTCTAATTTTTGTCGTACAAAAAAATTATTGTTCGATACGTGTATGCATGTATGAGCATAATCGAAAACACAGATGTTGAATATAACCTATAAAATGCGTCACATAATAATAAAGGATCTTTATGAGGTAATATTATTGAACACAAAAGCAGTGGCATATTACTGTACCTATAAACGCCTACCTGTTGCATATATGTAATCTGGTGGGATGATAGTACAAGCGCCACCCAATACGAATAATCAGAAACTGATATGGTGGTTGTATAAATAATTGTGGAATTTTGACTAAAAGAACATTTAGATGAGTCGATTTTAAATTACTTCCACATCCAACGGATGGAAATTATTGTATCGCGAAAAAATTTTCAACATTTTTTATTTGCTCATTCGCTTTAAAATGGTCAAATGTCTGTGTGGTGTGTGTCTGTGTGTCTGTGGTATTGTTTGTGGACACGACAACTTTCGAAAGACTTAATATATGAACTTGAAATTTGGCAAATATATAAATCTCAACTACCCAAAGCGACCTATTGTTTATGAGGTAAGTGGGGTATCGGGAAGGGGGCGAAATTGGGGGCTAACTACCCTTTTTGCAATTTTTTTTATATTTTTTTCGTTTTAGTATGTGATTAGCAGTATAACTGCGACTATTATTAGCTCTTATAAATTTTCGGTACAGGAAACTGTTTAGAAGATATTAGCAAAAAAGCGTCACTTAAAGAAAACAGTTTTTCCTAAATATCTCCGAATACATTTAATATATTAATAAATGAAAATGCCATCATATAGGAAATAAAATTTCTCACAAAGTGTATTAGAAAATTTATCCAAAATTTTGACATTTTCGAAATATTTCCAAAAAACCTATATTGAACCCTGCTCGTACGATTTTTTTAAATTTTGGTATTATATAGAAAATTTAATTTCTGACCAGAAAGCGCTCTTGTAATTTTTTTGTTAAGTTAATAATTTTCGAGTTATTTGGAAAAACCGATTTTAAAAATGTATATATTTCTGCTAATATCACGAGAACTGTTTGTCTTGGAAAGAATGTGTAGAGAGAAAAAATGCTCAAAACCTGATTACTAATCGTATAGTATAAGAAATAAAAACGTAAATGTCATTTTGACAATTGGATGTGGAAGTATTGATTCAATTTGCAGCGGCTTTTTTAATTTATTTTATCACATGCATGTGTATTATTCTTTCTTTCTCTTGACATGTGAATCGAAGGGCATTGGCTAGTTGAAATATATTCCCAGCAACAGAGTAAAATGCCTGGAGAATATCGTTTATTTATCAAGCAGCTGTAAGCAGCTAATAGTGCAATGTTATACCAAAAACTATAGGTAATAACAAGGTAAAATTTGAATCTATTTTGTATTAAGTTATGGCTAATAATTGTTTTGGTCGTCGCAGTTTTAATGTCAAAGAATGCATTAAATAGTTTTCAGTGATTATTTTGTAAAATCGATTTTCCAAATCTTAACTTTTGGGTTTACATGGATTATGCTTATTTAGTACCCAGTGTAGAGGTCTCATGTTCAATGAAAGTTCACAAATCAATTTCAGGTTTGAGTGCATCTGGTTAAAAATAGTCTTCCCGATCCAAATTAATTGCAGGCTTAAAACGATATGTCGTGCAGTTAATGTGATAGGTACCTTCACAATCTGCCAAGATTTTAAACCATTAGCTACTTCTATATTCATGCAACACGGGCGGCGTTGATTTCTGAATTCTTTGTGCTGCCTTTTTGTAACTGCTGTCAAGCTACAGTATGCACGGCGATAGTAGGTACTGAAGGTTGCAGATAAAAACCCCACAGCTTCGAAATGTGACCTTTCTGCATCCTTAAAGTTAATTATCCCACAAAACACAAGGTATACAGAATAGGTTGAAAATACACAATCCCAGGCGTTTTCACATATTAAAATATATCAAATAATTCAACAATCGACAGATGACAAGTAAGCAATAGTTGTGTTTTCCTTCCTGAGAGGCGGCAAATTGATTTAATCGATAATTTGCACAAGAGCCCTGGATCACGGCCATGTACAAGCGACAGTAACTGATTAAGTGTTAAGTACATATATTACATTACATTACATTAATAGACGTATAAGACACACTATAGCTATTCACATTTCTTTATCCTCTACGACACTACCCTTCGGAAACAATCACTCTCAAAATTTGGATTGAGAGCTTTCTCGCTTCCTTAATTTTTTATTTTGTAATAGGTTATAAAAAATAACGTGATATAGGCTTGGAATGTGGGATTCTTAACACTTTGTATAACTTTTTAAGAGGTGGGACTTGATTAAAAAACCAGAGCTATCTTTTGTACGAGAAGGTCACGTTTTTTCTAACAATTAAATAGCCTTTTTGTTGCTAAACGTTTCTGAAATTGGCTTGAATATATTAATGGCAGTGAACACATTCTTAACAAGATATTACCCTATTTTTAGGAAAAGAACTGGGATATCAGAATTTGAATTTGATTTCTCAGACAAATTTGCTCTTAATAAAAAATTTGGCTTATTCTCAAAGCCTAAAATCTAAGACATCGAAAATTGTTTGGTTTGATTATCGTAAGGATTGACATCTTCCGTGGAGCACACTTGACCAAACCGTAATAAAACCGGCCATGAACTAAAAACCTACAATGGCACGTGTTACCAACCAGGAGTGACTATTTTTGCCTTGCTTTGCAGACGCCCGTAGCTGCACCACGTGCGACAAAGTGCTGCAGGAGCTGGAGCAGATCGACGACGACACCGACTCGTTCGGCGTGGACTTCGTCAAGATCAACGACAAACGACTGGCGAAGCACTATGGCATCAACAAATTTCCAGCCCTCACCTATTTCAGGGAGAAGAAGCCCATCATTTACGAAGGTAAAAGCGGGATCAATTAAATCATCGCGGTTGATAGCTCGGCGGACGTCACTCGCTCTGAGATATCCATTAGACAGTTGCACAGACGTTGCTTTAAAAATAACCGCGCTAAATGCCGCTAATAATATGCGAACACCGCGCGGCTTTACAAATTTTATGTTAGCAAATTGGGGTATGGTATATACATAAATCGCTCTCGAAATAGATGAAAAACAAATAAAACTTGTCATAACATATTCGAATTTCGGATGAGAATACCTGGGATGTGTTAGAGGTGCTGTTTAGAAATTCTCAAGCCTTCAATTGTGGTGTTGGGAAACCTTACGACTACTCAAAATTTTCCCTCCGATAATAATAGTATATTGTTCTACGCATTTAACGAATGAGGTACTGATGAGGGCGCGATGAGCTAATGGTGAGGTGCTCTAAAATGTGCAGCACTATAATGCAGACCGTGCAAGCCTTTTGCTTTCGACACCAATCCTTTTCATTCTTCTTTACTCTACACTTTTGATTTTCGTCCAAGTGTTAGTAAATCTGCTTTTACCTGGTCGAACCAMCTACCGTTTCGTTATACCTACCACTTACCCTTCTATGWTATTTTAWCACACACCCAATCTTCTGCCATTCTCMCTAGATGTCTCATTCATTGAAATGAATAAAGTTGCTAGAGTAACCTGTATTCTTCTTCATTTGTCTTTCATCTCCATATATTTTTCTCAATACCTCCCTCTCTATTGCCTCTCTATCTTTTCTGGTTATTGCCTACGTCCTACGTGTAAGTGTTGCAGTGGAATTGATTATTCTTCTCTGCTCTTCGATGTCATCACAGATTCTCTCCTTAACATCATTCCCAGTCCCTCCTTTTTCAGATATCGTTGTACTTAAATATTCGAAGGTAGTCAGTCTTTCAAAAGTTTCTACATCCCCTGTTTTTAATTTCTAGAATGCTTTTAATTCCTTTCGACTGTTACCTATTATCACGTGGGTACTTTATTCTCTGTTGATTTATTACAGGCCAAATTTTTCTGCTGCCTTTCGCAGTTTGCTTACAGCTTCGTGTTGTTGTCTGTCATTAGTACAATTTATCATCTGCGTATGCGTGAATCTGATAACTTTTATAATAGACATTAACCTTCATCTATAGTACGCTATCTCTTAAGTGTTATATTGAAGAATATCGTTGATAATGGGTCACCCTTTCTCAATCTGCTACTTTATATGATGTGCCTAGTATCATCTTAATTGATCTTGTTTTCTTGTATGACTAGCTTATTCATGGCTTTATGCAGTTGCTCCCCTTTAATTGTACCTTGTTCTTGTTTAAAATCAACGATGTCTCATAATGCTATCTATCCCTCTAGAGCTTACACACTTTTGTTTGTTCCTCCTTTTGTATAGCGTGTTGTGCCTCTTCCTACTGTTATGGCATTTCTTCCTCTCTCCATTTTTTCTGAATCAGATCACTCCCTATGTAGCTTTTCACCTCCCTGTTTTCAGGTTCGTTATGATCGCTGTTGATATCAACAGATTTTAAACACTTTTGTTGTTTGTAGTTTCTAACTGTTACCAGTGCAGAATATAAATACTCATTAAAGTATAATGTGCTTTCGTAGACATAAAATCAATTTTATTACATCGATCGAAGGAAGGAAAGTTTTCAGCAACAACGGTCGAATTGCTGAAACATGAAAGGATTGTAAACCGTTACAACAGTAGTGTTGATCATAATCATCTCTGATAAAATACGTTGTTTGATCTATTGCAGGAGATCTTATGGATGAAGACAGTGTACTGGATTTCTTGACCAGCCTTGAAGCAATGGATCTACCTGATCGTATAGAAGAAGTTAATGCTAGAATTTTAGAGAAGATTGTCCAAGAAACGGACTACGTGGCTGTATTATTTTGTAAGTTGCTGCTAGTTTAGATTGAGTAATATACCCAGTTGGTATTTGCTTGGCGTCTGATCAAAGTGGTAAACTTTGTAAATAGTCATGGGTTTTTTTAAACATACATAATTTAACTGTTGAATTCGTAACATTTTTAGTATGTATATCCCATTTTAATAGTGGTATTGATTGCATTACGAACACTTACTTCTATTACCATTTATAGTAGTATTTAAATCCAACTGCTAATTACCAATTACTAATTCAAGAGTTGCCATTTGTGAATTTAACAAATATTAACCCCACGATGTGTAATCTTGCACATGCAGTACATGTCAAATCCGAAACAACTTGATATGACTTTATATTACGTTCAATATTTTGTTTTGAGTGCTATTTTGATTGCTACCAACCGTCTTTAGTAACTTTTAAGAAGAAATTTACTGTTGAAACCCTTTAATAAGTCTATGAAAGGTGAAAATGACACTGATAAAGTAATGTGTTGGCTTTCTTAACGTAAAAACTCTCTTTATTAACCAAGCAAGTTGCTGTGGAAATAAGCTTATCTCAAGGTTCTGTAGTAAAGACTCTTAAAAAGAATAATTATCATCCCTATAAACAAACTAGCGGTAACACTGAATATTAGTGTCCGAAACGAACAAAAAATATTTGTAGATGATTTAAACAGCATGTGAGTTTAGTAGACCCACAGTTTAAATTAAAAGTGCACTGGTTTAATGAAGTTGAAACTTTCTTGAGAATGACTTTGCAGACATATTAAGCTAATTATGCTCTATCTATACAGTGGTGTGGAGTGCTTCCAACATAAAAAGTTGCTGGGTTACCTCGTTCTTCAGATTTGTCTGTATTATATTTCATTTTATGGGGAACACAAAAATGCATATAATACTGCAGAAAAAACATGCAGGCGCAGTGCAAGAAGCTTTTTTTAAATTTAGATATATGGATAGAAGAGAAACAAATTCTGTTTTCGAAATTATGTTACTTGTGTTAATAATAGCGGTATGGTGGTTTTTACATTTATCGTTCCTAATCAGGTTGTTATAAAATTCAACTCCCTTTCCAAAGAGAGCCATTATGAAAAAAAAAATTTCGACTAGTAACAGTCAAAGAAGAACATCAAGATGCAAACTTTCACTGCAGATTATAATTTACAAAAAACCTGCAGGAAAAAACAGGTAACATGAAATCAACGACTTCTGAAAAAGTCTCACAGTTGCTTCCGCATAGTGATTACAATTGTATTACCTAATTGTACTAATATTGATACTAAACCATTAGCAGCTGAAACGTCAGTGTTGTGTGCGGCGTGTTTCAGGTCCCGATACAGAGACTTGCTCCCGCGCAGGTGTCAGTAAGTAATTGCCCTGAAAATTGAGACACGCTGAAACTTCAGCAAGCGCATTGCATAATTCCAAGGTCGGCTCTACTTCGCTGAAGATTCAGCGCGTGTCGCGTATAAACGTTGGCCACTTTCAGCACCACGCATGCTCTCTTACTTTCCAAATCTGCATTCACATCTACACTCAGCATTAGAAACCTACATATTAACACATCACATTCAAACATTGCTTCGTTTTTTTAATGTTTTGTGGAAAGAATGCGTAAACTATAAGAAAAGATTTCTGTTCTCCAAATTTGTTTGATGAAACGATATATTACGTAATAAATCAAAATCTACAGCTGGTTGGGAGCGTCCGGAATTTTTTTTATTGCTTCCTTCAAGTGTTTTAAACAACTTTAGATGTGCACTAGCTTAATCGTGACATAGAATTAGCAAACAAACCTAATCACATGTAGAATTCTCTCCGGTGTCATGTTTCCAACCAAAAACCGCAATTCACGAGCCAGACTATTTTGATACCTTTTATTTTGAACACGTTTATTATTAAATGCCTTGCTTTTACACAAAAATTCTGGAAGTCTGATCGCGAGTTTGAAAACACACAGAAAGCATCTTGTGCAATGCATGATTAAAAATAGCCCCACTATTTGTTACGAAAGCTGAATCACTCCTGAAGACGCGTTAATAAATACATGACATTCGATGCAATTTCACAAAACTCCTGACGCCTGTTTTTCTTAACATTGCACCCAATAATTTTTGTGTGGTGTCATTCCATAACACAGTCTCTTACACTCTACACCTATACTTTTTCCCCTGTTTGTATTAATGTGAAATCACCGCGCATGCAGTAGTTTTGAATCTCTCCCTGGTATGTGTAGACAAGCCAGAATGCAAGAAATGTTCGAAAGTCCTCCAAGAGCTTGAGAACATTGACGATGAAGCCGACCAACTAGGCATTGGGTTCGTCAAAATCAACGATGAATCTCTAGCGGAAGAGTACAACCTTGGTACCCTCCCAGCGCTGGTTTACTACCGTCATCAAATACCAATTATATACGAAGGTAAAGGTGTTTCGACATTTATTTCATAGTACTAAGCTTATAAACTTGTAGGCGAGCTTACTAAAGAAGAGGATGTACTAGAATGGCTAGTGCAGCATAAGAGTACAGGAGATGAAGAGGACATCATTGAAGACGTCACTTTGAAAACTTTATCAACGTTGATCAGCAGCGTGGATCATTTAGCTGTATTGTTCTGTAAGTTAGAGTGCGAGCGTGATTCGATTAAGACTAATCCTTATCGCAGTAATACAAAAACGCGAAATACGTATTTCGGTAGCTAAATTTTCATCTTCAGTAGAACTAAAGTAAGCTACTTCCTGAAATATTTGACCGAATTTAACCGGAGGATATTCTCCTTACTGAATTCTCAGAGGAAGTGGAATCAAATCAACCTATAATATGAGGATCTACCTAGCTATGAAGGAGGAGGAGTAAAGTAATATTTAATTTTCCAACATATGAATCATTAATGATCACACATTGGTGCCAGCATTCTTCCACTAAGGCTATATTCCAAAAAAGTCTTTTGATAAGTTCTCAAAAACCTCCTCCACCGCTTTTTATACGATTACAACATTATAATCAAACGTTTGTCCTTAAACTTCTTAGTTAATAGATTAGTTAGTTTTCCTTTATCAGAATCTAACTTTGAAGAAGACCTTAAATATATCAAGGATATTGCAATTCATAACGGGTACTCCGATAAAACGATAAACAATTTACTCAGAAAGACACAGAAGAAAAAACAGGATTTTTACCCCCACCTTAGAATATAAACTCATCGAAATTCCTTTTGTATTCAGACTTGCCAAAGGATTGCCAAATATACTGAAACCTTTAAACCTAGCTAGCTTCTTTCGTCAATTATACTACAAAAAATAAAATCGTACATTTATGTAATGCACTACAGTAGCTGTAATTTGAAATATACCGGGTCGCTACAAAGTATGGAACCAGCAGGATATTTCAAGTACTGTTCGACCGATATTTCTGAAAATGTACACATTGGCCTATGGGTAATAAAAATGCATTTTCTGGAATTTTTTCGAGATATGGGCGCAAGTTGCATTGAACAGGATATTTTTCTTGGTTTCAAAAATGTATCACACTTATACAATTTATTGCTTCTGAGTTGAGCAAAAACCATATTCGTTATCGCTAAGTAAAAACAAAAACTCCAGCTGTCTCCATATTCCTCGCGACTGGTGATAATTTTTCATTGAAGATGTTTGGTTATGGAGATAGAAGACGAAGTTATTCGGAAGTTGTTGCACTCTACAATGCAATTAATGCAGATCGGTGAACCAATTGCCAGATCAACAGTTATTAGAACACTGCAGCGTTTTGACGAAACCGGCGGCGGCGGTGTTAAAAATCGTCAAAAACCAGGACGTCCAAAGGTTGCTACGAGTGAGGAAAGTAATTTGAATGTCCTTTTAGATGTGCAAGAGAATCCCAAGTTTTCCGTACAACAGCGTGCTCTCACTCACTATATTAGCAGAAGATCTGTTCAGAAAATTGAGCGAAGATGATTTCGATCGTAAGATAGCATTTTGCGAAACTGCTATGAACATGATAGATGAAGACAGAAACATTTGAAATTGGATTATGTTTTCTGATGGACAGACTATATGCCCCAATGGTAATGTGAATAGACATAATTGCAGATATTGGTTGGACACGAATCCACATTAAATGGAACAAGTGCACACACAACACATTTAGAAAGTGAATGTCTGGTGTGGTATTATCGGTGAGCACATTATTGGGCCTTTTTTCATCGATGGAAATTTGAATGCGATCAAGTATTTACAGCTCTTGTGCGTACACATTATACCAGAACTTATTCGCCTGTTCTCTAATCGTGAAAATTCTGCATGTCCTGAACAGATATGGTTTCAGCAAGATGGTGCACCGCCGCATTTTGCAGTCAAAGTTGGTCGATATTTGATCGCGATATTTCAAGACAGATGCCCAGCACGTTCCCCTGATCTGATGCCGCTTGATTTTTCCTGTATGGGTATCTGAAAAATCGTATTTATGCTGATCGGCCATATAATGCAGAAGATTTAAAAGGACAAATAAGGGCAGAAATTCGGAACTTACCTCCAAATATTCTACAAAGAACATTAGAAAACTTTTACTCAAGCTGCATTACTGCCAGGAACTAAATGGGGAACATTTTGAGCATCTTCTGTAATGTAAATCTGAAAAGATACTGCAATTTTCAGGGAATCATGTTTTTTTTACTTTTTGGGTACCCGCAATAAATTGATTAAAAAAATCAATTTAACCCCCTTCCCATTTAAAAAAATGCAACTGAAATATCCTGTTGGTTCCATATTTTGTAACGATGCTGTATAAGGCAAACTAGGCGTTCCATAGGAGTTAGATTTAAAGAGCATATAGCACACTCCAGGTTTGGGAGATTTGATAAATCAAGAGTCACCCAACATAATATTAAACGTACAGCGCAACTCATTATAAAAGCCTAAATTTAGTACTGAGTTCAGATTAGATCCAATTCCGAGATCCGCATTGTTCATACTTTTTGATGACTTGATTCCACCTTCGCTGAGAATTTGGTGATAAGAATATCATCCGGTTAAATCCACGCTTACTTTACTTTACTGAAGATAGCAGCTTAGTTACTGAAACACGTATTTAGTTTTTCTAAATTACTGCGGTTTTCGTATATCCTTTACATTGTAAGTTAAATGACAAAAATAAACAATGAAATAGACTTGTCATCATTTCAGACGATCATGGAGATGAAGACTCGATGCAGGTTCTGGAGGAACTAGAAAACATCGACGATGATTGTGACAAACACGGGATACAATTCGTGAAAATCGATGATGTAGCCGCGGTTAAAGAATTTGGACTGGATGAACTTCCTTCAGTTGTATATTTCGAGAAGGGCATCCCTAATATTTATGACGGGGATCTGGATGAGGAAGAGGAAATTCTGGAATGGCTCGTGCAGCAACTAGAGAAGGACGAAATAGAGGACGTGACTGATGAGATGCTCGACAAACTGATTAAGGAAGGAAAAAATCTGGCAGTGTTGTTCTGTAAGTATCGCAAACAAGCGCTATATTCGCAAAAAATATTTTGTTCCTTCGTGTTGCAGACGACGGTGATGATCGCAAATCTCAACGCGCCCTCAACGAATTAGAAAATATCGACGACGAATGCGATCAGCTTGGCGTCGTTTTCGTGAAAATCGATAACGATGAAGAAGCTAAAGAATACGGCATCGAGAAGATTCCCTCTATGGTTTATTTTGAGAAAGGTATTCCGATGTTGTACGAAGGAAACTTGGAAGACGAGGAGAAGGTGCTGAAATGGTTGGAACACCAGGTCAAGAGCGATGAAATTGAGGATATTAACAACGAGATGCTCGATATTATTCTTGAAAAGACACCATACGTGGCAGTCCTGTTTTGTAAGTGTACATCCGAGAAATTTTCGTATAAAACTCATTTGATTTGATTGTAGATGACAAAAACCAGAAGAAGAGTCAGAAAATTTTAGCAGAACTTGAAAACATAGACGACGAGTGTGATGAAAACGACATAGCCTTTGTCAAAATTGATGACCCTGAAGAAGCTAAGGAGTATGGTATTGATCACATTCCAAGTTTAGTATTTTTCGAACGCCAAATTCCAAACCTGTACGAGGGAGACCTCATGAAAGAAGAGGAACTTCTTGGTTGGCTAGTCCATCAGAAACGACATTCTGAAATACCAGACGTTACCGATGAAATGATGGAAAAATTAATAGAGAATACAAAATACCTCGCCGTACTCTTTTGTAAGTATTCCAGATTGCGTCACCACCTCATTATATCAAGAAAAACTCCTTTCAGATGACAGGGACGACAAGCAGGATATCCGGGTGTTAAATGAATTAGAAAACATAGACGACGATCTAGAAAAAGAAGGCATCGTGATAGTCCGAATAGACAATGACGCAGAGGCTAAAGAATTTGGAATTGATCACTTGCCAACACTAATTTACTTCGAGGATAAGATTCCGTCTATCTACGAGGGGGATTTAATGAACGAGAACGAAGTGCTCGAATGGCTCGTCGAACAAAAATCCTCGGCCACCATCGAGGAAGTCACGGATGAAATCCTCGAAGACTTAATCGAGGAGCACGAGTACGTCGTCGTGTACTTCAGCGGAAAATGCGAGGAAGGTGAACACTGCGATAAAATCCTGGACGAACTTGAAAACATCGACGACGAGCTGGACGAAACGGGCATCATATTTGTCACGACGGAAGACGCCAATGTCGCGAAGAAGAACGGAATAAAGAAATTCCCGGCGCTCGTGTTTTTCAGAAACAAGGAACCCCTCGTTTACACCGGAGATATCGAGGACGAGGACGAGGTCTTGGCCTGGTTGACTGACGAAAATACGTTGGAGATCCCCGACAGAATCGAGGAGGTCAACACCCGAATGTTGGACAAGATCCTCAGTGAAAACGATTACGTTGTGGTATTCTTCTGTATGTTCAGGAAACCGCGTAACATTTGTATCGTGCTAACAAATACCACTCCTATCAAAAGTTGATATTAGTCAAATTCTTTTGTGAACTGTGATAGAAAATAAATAATTTCTTTCGTCAACTTGTTTGAATTGTCCCGTTCAAGTCTAGAGTGGTATTTCGTTGGTACGTATGGGATGTTTCAACCGCTACACGCTGGTAGTTGAAACATCTTTTGTTAGGTACTAAACCGGTACCTCGTCATTCTCTAGGATTAACTTGACAAATATATTACAGACAAGGAGGGAGACAAGAAGGCGCAAAAGATCCTCCAAGAACTAGAAAACATAGACGACGAATGTGAGGAGAAGGATATAGATTTCATAAAAACCTCTGATGACGGCATTCAGAAAGAATACGGCCTACCTAGTTTACCGGCGCTGGCATTCTACAGGCACCGATTCCGTGATCTTTACACTGGTGACCTGATGCACGAAGAAGCTATTCTGGAATGGATATTGGATCTCCGCGAATCCCCACCAGAAGTGATCGAGAGCGTTGACAGGAAAACGCTGCAGGTTTAAAACTTAGTTTATTTTTAACAAGTTTTTATACGAAGTGAATTTTAGGTGCTGATAAATGACGTTGATCATTTGGCAGTTTTCTTCTATAGCGACAACAACTGTGACGAATGCGAAGAAATTTTGGAGGAATTGGAAACCATCGACGATGACACGGACAAACATGGAATTCAGTTCGTCAAGTCGAATGATGCCAGGCTAGCAGCAGAAATTGGCATATTCAGATTCCCTGCGCTCGTGTATTACGAAACAGGGGTGCCTATTATGTATGACGGTAAGAGACGGAGTTTGTGATAACACTAACTTGAAATATACAAGGAGTTAATTAAGTATGTACCATATCTTTAACAGACGATTCTTCGAATATTTTAAGGCAAAAACTTCATATAAACATGCTTCGTTTTCAAAATATAGGTTTTTTGTTAAATAACGTAAATATCCTTTACCCAATTTTGATTAAATTTGACAGTATTAATACTAGTGTTAATGGGATCATTTGGCTCTGATTTGATTAAATTTATTAAGTTCTGTGGCGTCCAGGAGAGCACCTTAATCAATGTTTTTGACGAAAGAATGTGCGCCACTGACTTTTTTGAAACTTTTATATATTTTTTCTCATTAAGCAACTAAAAATACAACTATTTTGTCTCTTGAATTTTTTTCGTTTCTTGCTTAGTTTTCGAGAAAAAAAATAAATCTGCTTAATTGCATATAGGTTAATATTCTAGTAATTTTTTGTTCAGTGTGGTAGAATTTACTAATAGTTAAATCGCTGATATGCATGGTATGGCTCATGGAAACTCTAATGGAGCAAGACGCATTTATCATGAAAGATTTCCTCAGGTCAGGTCAGGTCAGGTCAGGCATGCCATGCACGGCTATCTCAAACAGGTAGTTTTAATAAAAGATCGACGGTTGTCAAAGGAAGGCCTGTTACAGTAAGAACAGTTCAAATTGAAAAGACTGTTTTAAATGAAACTGATGCCAATCCTCGTACCAGTACTCGGAAAATAGCTGAAGAACTGAATATTACCCATGTCACAATGTGGCACATTTTAGGAGACCAGTAGCTATATCTTTATCATATGCAACGTGTGCAACCTCTATTGCCAAAGATTTGCCTTTAGGACTAGCTTTTTGTGACTGGCTACGCCGTAAKTTACTAAGAAATCTAAGTTTCCTAAGTCAAATATTGTTTACAGATGAAGCTTGTTTTTCTCCCAATTCAATTATTAATTTCCACAACAATCACACATGGGCCGAAAACAATCCACACGCCTTAATAGAAAATAATTTTCAAGAACAGTTCTCGTTTAATGTATGGGTCGGAATTGCCGGTAACCATCTCATTGAGTCTCATTTTCTTCCACCTAAACTTAATGGAGAAGAATACCGAAGGTTTTTAGAATTTGGTTTACCTGGATTTTTAGAAGAAGTTCCAGTTTTTGGATGAAAATTACCATAATCGCTGGATTGGGAGATCAGGTCCAAAACCATGCCCCCTCGCTCGCCCGACATGTACCCCTAGATTATTTTCTCTGGAGAGACTTTAGAGCGTTGGTATACAAAACTTTATATTGAGAGTGAAGAGGATCTACAAAACAGAATCATTAACTCATGTGACATAATAAAAAATACGTCAGGTATTTTCGGTAAGGTGCGTAATTCAATGATGGGGAGGCTAAACGGTAATATTGAAGCCGAAGGGGTCCATTTCCAACACTTAATTTAGTAAAATTCCTTAGTTTAATGTTAATGTTATGTATTAAATTTAGTGCTTATTTGTTGTTGTTGAATAATTGTAAATACAAATTAAGAAAAAAAATTCCAAAGGAAATGTTTCTCCATATTTCTTGTGTGGTCCAGGAACATGCAATTAAGTGAACTTTTTTTATCGAAAACTAAGCAAGATACGATAAAATTCGAAAAACAAAAAAGTTGTATTTTTAGTTGCTTAATGTGAAAAAAATATAAAACTTTAAAAGAAGTCAGTGGCGTACATTTTTTTGTCAAAAATATTGATTAAGATTCCCTCCGGGACGCCACTGAACTTAATGAATTTAATCAAATCAGGGCCGAATGAG
Organism: Rhyzopertha dominica; assembly: GCA_025024175.1. NCBI lineage: Eukaryota > Metazoa > Arthropoda > Insecta > Coleoptera > Bostrichidae > Rhyzopertha > Rhyzopertha dominica. The sequence continues at coordinate 75,887,040 of QCXZ01000137.1, forward strand.
CCCCTTATCACTAGTATTAACACTGTCAAATTTCATCAAAATTGGGTAAAGGATATTGACGATGTTTATGAGTTAACCACCCTGTATTTTGAAAACGAAACATGTGTTTATGTGAAGTTTTTGTCTTAAAATAATTCGAAGAATCGGCTGTTAAAGTTATGGTACATACTTAATTAACATACAAACTTATAAATACCGACTTAGGAATAAGAACAACCCCAGTAATTATAGTTTTATTTAAATAAATTTTAGTACTCATGTTTATTTTTATTTTTGGTCTTTATAAAGAGCAACACAACTGCCCATCGTTAAATAGGTAAGTGTTTTTTCGAACTTCAGGAGCCTCCCCAATAAGACAATGAACGACTGCATGTGGCCAAAGTTTCTTTTGACTATTTTGATCAAAACAACATCAAATATCTGTGTAGAAGATCGAGAACTGCAAAATTTACCACATTCTCCACAGGTTTTAGCGGAGCTTTACGTGAATGCTGCATCCATTATTAATTTCTTTTTTTTGCTATTCGATACTCTGTTCTTTAATGCGTTACTTTTCTTGTCCCAATAAACATTGTACACCAAAGCTTATTTAAATAGAACAATTATTACGGGTGTTCTTATTTATATGTCCTTCAGTGTAGATAGTTCTGTACAGAAACGAGTAGCTTTCATCTGTAGTAGGTATCCAAAAAGTTACTTGTACTAACACTAACGTTGTTTTATAGGAAACCTTAAAAACGAGGACAAAGTTCTGGAATGGCTTGTAGAACAGAAAAGTAAGATCACTAAGTATATAAAATCAATTGTCAATATATCTCATAATTCAACAGTAATTCTAAATTAACTTTCACTTCAGCGCAAATTTGCTTTGCTTTTGTGAGAGCGAGAGAGCTTGCATGAATGCTGCATGTTGACACAAAGTGACAGGGTCGCGGGGTTTCAGATAATGATGATGATGATGACGACAGCAGTAGCAATGATGATGATGACGATGACGACGACGATGACGACGAAAGTGATGATGACAGTGCAGATAACAGATCCCTCGAACTAGATGATTTGGTTAAGGGTTTAATTCCAGGTAAACGTGGAGAGTCTGGTAGAAATTTGGTCACAACAAAAACCCCAAGACGGTGTATAGTGCGCCACCCTGTCTGTGCTTGTCCTTCCCCTCCCGCTGCATGCTGGACATAGTGTCAGACTCACTCCTCTGTTATCGTCTTGAGTTACTAACTGCTAAAATTTGCTGTTAATATTTCAAATTCTGCTGATATTTTGAGTGAATTCTGACATTATGTTTCCTGCTGCAGGCGATGGTTGCTTCTACGTTGGACTGGGAGGGAAGAACAAGTTCCCAAGCTCTTCCTACGAACCCTATCAGTGCTGTCCGAACAAGCCAAGCAGGGGAAGCAAAGTGCCAAAGATGACACCCGCCCCCAATCCAAAGCAGGTGACGGCCAAACCCTCTCGTCCAAAGCCCGCTCAAACGGCCGGCCGTCCAGCTGCACCAAAACCCTTCGAGACCGCCAGAAAAGACGCCAAAACTCCAAAATCCCCCCCTCCAAAACCGGCACCCACCAAAGTTCCCCCCAAACCGCTGAAAGAGCCGGCGAAGGAAAAAACTGTCGGTAAAGCAGAGAAAGGGAAAGGCAAGAAAGGCTTTTTTGGGACCGGTAAATATATTTGGTGGTGGTAGTAATCGGAATCTAATCGACACCCCCTGTTCTATGATAAAGCGTGAGGTCAACTGCCCATGTGATCCAACGATCTACTACAGTCTGTCCACACTATATACACTGACTCTCTTTTAATTCATTGTTCCTATGGCTTTCGAACAAGACTGTGTTCCGCTTAACTTGAACTTAGGGATAAGTTGTCATTCTAAACCAATCATTAGCTGCTCTCATCGCTACCTTTAGTTAGTTCAGCCTGTCTTAATACTGTTGCTATTGTAGTTTATCATCATTTCATTAAAATCGCAATGCAAGACTGTCACAAATGCCTTGTTTTACCATAACAATTATATAAATATGTACAACAGTGTCAACAATTTCTACAGCACAGGATTAATCCTTTGTGCTGTAGAGACTGTTCGTCTATAATCATGTAATGGAACTGAAAGGGGCTCTACGTGTTTGCATTACATGGTTTATTTATTGATATGAACTGTCCAGCTGTTCACTTCTTAACTCAGTGGCATTTTATTTATTGGTGTTGGCGCTACTATCACTGCCATGCACCTCGCATGTTGATAACAACATACGATAATGTAAATGTTAATTATCTCTTAATAAATTGTTTTCTATTACTGTTACCTCTAGTTTAATTGATGTCGATGTGCAAGCTTTTATGCGATCGTAGGAAGACAGCATGATGAACATGTTTAGTGTTGTTGCTGCTTGATATACATAATCGCTCTTTATCGGTAAGTCACAAATGTAATACTTTCTGTTCTGTGATACGCCATTCCAAAGTTTTGTTACATGCCGAACATCTTGTATAAAATCTATGTTATGGGCTTACTTTGTACAGGAAACTTACTCGACGAAAACGAGGTATTGGAATGGATGATGGACCAAAAGGAAGATGAAAGCATAGAAGAGATCGACAGAGATACTCTTAATAAATACATAGAAACCAAGGAGTTCTTAGCAGTCGTATTTTGTAAGTAAACAAGAAATGTTATATAGCTCTAAGGTCTTTATGTGTATTTTTGGGATAACTTATCCTTAAAACATTAACAAGGTAAATTTTACCTTGCAAAGACCAAAGTTATTCTTGAGGAATGGAAAATCCATGAACTGTATGCACAGAATACATTCAACTAATAAAAATTAAGAATTCAAGCTGGATCTCCTTTAATATGTTTTTATCACTTCGAGAAAATTTTATCCAGGATTATTTTTTGGAGTCATATACAGGGAGAACGAAAAAATAAAGTTGTTCTAATCGTCCCACATCATGACGCCTTTTAGAAAAAAACAAATCTGTAGACAAATTTTAATCATCAAAAATCAAAACATATGCATATGCAAATGTAATCTACAGTTCAGTACAGTTCATTGGGATTGATTTAATTATTAAGGTGTTATAGTTATGTGTTTGGATATTGCTACTTGCGTTACCAAAAATGAAATAATCACTGCTATATAGCATGTATTAAACTTTTTTATTTAAATTACTTACACCTTCGTGTTGATTTACGAACTGTTCTTCTGTATGTTGTGTTAAATGCTGTTTTAGATAATAACAGTCATCCAAATAGGCTTCAAACACTTACATTAAGCAATAAATATTTAAAAAATTCTTCCAAAATCTCACGTCTTAAATAGGCTATCTACAGTGTCCCCCTATCCCCTGACTTTTTTTGTTTCAAATTTTTATTTTAACCTCAACGATTCACATTCCAAAATATTTTAATGTGTATTTATACACTTATATATGCAGTCGTGTTTGTTGTTGGTCTGTTTTATTCTTTTAATTTTTGATCCAAACACGTAATTATTTCATAACTAGTCGTCTTTCTGAATAATATTTTTCATATGCCTATAGCTTTATTCCTGTTAAAACGAAATCCATCTATAAATCTGAAATATCCCCATTGAAATTAATAGATCAGCCCACAATTTCTAAAGATTATCATACTTTTCTTTTTAAACTCCGAGAATTATGTTATGCCAATCTTGTGATGGAATGCTGACTTGACACTTTTTGCAGTTATTCAGCTAAATGTAGAAGCAATCAAAGTGTGTAGATGTTTATTAAAGCTATTATATTACAAGCTTTTTAGCAGAAGATATTCATGTATTGTTTTAATTTTTATGTCAGCAGCTTAGGTAATATATTTTTTTCGAGAGAAACAGTGCAGTAGGTAGCACATTATTCTGTCACTAGCAGTGTAAAACTCTTTTGAGCTCTAGAATCCAGATAAATAGTTTATTTACAAAACAGTAATGCATTGATATTCTTCGAAATTACTTCCTGATAATTCTAGTTAATTCACAATTTGCTTGAGGTATAATAATGTCAAAGACGTTTTTCTATTTCATCCAAGTAGCTGTGCGATAATAACGCTTCTCTTTGCGAATTGCACATACAATAGGTCTGCCAATTCCTCTTTCAACATACTATAGATATATGTTTGTCATAGAAACCCTCCTAGTAAAAAAATGGGATCAAATAAAGCAAAAATAAGTTTTACATTTTAAATTTGAAGACGAGGATATTGAAACATTTTTAACTCCCTTCCAAGTGGCATAAAATTCAATATATTTTGCTATTTATCAGTATTAGGTAGAACTTCTCAAATCAACATCACTTGGGGTTTTCAAATTAGTCCTCCATTTTGAAAGTGAATTTGATACTGATATAGTCAAAGACTATAACACACTCTGGTTCATAAAATCGTTCTCTTACCTCAAACTTCTAATATGGCGCTGAAAACATCATTAAACCATTTTAGATAAAGAAGAGGACCCACTCAGTCCACGAATTTTGAGGCATCTGGAGTTAATTGACGACGAAGCTGCGGAATACGGAATAAAGATAGTCAAAATGAAAGACCGTCTGATGGCCAAGAAATACGGTTACAGAAATCCACCAGGCATCACGTATTTCAGGAAAGGCAAACCAATCAACTACGACGGAGATATAGACGACGAAGAAGAGGTACTCGATTGGCTGACCGATCCAGAGAACATGGAGCTAACGGATCATATCGAAAGAGTCAACAGAAAAATGTTCGACAAGATCAGGCAACGCTCTGACTATCTTGCCGTGTTTTTATGTAGGTTCGAAGGCGATTTCAAAGTGTCGTACTCAAGTTATGTGTTCCAGACAGCAGCGACTGTAAGCAATGCCCCAGGGTCCTTACTGAGGTTGAACACATCGACGATGATGCTGATGCAGCCGGAATCAACTTCGTAAAGATCGATGACAAACGACTGGCGAAGGAATTTGGAGTATTCGCCTTGCCGGCGATCCTCTTCTTCAAACTGGGAACCAAGGAACCGGTGATATACGCCGGTGATTTATACGATGAACAGCAGATCTTGCAGTGGTTGCTGACTCAGAAGGATCCGTCCGGGGACATCATTGAAGCGGTGGAGGGAGAGACGCTCTTGGATCTCATCAACAACGAAGACGCTTTGGCAGTTTACTTCTGTAAGTAGCCCTTAACGTCTGCTTAATAAACGAAAGCGCCTAACTAAGCTATTCGCGCTGAAATAAAGAAATAAAATGGCAAATTAGTGTATATGTGCTTAGGGAACAAGACGTTTTGCGATCTGTGCGAACAACAGAAGCATCATTCGCGCAAGGCTAGCCACAAAATCCATACCGAGTCAGAGGAGGACAATCTTTGCAAATCTTCAGCTAACGATGGTATTTTCCCCTGTAGTTTTAATAGATTGTTTTATTCCAGTTGTATTTCATGGGGGATGCTCTCACAACTGTATTATACACTATACATGTACACCTACAATTCGAGACTCGATGTTTTAGCGCTCTCATTTCATCCCATTATATTCTGCACACTTGCAGTTAGCCTCAGGAACATTCTCATATCCGACATCGCAGACTATAAAGTACTGAACCTTTATGTGATTAAAAAATAGTGTTAAGGGTGTTTATGACAAATTAGAAATTACTACAAGCAATTCGTTTAGACAAGAACGTCTTTTTTGATCTTCAAGTATATATAGTGTGCAATAAAGAAAGAAACACACGATATTTCGAAGACCCCGTACTTGTACCCGTGGAACACATTAATACGAAGCGCCCTGACAGGAGTCCAACACCTGACAATGACAACTTCATATAAAAAGGATATGGGCATGGGCGTACCGAAGGGGGGGCAGCTACCCCCCCCCCCTCCCCTGAACCTGGGTTGGCAACTCTGGTCCCTTCCAATTTCCCATACATTTAGCTGGTTAATTATGTGTGTACACCTAAAAATTATCTTATTTAGAAAATAGTAAATACAGTTAAATCTATAGGCAAGTGTATTTCACAATTCATCCAGAACTCATATCTGACTCCTGCAAACGACCTTCTCTAATAAGTCGTCAAATGGTTTCCAAGCTTAATCGATGCCATGTGCGTTTTGAAGCTGTAAATGCAATATTTTTGTTGTTACGTCTTTGGGCGGATATAGCTTTAAAAGACTATGTTGGTCAGGATGAGTCATAACACGATTTCTCCTTAGTTCAGCTCTTCTATCTTTTCCTATAAAGATTGTTCAACTAACTACTGTTACATGGAATGACATCAGAATCTGTCATATATTCGGTGATAACTCTAACTTTTGTACCAAATTTATAAATTCACATTACATTTTAACAATTTATACAAAAAAAACTCATGTTTATGAAAGTCAATTTATTTAATACAAGTTTTAGGGATCCAATAAAAGCATTATCAGCACGAATTAAAACCCTGTGTGTTGCTTAAAATGCAATTAAATATATTTCAGTTTATTTAAATGAAGCTTAATTTGGTTAAAATATTAAGTAGTCGGTTAATTTTTGAGAGCAATGCACTGGCGATCTCAGAAGGTTGGCTTGACGCATAATGCTGAGGCATTTGTCATTCTGAGTTTTAATAATGCTAGTTCGATTCTCTTTCCCTGGGGCGTAAATATTACATTTGTATCTTTAGGACCTATACATATGAACTCCCAGCTTAAATTTCTAAAACTTCTGGTGTGAAAAGTTGAAACTGTACTAATAACGCATCGGTTAATGCATTAGTCTTTGATATGTGTTAATTCTGAATCAGAAATCGTGCTCCTATTAGTAGAACTCTTTTTCCTTTGGTACTTCGTATGATGTCATTATACATTATATGGACCACGGATCTTTATTCTCCCAAATAAAAATGTATCAACTCATTTTTTGTTAAACGCGAGAGGGCTGTAACTGAATGCGCCTCACCTAACTGAGTTCATCAATAACGAAATTAGTAATAAGAAGGCTTTGTATGATCACTGTACATAGAAAACATATAAATAATTTGGGTCTTTATTTCACAGAAGGTGTTTTAAGTCGTCTTGCGGAAAATCCACGAAGATTATTCATGGAATAAATACTTCATTAATTAATCTTCTTAAGGCTTTCACAGCCGGCGTTGGATCTGGTAATGATTTCTTCCGGGCTGTTATGCCGTGGTCCAAAGTGTCCCTTCTTCTCATACGTTTCGCTGCTCTTTGCTGGCAGCATCTTCAGTGATGTTCAGGTTTCGCATTACCAGAACTTCATCAATTAAGCTGGGTACGCCCATGCATATGGGTATCATTTAAAACTGCTGTTGGAAAAACAAATTTGTATTTATTATGTAAACTACAGTTGTCTATGTTCTTACTCAGTTATAATACTATACATACAGGGTGACACTAAAATAGAGGCCGTTACTTGTAGGGTGTGTTCTACACGTGAAAATATGAAGAAAAGTTATCTTGCGTTTTTACATGTGCTACCTCCCTACTGAGTTATAGCCTGTTGAAGATGGACGCTAAATTTACGTTCTTTTACAAGTCAGAAATACTGAATCTTTAATAAAAATGTTTCTAATTTAAACATGAGCCTTGGTTGTACCTTAGTTGGTTTTCAACCCAGAATATGCGGAATTACATTTAGAATGTTCCTGAGTGTTCCTGCTATGCTATGTGGAGAACATTAGTTCCATAATACTTACGAAATTTATCTGTGAAAATAAATAGGTAGGTATTATAACATGACACCAAAAACCGCGTTCTTCCACATGGCACATGTAAATACACACTTTCATGGGTAAAATGCGGATCTCATGCTTTTAATAACGCTTCAGTAGCAGTCCTGTGTTCTAACTCAAGCTCTATCGCTTAACTCAAGACCTTCAGCGTTTATTAAACTGACATGCTTTCTTTAGACGGCGACGATTGTGAAAATTGCGGCGAGGTCCTTGAAGAACTCGAAAATATAGACGACGATTGCGAAAGACACGGCATAACATTCGTGAAAACTAATGATCTTAAAATCGCCGAACGTTATGGTGCTACTGACTTCCCAGTGCTGATGTATTTTGAGAACGGTATCGGCGGTGTATTCGAAGGAGATCTGGCCGAGGAGGAAGAAGTTCTTCAGTGGCTGATCCAACAAAGGACGGAAGATCGCATAGAATTGATAACCAGGGTTATGCTTGAAAATCTCGTGGAGGAGACCCAGTATTTGGCAGTGTACTTTTACAAACAAAACTGTCATATCTGCGAGGAAATATTGGAAGATTTGGAAACAATTGACGACGAGTGCGATGTATATGGTATTCATTTGGTGKAAATACAGGATCCCCAGTTGGCAAAGCGTTACGGGATCAAAACCTTCCCGGCTTTGGTTTATTTCAGGAACGGAAATCCCCTGTTGTTTGAGGGAGATTTGCAGAACGAGCAATCCGTGCTTGAATGGTTGATAGATGACGACAACAGGGAACTGGCAGACGAAATAGAGTCTGTTAACGAAAGGATGTTGTCCAGGTTGCTGTACGAATCAGCGCATCTAGCAGTGTTCTTTTGTATGTGTAAGTGTCCTTTTAGTACTCTCCCGTAACGCCTTATATTTGCAGACGAGGAAGATTGTCCTGAATGTGATGAGATCTTAGAGAACCTGGAGGAAATCGATGGAGAGGCCGATTTGTTCGGAATCGATTTTGTAAAGATCTGCAGTGCCGAGGCTGCTGCAGAACACGGCTTACATACTTTACCGGCCCTCATGTATTTCAGGAAAAACACTCACATGCTGTATGACGGTGACCTCACACAAGCAGACAGGGTCTTGGATTGGTTAACTTCGCAAGACGTTTTCGAAATTAAGAACGAAATTGAAGACGTCAACAGGAAGATGCTGGAGAAGTTGCTCGAAGAGAACGAATTCGTAACAGTGTTCTTTTGTAAGTAGTGAGACAATATCTAATTCGACTTCAATGATTGTCTTGATTATGCTATTTCCATTCTGCAGATTTAGGTCTTCATAAAATTATGCAGAAAAAATATAATATATTGGTCTTAGTCTTATTAAACTAGCCGAAGCTGTGTTAATATTATCTGTTTATTGCCCTTAGTATTTAACCTAATTTATTTTACAAAAAAAGATGCCGTTTAGTGTATGGTACAACTTTAAAATTTTCTTTATTCTATGGTTTATTTCCACTTCACATGACTCATTTCGCTGTATAATTACACGTAGATACTTAAACTCGTTTACGTGCTGTAAACGTGTACTGTGAATTCAAATATCTAAAGTTTTTTCGTCTTGTGATGGTACCATTACTTTTGATTTTGACAGGTTGATCTTCATTTTATATTTACCCACATCCTTCCACATCTGTATATTATTTTTCAATTCATTTCCTTTTGAGGCAAATATCAAGATCGTCAGCGAAAGCACACTCCAACAGGTTACAGGTTTCTATATCCCAGTAACATTTTCTTTGCCAGTGGCTTACATTATTTTATTACTTCATCCATGAAAATTATAAATAGCTACCTCATATCATTACATATTTACGTTATCATTGTACTTATCACGCAATCAGTTTCTTAGCCACGTGCTTCTTAGCTAGTATTTCCCATATTTTTTACGCGTACGTGGTCGAACGTTTTTTCCAACTCAATGAAACATATACATATCTTTACTTTAGCTATTAGCTTTCTTAATCATTTACATGAAACTAAATAAATAATCCTGCATGTTATAGCATTTTCTAAAACCACTTTGCGGTGGTAATAATTGTGGTTACAGTGGACTTCTTCCTGTATTCGGTTATAGACGTTTCCTAATACACTGCAAAGATATTTTTTTTATAACTTTGACAATCCATTATATCTCCCTACCTATATAGTAAATGTAACTATGACACTTACAAGCCAGTCTTCTGGTACTTTACCACATGTCCATGTCTTTCTGCAGACTTCTAGCAGAGTCCCTTCTCTTCTTATTATTATTKTTTAGTATCTCTATTACAATGCAGTCATGTCAAGCAGCTTGGCATTCTTAATTTTCCTTGTTGCCTCTTACTTTTTTCATCGCTTTTGYACTCTTAGACTTTCGAGGACTCTTCGCTTCTAYAACTAATTTCCTTACTGTCTACGGATCTTTATTCCTTATACTTTAGTCTTTTCTTTGCTTTTACTTCAAGTCTGTTAACCTGTTTCCGTGCCTTATTTAATATGACATATGCTTTGTAGCAGCGCTTTACAAAAGTTTTAAAGGATTTTCGGACTTCCTCTACATCTTTTAAGCCTTCTGTAATTTCAACACAGAATACATCTACGTTCCAGAATTTCCTTATATTTTTAAGTATTCCTAACGATCATGCTCTACAAACCTTATAAGTAGGATGCCATTGTCATTTTTAATATTTAGCGAATACTCAAAGGTTTGGGATGCAGAAAGTGGAGTAATATTATTTCGAGAAGCATTGCTCTTTTTTGCGCAATTTTCCTATGTCTATGATCGTATTTTTCTCATCTTCAATAATTTATTTCCCCATAGTGCTGCAAAGTGCTTAAATGAAAGTTAAAGTTGTAAATCCACCTAACATTCGATCTTGCCTAGACGAGCACAACTCCGAAGAGAGCAAGATAATAACGGAAAAACTCGAGAACATCGACAGCGAGACCGACAACTTCGACATAACCTTCGTGAAGATGGCTGATCCCCGATACGCCAGGAAATGGGGTGTGACGCATCTGCCCGCGATCGTCTACTTCCGAAGACGCTTCCCCAACATCTACAGGGGGGACCTGCATTCCGAAACGGACGTCCTCGAGTGGCTCAGGAAAAACCGGTTCCGACAGCCGGAGCTCAACATCTTCATGTACGCCTTGATGGCCATAAGCATCGCATTCGTGGTGTACACTGCATTCCTGCTGCAGTGCTTCAAGCCGCAGCCCACGCAGCTGGTTCCTCATCAGAAACAGCAGTAGGAATCGGACGAAGAACAATGGTTCGGTCGGAGGAGTTCCAAAGAAGGAAGCCGTGGAGATTTTGTAGTTTTATTGATGTAATGAGGGCAGTGGCGGTTCCGAGAGTAGTCGGAGCGCAGAACACCAAAATAATGCTTTTTAAAGACCCCCTATACAACTTAAACGTATACAAACAAATTTGGGCAATTATCACGTACACTGATCAGCTGAAATGGAATTTGGAGGAAGCGATTTGTGCAATTTTTAAAACGTATGTGCAGATAATAGTGGTCTATCAGAAACATTTCAATATTTAAAAATATATAAAAATATATACGCATGGGCACAACGTCTGGGACAACTACACTTATTTTTCATAATTCGTTGATGCTTCAGTAAAAATAACGATTGAAATATTTTAAAAACTTTATAAATCGTAATATCCAAAAATTATGGAAAATCAGACTTTTCAGCATTTACGATTTCAGATCTAATCGCGACCTTAAAATTCTAACTTACCAGATAATTTTACTTGAAAATCGCCTTTTGTATGTATGTCTTTAAGTTGTATAGGGGGTGTTGAATTGAGGTAGCTTACGCTCCGCCTAGAGACGAGATATGGTGGCTCAAATTTCCCTTTTGTAGTAATTTAATTCGGGCAACTAGAAATTTGGAAATTAAACTCTATAAAGTAGTATTTTTTATTTGTTCACTTGAAATTGTTGAGCTACTTCGATTAATCGCAACCAAATTAGCGTCAACTGAATAAATATTGAAACACATATACTCCCATAAGTGTACAGAACCATAGGTACCACTGTTGAAATCTATACATTTATACAGTCGCGTTTTCCTTTTAATCTGAAGGTAACAGGTATTCCTTCAAATTATTTCTTTAGTAGAAAATAGAGAATACAGTACCCCGTTGCCAAATTCAAGGGACGGTCACTGCAGTATATTTCAAGACGTAAGTTTGTATTGCGTACAAAATTTCCATGTTTTCTTTCTGCAATCGGCTTAGAGACGTTTAATCTCGAAATTTTGTATATAACTCACTGCCCTGCATTAGTGAATGATGGATGACGTGCGTGAGTGTGTGACTATGGTGCATCTTCTCGCTTAAACGTCTCAGAATAAGGACTTTATCGTTTTCATTAGTTTTTCTTGAGGTGCCTCATATCCGTGTTGTACATGACTTTTCACCAGATTTTTATTGTATATTTTATGATTTATTTATATGTATGTATATATCAAATTTCCGCAGATTACTATTACTGCCAGCCATGTGTCACAAATAAGGTAATATACTCTAACAAGGAGCATTTTCAGAGTCGTCGAAAGTAACTAGCATGTTACCTTTCAGGTTCGTAAAAATAAAACAGAGATGCCTAAGTTTCTATTTCTGCATAGCCTCATCGTCGTGGTTGATTCAAGTAGTTAACATACTAACTTGTCCTGGACCAATCTTCCTCCCATTTCTTCATGATCAAGCGTTCATTGTACCTACGCATTTGATGCAAATTTACCACAAAAAGAAAAATATTTGCAAATCATTCCCAACTTAAGTTAATTCCGGGTAGCCTGCGGATGTCAAAATATGTTGTACATTTTAGGTGGTAAATTGTAAATAGGTGCTGTTGTAAATAAAGAATGTTACATATATATACGAAATTTTTTGTTTACTTGGTAAAAAAAATTGGGTACACTTAGCTATGTGCGTTTTTAAAAAATCGGGTGAGTATAAAACATAAGCTGATAATTATGTTATCATTGATTGTGTTCTAGGTAAATAAGTTCAATAAACCTAGCATATGTTTTTCGGGTTAGAAAGGAAATCGTAGCTAGATGGCTAGACTATGAACAGTGAACATTGTTACAGAAATAATGTTTTTAGTAGAACATATGCAGAAATTAAAGAGCAGTTTGAACCCCAAAAAAATTAGTTAAGATATCTTTGCTTGTGTATTTTTGGGATATAGGCAGAGATTATTTTAATAAATGATTTGCAAAATGCTTGAATATTACAAGACTAAAAATTATTTTCAAAGTCGAGAAAGAAAAAGATCTGATAATGTGTTCTAAACAACAAAAGTCTTTTTGGACAATTATTTTTAAACATTCTTTCCTTGTATTAATTCTTCATTTATGATTGTGCAGTGCTTACCCAGAGATGTGGATATCCCATATTTTAGGGAGATGGTAGCTGGACTTAATATTCTCTTAAAGCCATTTTTAGAACTTAAAAATTTGCTCGCCTATTTCTCTATGTAATTTTTTGCACGTCACATATTAAACCATTTTTCCAGTTGTGTCTATTTTGATTGTATTCTTAGTGCCAAATGGCATAATGGTTTAATTTCTTAGATAATAAGAGCTTGAATGACAAAAATACATATGTTTCTATTTAAATAAATAACTTCACTTCCCGTGTCGCAATCATAATCATTAATAAATGTTTAGAACTAAATTTGGTTAGTTTTTAGATTTCCTGTTATCGTATGATCAACTGTTTCCGAATTATTATATTTGATACTAAGTCGCATTATATATAGATGGGGATAATTTTACCAATACATAAAAAACACGAAAAAAGACACAAAAGGATGTGGGAACTATAGAGGAATGACATTGTTAAGTGTAGTAACGAAGAGAAGTTACAACAAAATGCAGAGTTGTGGGAGAAAGAACTAACAAAACATTTAATGTTAATAAATACGAACAAGACTAAAACAATGGTCATAGGAAAGGAGGAGAAAAGGATAGACATAACAATAAATGGGAAACAAATAGAAAAAGGAAACCTAGGAAATAAATGAAAGAATCAATAATGCAATAAAGGTGTACCACTCATTACTTAAACAGAGGGATGTTAAGTGACTTTTAAATAGACTACAAGCAACATAGATGAAATACTTAAGACGTGTTAAAGGGGTGACTAGAACGGACAGAATAAGAAACGACAGAATCAGAGAACTGGAAATATAGTCAATTAAACAAACTATGGATGAAAATAAATTAAAGCGGTTTGGGTACCTGGTGGCAATGAATGAGAAAAGGCCAGCAAAACTAGTATGGGAGGCAAAAGTACAAGGAAAGAAACAAAGAGGAAGACCACAGAAGACATGGAACATGACAGTGGCCGAGGCGTTGAAGAAGAGAAACCTCACCTGGGACGAAGCTAGAAGAATAGCAAAGGACAGGACTAAGTGGAATAATGAAAATAATGACGGTCATGTGAGTTTGTGGATCAAGAAAGGATCCATATTATTGTTTTTGACACACACAAACTATGATACTTATTAGGCTACCGCTTGAACGCATGTAGTGCTGCCTAAGTGCATGGAAGCGCTCAAGCATAATTTTTTTATCAGCCTAACAATGACTCACACTAGGTTATCAGACTAATTAAGCAGATTACGCAAACTTGCGCAGCCAGGTAAAATCTAATTTCCAAGAAGCCGTTATCAGTTGCGACCGCGGCTTTGTAGCTGCCTGCCAAACCAAACGACATTTCCGTTCATTTTCGGTCCATGATTGGAGTTTTTTTACCTTTTTTGTTCTTACTCAGTTCGTCACACCGGTACCTGCAGGCATGCGCAGCGGAAAGAAGGTTTGAGTGAATGAAATAGTGAAATTACAGAAACTGAGCCTCGCAGACCATCATAGCATAGGTGGAAGCAGGTGGTTGTCGTGCGAGTTTGTAACGTGACATTTATAGTGAGCTCGACGTCATCCCGTAGGGTTTCGGAACAGTAAGTAAATATTGTTTGTACACGTCATTTTTTAAATTAAAGTTGCGTTTCTACGGGTAACATTCCACACAGGCTTTTTGTGTAATACAAAAAACAGTTTCCTTGGTACGGTATCTTTGTTTCGGACTTGAAGGAGCATTTTTCGGCAATAATTGTAAAAATCAGTAGTGCTTCGATATTTGTTTGTGTAAAATGACATCACATTTCTTTTTACCACTATTTTTATTAACAAAATGCAGAACATTGTCGTTCTCATATAAAAAACATCTCATTTTATCGCAAGAATCTGAGATAAAAGTTCATTTATTAAGCGATACACTGGTATCCATCCAATTGGATTTAGATTTATTTTCATCCATGATTAAGTCTGGCTTTGCTCTTATCATTTATCTAATCCAGGAAAAATGATCTACTAAAGCATAGTATGAATGAAAAATTTGCTCCTTGAAATAAAAGGCAAACAAGTTACTAAATAAGTTAAATGATCTTAAAGTTGCACTCTTGTGAAAACTTCTAAGTTAATAAAAAGCCCGGAAACAAGCTGATCGCTTTGAATGTGCCTTGGTTCAAGATAATTGTAAGATATTTTGAAAATGACGTTTATAGTTAAAACGAACGTCAGAGCTACCTGATAAATATTGTGTAATAAAGCACATTCAAAAGAATCAGCTTGTTTCTAAGCTGCCTAAGTAGTTCCTGAGTTGTGTCACAATTCTAACTGAATAGTAAGTAGGTAACTACACATTGTTTTTTGCAATCGAGGAAAAAGCGTAACAAAAGTTTTCTTGTACGTAAGCATTCTTAAAATCGAGTACTCACCGTCATACAGGAAAATTTCCCTTAGAGATGTTTTGTTTCCTAATCAGTATATCTGCCATTACCCATATAGGTGTCGTGGTCCATGCATTGTTAAACATGTGTTATTGTTATTATTCAAACGGGGATAAATGCAATAGGCCATAAATCCGGTAAAGCTTCCGGCGACAGTACCTACAGGAACCAAACCTCTTTGTATAATGCTGCTCACCGGATGCGTATGATACAAGTGGCGTATTGCAAAAACTGGGGACGATTGTGCATATAACAATACAGTTTTTGATGTACATGATTTATTTAGCTTCGACATAAATGCACAAAACTGAAAAATAGTGAATAGATACAAACGGAGGTCTTTAAGAAAGAATTGCCAGCGAGATAAAAACAAATGATTCTCCATTGGTTTTTCTCAAGGCAAAAATACTTTTTTTTATATTTCCATTCAATTTTAGACCAAAGAATTAAATGGGTTACCCTGCAATTTTTAGTGCAGCTATAAGTTTTTTGCGTAGACCAGTGAGCAAATCACTTAAGCACCAAAAGTATCTCAATGGCAACTTACTAACGGAAGTTAAATAAATATTTTAGTAAGTACTATATCTTATTTGACGTTTAAAACTTGGTTAGGTAGGTGTACGTAGTATAGTAAACTAATTTTACAAGTGAGAATGGTGTTTCATTTTCTTTCTTGTAAATAAATAAAAAATAGAAAAAGTATTGGAGTTAGCATGTCTTAAAATAGTACGAAACATTAAATACAGACCAGGTAGTTCAGGCAAAAGGAAACTTAGAACAAAGCTTCGTAGCTCAACTTTAATTTTACACACATTTTTTTATTCTTGAAGCAAAATAAATTTAGTTAACCGTAATGGGCAATATATATTTAGTGATTAAAGATTTGTAGATAGGTAATATTCGATCTTAATGGACTAATTCAGTAAAAGAATCCTCTTTTTTCCAGCGTCAATCTTTCTCGTAAGAAATAATGTAGAAATAAAATATCGTTTTTATATTTGACGGAACTATTTGCAATATGGAAACGATGTGTAATTTCTGTATTACAACGATATGAGGATGAAAAAATTTCTATTTCCTAAAGAGGACGTTCAATAAAAGTCTAAAGCTTGACTTTAGAGAAAAGAAGAAAAACACAAAAATATCTGCAGATATGGTAATTACAGTTTCCTTCTCTAAAGTGTTTTAACTGAAAAGTATTATCTAAATTTAAAATTATGTGGAACTAAATTTAACCACTTTACTAATTCGTAACAAAGGGTTTTCAAATAAGATATAACTTCAAAATATGTTATGGATAATGTTTTGTACAATTAACAAAAAAAATTAGAATGGCACATTTTTTAACTGTTTGAACAACGTGGGCTCTCTGAAATTCCAACCTTTAACAAGTTGGTAACTTATGATGAAATCAAGATCTTATATTTGCACATCACTGTTAAATTAACACATAGCATTACATATTTTTTTTATTTCAAGTTACTACAAGCAACCGATCATTCTAAAAAGACAGCTCCTCCTATTTGTGTTCCAAAATCTGCATTCTTAAAGCTTTACGGTCTAATTACACTAATCGCATTTCTGAAGTATAATTTGAGCATAAACATAATTGTTTTGCTTTGAATTGCGCTTAATTTGTAAAAGTGAAGTTCACATTAGCATCGTAAATCGTAGCGTATACATAATTTACATGTCATTCATTCTACTTCGGCTGCACAAAGCGTGAAATATATGTTTCTTGTATATTCGAGTGCATCTTATGCGAATAAACATGACATTACAATGTTAGACTTCAACTTGAAATTTTTCAATTGAATAAAACAAATATATGCAGGTATGTACACCTAATTAATATTGAGTATGCACTGAAACTTGAATGAGTTACTAAAAATGGGTTTTCTTGCCTAGATTTAGCTCTGATCTCATTTCGGTTTTAAAAAGTCAAACCCTTGTGTGCTGTCAACTAATGTGAATATCGGTATCCAAGTCTTTAAAATCTAAAATTAGCTTTCTTATACCATATGGACACATCCCTCACTGTTTACGTATAATAAGGGCAATAGACTTCTCAAATGTATCTTTTTTGTCCGGACGTTACACGAAAGTCTTTCGTAATATAATGTTAGTGAGCGATCAGGCTTTCTGCAGCAGTCTTATCTTAGTGGTATTTCAACTAAATTTATAGATACGCTTTTAAATCAACTGCCAAGATTACTTGATTGAGTGTTATAAAGATATTTCGTCACACAAAGCTATGTACCCAACTAAATGGATATTATTTGAAAAGCCAAATTCTACAAAACAGCGCCGTCAAAATGTCAAAATCAATACTTGTGTTATTTAAAGAATGTGTAATTGTTAGAACTTTATATTGTATATTTTCGAACACGTAGATGAAAGATATGGTTTGATTATACTCCCTAGGCAGTGCAACTTTAATATGTGTAAAGCTATACATCGAGATGTGTCCAACCAGAATGCAGCCGAACTGTAAATAGTCCATTTTTTGTAAACAGTGTGTTGTTAATGGACCAAGCTACGTTTCACTTACAGACGTATTTAGCTTTCGCAATAAACACTATTGGGACATACAAAATATCCATCTAGTTACGAAAATGCACTATTAACATAAATTCAAAACTAATGTTGTGTTTAGATAGCGATTCATACGTAAATTTTCTTCAAAATGAACTGTTTTCTTCTTTAGACGACCCGCTGTGTATTAAATATATGATATTAAAGCAAGATGGTCTTTCATGGCACTTTTGCAGACTGGTCAGGAATTACTTAAATACGCATTTCCCTTGGTCATGAATAGGTCATGGAAGTCAAACAACTTGGACTTCTGCGAACCCCTGAATAAATTCCCGTGGATTTTTATCTATGAGGATATTTAGTTTTCTAATTCGGGAGAATTGCAACTTCCCCGTCTTTGTTATCTTAGAAATACACGGTCACAGAGACTTCGATATAAATTAAAACTTTGCAGCGGGATCTCCGTACTTTATACAGTCCATTACAACAATGATGTGCTCTGTGGAACACCAAAACAACATAACAGTATCGAAAAAGGCAGCAGCCGTGAACTTAAAAACATCTGGTGAAACGCGTTCATGACACATCGCCACCATGTCGGGAACAGAAACCTACCGCATGGTGGTACTGTGGGAGAACTGTCCTAGACCTTGACTACTAATTAACAAATTGCCACAAAACATTCAAGGCTGGTGGATTACATGTACTGATCTCAGCATCGACAAATGCAGCATGTAAATTGCTCTTTCTGGTACCTGGGAAATAAAAGTAGCATAGATACCTATGTTACACACTACTTACTTCTTGAGCAACCAAAATTTAAGCAGAGGCACAAAGGTATCTGTTGTTTCCTGTTTCTGAAGTTCTGCATCGTTTTTACTGCATTAATACATTTTAAACTTAAATCCTTTTGTTCAGATTTTCTCTAACACCAAACAATTTATTGATTTCTCTCTTCGGTTATCTTTGTTTTTCACGCATTTAACACTGTACATTTTAGTACTTTTTATCTGGACTAGTTTCTCCACGTGATATTGACACAGAATGTAAAATAACTAATAAAAAAATAATAATTCTGAGTTGAGAAAAGTGTAAATACAATAATTGAGCCTGGTAAAGAACGAAAAGAATGAAAACAATTTTTTTAAAACCATATCTGTTCAGAACGACGCGCAGCATTTTCACGATTATGGATAAATTCTGGTGTAATGTGTTCACGCAAGGGCTGTAAATACTTGACCGCATTCAAATTTCCATCGATGAAAAAAGGCCCAATAATGTGCTCACCGATAATACAACACCAGACATTAACTTTGTTGTTGTGTGGACTTGTTCCATCAAATGTGAATTTGTGTCTATTCACATTACCATTGAGGCAAAAAGTCGCTTGATCAGAAAACATAATCCAATTTAAAATTAGTGTCGTAAAATTCTATCCTACGATCGAAATCATCTTCTCTCAGTTCTTTTACCTAATAAGTGAATTTTGTATGGATGAAACTTCTTTTTTATGGTGAATGAGAGCACGCTGTTGTATGGAACACTTGGGATTCTCTTGCACATCTAAAAGGACATTCAAGCTACTTTCCTCACTCGTAGCAACCTTTGGACGATTCTTAACACCGCCGGTTGCAATGTTTTGGTAACTGTTGATCTGGCAATTAGTTCACGACCTTCATGAATAATTGCATTGTAAAGTGCAACTACTTCCGAATAACTTGACCTTCTATCTCCATAACCATAATCATCATTAAAATTTCGATGCGATCATGTTCAGTTGACTAAGGCATTGCGATGTATAACAAAGTGAATGAAAATGGAGACACCTGGAATTTTTATTCTTACTTTGCGATAACGAATATGGATCCAAGTTTGTTGTAACATTTTTCTCAACGCAGAAGGAATAAATTGGACAGGTGTGATACATTTTTGGAATCAGGAAAAAATATCCTTTTCAACTTGCGCTTATATCTGGGAAGTTAGAGCTGACACGGAATTGAAGAAATTGCAGAAAATGCAATTTCATTACTCATACTTCCATGCACAATTTCAGAAAAATCGGTCGAACAGAACCTGAAATAACCTTCTGGTTCCATACTTTGTAGCGACCTATCAGATAAACATAATAGTTAAGCGATCTGCAAATTCATTGTGCTTTTGAAGGTATAGCAGTTTGTACTTTTTATCCTTCTTCAGTATCTGTTTTCTCTGTTATTAACTTACTAGTTTTTAGCTTTCTTCGATTTCGAATAAATCACCTTGTTAACTGTCAAAATATTGGTAATGAAGATCACTATATCGTCATCCTTGTAGTACCTATGAACTGCACCATCAGCAAGTAAAGCAAAAACAGAAATCGCATTTTTCTAAATGAAGCGTAATGAGGACTTGATAAAATAAATAGTGAATGTAGTGCTCGTTACTTAATTAGTGATGATGTCTGTTGACATTCTTAATACAAGTATAGATGCTTAACTAGTCTACTTCTGCGGCATTAATAACTGTTAATTTATGTGCATTGCACATAAACGTATCTCATTTTATTCTTTATTTCCGGTTTCTTTGTAATATATTTTAAGTAAATAAGAAAACTGTTATAGCCTCTTTTACGCTATGTACTTTCATACTACAAACAATATTGTTCTTTTTCGACGTTTTATATGGCTCTGAAGTCATATTATGAAGAATATATATGGAAGATTAAGCCAGTTCACATACGTGCGTGTGTGGTATATATATTTCCCTTGAACTTAACATATTCACGTTTGAATAATTATCATCCACCAGCCGTATTTCCACACCTTTGCATATAGTTTATCTGCCCACTGGCAAACGTAACTAGTATAGAATTAAGGTAGAAGTAAACCTTGAATGCGTACATGCAACGCATAATCCTGGATTACTGCCTTCAGTCTACAAGCATCTTACATTATGCTACAGAGTAATTACTAAATTAAACAATATTAAAACATGCACGTATGGGAATGTTTTACTCAATATAAGTACACATATCTTGAAACACAAGAAGAAAATAGATTGTTTAGAATTCGCAAAGAACATTATTTGCTTTTTAGATACACTAAGTAATACACCATTTCCTTGAATGGAAAGGACTCCCTTAAACGCATTCTCTCCTTCTGTGCCCTTTTCAAGACTTCATTATGGAGCAAACGTATCGTAAATTGGGTTCCCTGTCATTTAAGATTTGTAAAATGTACATGTGCTCTTTTAATATATTAACTTACGCTCACTTTAATTTTAGTAGTAGGTGTTACCTGTAAAATTGCGTCAGTTCAAAACAGAAGCACCTAAAAGACGGGAGGTTTGCCTATTGTAACGTAACTGACATCACAATGCGAATGACGCACTTTATTACAACAAAATTGCTTTTCTCACAATCAGAACTGGAATAACCACACAGATTGTTCCCCATAGCAACAGCTAACGAAGAATGTTAGTTAATTTATCCCTCTAGTAAGTTGTTGTTTGAATTTCGAAAGGCTCTCTTTCAATCGACCTTTGAAGTACCATTTGTTCTTGATAACATGATAATAGGTAATCATTTTCCTCAAGCTGCAGTAAACCAAGAGCATTACAGTATTAACGTATTACGATAAGAGTTTTTTCTGCTTTATAACGCATGACTAACTTGCATGTGAAATGGAGAATTAAAAAATATGCTTAGATAGAAAAAGCCATATTGATCATCAGATTTATATATCATCCATTTCACTTAGGTGTACGGTTGTATCGGTCTACTGAGCTGCRCTACGAATCAAGTACCACTTTCGCTAAAGAAAGGCAGTTGTGCAATAAAAGCAGAACGAATTACATCGGAAGCACACTAAAAATGCTAAAACTCACGAAAGCGTACTGCAGCAATGTGTAGAATTTAAATTTTCAACTGGCGCGGATTCGTTTTCCTTTTAGGAAACAGACGAATTAAAGCATAAACTAAGAACCTGTCTTTCTTCCTTTCTTACTGGATGAATTCGACTCCTCAAGTGCCTTTTCGTGAATATTTGCTGTCGCCAATAGTGACGCCGAATTTTCTAAAATTAATGAGGAACCAATCAGATACTAATTAGCTTTCCCTTTTAATCTGACTTCCACATAGGAAGCAAGTTTTTACCAACAAATGTGGAACTTATAACTAACTATTAGATTTCATTGGAATGATTTGTCTTCAGGAGACCGTTTTTCACATTGCCAGACAAATTTTTGAGGTTCCCACACTGCACATCTAAAAACCTAAACAGTAATGAACGACGTTTGGCAAAAAGGAGCGACTTGCGGTTCGTGGATCGCGTCACCTCTAACTGTACACGTAACAGATGGCTGGTTGCTGAATTTGTTCCTAGAGAGCATCCCAGCTCCGTACAATAATTACTGTGCACTATTCAGTACCGTTCCAACAGCCACTTCTTTGTGCTCATCTAAGAAAGTAGGAGAGGCTGCACTTACTGGTCACCCATAAAATTTTGGAAAGTAGGTATAGGTGTCGATCATGTTGATCTGTTTTCAACGATGTTAGTGGAAATTGCATCGTTAATTTTAAGCCTCTTAGCCGAGTAATTAAATACAATCCAAAGTGTTCATATGCCAGAGCGCTCGCAGCCTTACCTGAAGACTGGCACACACAAAACTAAAATGGATTGAATGGGGAAAAATTGAAGAAGTTTGTGCAAAAACTTACATGTACTGTTAGTCATCATTACGAAGTACAAAATCAAGAGAAAAAATGTTCTTTCCACTGAGCCAGAATAGGAAAGATTTAATTGCAGATTTGTTAGTATCAGAACAAGCAAAAAATGTTTTCTTTTGTAATTTTGGTGTAAAATCAAAGATATGTATAGCTTTAACACCATAATGGCATTTAAAATTTTATATTTGGCAGAGATTTTCCTTAGCTCTAACAGTAAAAGACCTTGCAGTTTGCCTAATGTAAACTCATTACAAGATAAACTGTGGTTCTTGCAAGAAACGGAATAAAACTGAAATATGTCGTTTAAGACAGACGACATTACCGCACATAGAGATAACCAAGAAGAAAAAAAATATTATAATCAATGATGTTTAACATGAGGTAGTACTCTCAGTCGCAACAATAAATGAAGTTTAAATACCTACTTGAATGAAGACCGATAGAGCCATAAAAATATACGCCGGGTTACTTGGAAACATATTAAAAGTATAACGTCGGTCAGCACCAATTTTTCATGCTAAGAATTCATGGTTGGCTGAGCACAATAGATTATTCTCACCGAGCAAATGATTTAATAAGCTTCACCACGTTAGTGAACTATATAATAATTACAATATTCATTTGAAGCTCTATAGAATTCTAGTTATTTTATGCCAAATGACCAGAATACAGATGTGCGAATTCTGTTTGGAAAGGTACAAGGTTTTTAAAGTGGATAAACTTAGTACAATTATCTTTTTTAAATAAAAATTTGATGGCTTAGAACTTCGTCGCGTTTACGGTAGGGGTGTATTTCATTATAAACAAGTAACATTTATTTATTTCTCCAACAGGCATTAACTTAGATCCAAAACGCAAACAGTAGGATAAAATTTGAATAGTAAACTTTAAAAAATACACAGTAAATATAAATAAAGATCCAGATCAGTATTGCAGATTCCTAAAAGTTCTCGAATATTATAATAAAATTCCCGTAAGGAATCCAAATTCTAAGTTAATTAGTCTATTGGTACAAGAAATGGCAATCTGTGATGTATTAAACAATATCAGAAAAACAACATCCAGCATTGCATTTACGTCGCTATGACGTCGATAAAAATAGAGAATCTCGCTTAAATAGTTTAGCGTTTTATTCAGTACATCTATATCGCTATTAGATTATCAATCACTATAGGAATTAGCAACTTTGTATCCATTACTAACGAAAATTTTCGTATGACATCTCGATTTTGTGTCACCAGTTGTACAGGGTGATTTTTTAGGAATGTGAAATTGTAAACTTATCTTAGAAGTTGATATTAACGGAAATAAAAATGCTATACCTAATTAATTGAATATAAACTGATAATCAAATTAAATTAAGTTAAATATCGATAAAATACATCTTTTATATGTAATATAGGTAGTTAAAACATATCATTTTCTGTCCAGAGAGCGGACATAATTTTTGCTATTATTTTTCACAGCTCAMTMTTGTGAAGGTTGTAACAGTGTAAAGATAATAATTTACACATTGTTTTTCCTTATTAATTCTTTTTCTTTACATATGGAAATGTGAATTTATATTCGACTAGAAACAAACAAAATGGGTTTCAAATTTTATTTGTTTAGACGTTTAAATTCAAATCAAATTTAAATTACATTGAAAACTCCCAATACCTACTTAGGTAATAATTAATTTACAGAAATATTCTATTTGCATAAAACATAGATTTCGTTTTCTATGTTATTCTTTCTCTTCTGTGCATATATAGCACAAAGCTAGGTTTATTAGTAATAGATGATTTTTTTTACTTTACTTCTCTTGGATTATAACCATGGAATGCCTGTGTGGTATCAATATATTTATTAACTTAGATAGCTTATCAATTCAATATGATAATAGCTGTAATCGTACCCTTTATCTGAAGGATCACTATACCTACATAAACATTATCATAAGCCATGTCTCTTCGTTACCTGAATACAAAATATTTATGACCGTTTAAGTATCCCACTTACTTATATAGATTAATATTTATTTTATTAGTTGGTAACACATTCTTTCCATTACAGCCTGCTTAGAACCCCTGATTAGATGTAGTCGTGGAAAACACAAGGTGGGTGTTATTTAGAAAAAAATACCCAGCAAAAGTCCTTAACTAACGCTATTTCTTTCATTTTCAGTTTGTAACATGACGGCAGAAAAAGTATGGGCACGTGACCCCACTGAAGGGTTTGTGCTTGGGCGTATTACAGAAATTTTGGATGATGGGGCTGAGGTGGTGCCACTGGACACTAAGTACCCCAAAAGGGTATGCCAGTTTAGCGACATTTTCCAAGCTAATGACATCGATAAAGATTATGATGATAATTGTAAGCATTCCTGAGCATAATGTAAAATGATTTCACAGGATTTCTTTTTTATCTCAGGTGAAATGATGTTCCTAAATGAGGGTACTCTATTAGAAAATATACGTAAGCGATATTACAAAAATAAAATATATGTAAGTAACGCAATTTTGATGTGAAGAAATTGTTGTAAGGCAGTTTCCTTTTTAGACCTACGTGGCAAACATTCTGATAGCAGTCAATCCCTACAAAGAAATCTCAGATCTCTATTCTGCTGCAACAATCCAAAGTTACCAGGGAAAGTCACTTGGTGAGAAGCCTCCTCACGTTTTCGCCATCGCTGACAAGGCGTTCCGGGACATAAGGGTGCTGAAACAATCGCAGTCCATCATCGTATCGGGAGAATCAGGAGCAGGGAAAACGGAATCAACAAAGCATCTCTTGAGATACCTGTGCGTCAGTTACGGTGCCGAGGCGGGCCCAATAGAACAGAAAATTTTAGATGCCAACCCTGTTCTGGAGGCATTCGGTAATGCCAAAACGACGAGAAACAACAACAGTTCTCGATTTGGAAAATTCATTGAGGTGCATTTTGATAAAAACTACAAGGTGGTCGGTGGACATATTTCCCATTATTTGTTGGAGAAGTCCAGGATTTGTTCGCCCACTGGGGATGAGCGGGGCTACCATGTGTTCTACATGCTTATGGCTGGGGCTCCGGAAAGTTTGAGGAAACAGTTGTCTCTGACTAAGCCTGATGATTTCAATGTAAGTGTGCTTATTTGACTTAAATAAATTCTCTTTAGCTGCCTCTGTTTCGAAGTAACAATTCTTAGTTGAAAACTTCTCTAGACCATGAAAATTTTGTTTTAAAATATACTTATCTATACATTCATTATTTAAAATCCCTTATTGCCTGGCCCTACTAGGCACTCTGCATTCAAATAATATACAATATACCCATGTTATTTACAACTTTTCTCTTAAGAACTTAATAATAATTAGCAAAATATTTACAATATGCAAATTGTTTTAGAAAATGTATAACAACTATTTTGCCTGATGTATTTTATCAGATGTTCTGGTGATAATTGATAAAGAATAATAATAATAAGTCCATTAAAATATTATCATTATTGTAACTTACTAAATTAAATAACCTGTATAAAATCTCATAGAAGGAATAAACACCAACATTGATATCTTCATTAGAAAAAATAAGGTCTCAGTTAATCAGAGAGAGTATAAGTTTAATCTAGTAAAATCATAGTTTCTAAAATTGTAGCTAAAATAACCAGTTTTCTACTTGAGTTTGGAAATCTATTACAACATAGTGTTGGATGATAATCATCACTGACAGATCTTCTAATTTTGTGTAAATAAATCCACATCTTTTTTGACACCTAGAAAGTCTCTGCTTTAGTTCCTATTTTCTTTGGCGCTGCCTCATTGTATAGAGGTTTGTTTATTGTCTTCTGGCACCGATATTATTATTGCTGCTGGTACTTATTGTCCATATTTTTGCCTCCCTTTAGAAGGGGATCAGAACAATCATTCTTGATCACTCCAGCACAGGATGCAGCCACAGCAGGAAAAAGAGACAAGAGTCTCATAGCAACTGACCACATAATTGAATCATTAGACTATACAAACATAGTGAAATACATATTCAATATCTTACCGCAAACTTTGTTGTCTTTTACAGTTTACCTATCTAAAGCATAAGCTATCTTTCTATGGTTATAAATATTCAAAATGAAATTACAATTTGCCCATTTTCGCACATTTACAGTACTTAAAAGCCGGCTGTACGAGATACTTCACATCACCAGCTACTGAAAAGAGTCTTTCTCCCAACCAAAAGAGTGCTTCACACGTCAAGCAAGGCCCCCTGAAGGACACACTACTTGACGACATAAAAGACTTTACAATTTTGGATCAAGCCCTGGGTAGATTAGGATTAAGTGATGCTGAAAAGTTGCAAATTTATACAATGGTAGCTGCCGTTCTTCACCTTGGCAATGTGGAATTCGAAGACAACCCAGAAGATACCCGAGGAGGATGCCGAGTAGTGAAGAGTAAAGAAACAGCCTTGAATACTGCTTCAAAGCTGTTGGGGATCGACCCCTCAGAGCTAACGCAGGCGTTAGAGTCGAGAGTTATGCAAAGCAGTAGAGGAGGCATGAAAGGAACCGTTATAATGTAAGTGATTGAACAAATTTGTAAGATATTTTTTATATATTTGTGTTCGGTAGGGTTCCTTTGAAAGTGTATGAAGCGAATTATGCTCGTGATGCTTTAGCCAAAGCTGTTTATAGCAAACTATTTGATTATATCGTTGAACGTATTAATCAGAGTATTCCTTTCCAAGCCTCTAAGTATTATATTGGAGTACTTGATATTGCAGGTTTTGGTAAGTATCAGAACTCCAATAATGAAAGAAAATGTAATCAGTACTTCCATTTCAGAATTTTTCACTGTCAACAGCTTTGAACAGTTCTGTATCAACTATTGTAACGAGAAGCTTCAACAGTTCTTCAATCAAACGATTCTGAAGAACGAGCAAGAGCTATACAAGAGAGAAGGGTTAAATGTTCCAGAAATTAAATTTGTCGATAACCAAGACTGCATAGACTTAATGGAAACAAAAAATGGTGGCATATTCACTATGTTAGATGAAGAATCTAAGCTTCCTAAGCCATCATACACACATTTCACCACAGAAGTACATAGCAAGTGGTCCAATCACTTCAGACTGGGCTTACCACGCTCCTCCAAATTAAAAGCTCATCGTTCATTGAGGGATGATGAGGGCTTCCTCATCAGACATTTTGCCGGTGCTGTGTGCTATCAGACAGTAAGTACTTTCTTCAGTTTCAAAATGTTTATTGATATGTTTGACTTGCAGAAACAATTCATGGAAAAAAATAATGACGCCCTTCATGCTTCACTAGAGGGTATTGTCCAAGAAAGTTCCAATAAACTGATTCAAACGTTGTTTGCAACATCAAACACCCAGAAGGGGAAACTGACGTTTATTAGTGTTGGAAGCAAGTTCAAGACGCAATTATCGGAACTCATGGAAAAGTTGCAGAGTAATGTATGTAGACTGCTAGTAGAACAACAGATGGCAGTGCCATCTGTCGGCAATGAACTGGCATGATAACAAAGCCACCTAGTTGCCTTTATGGGTACTATTTTCTAAAGGAAGTGACCTGTAATCTGACAAGTTGGCTTGCCAAAAAGAATTTTTTTACATTATCTAATTCCAACAATATACTCCAGTAAATTTAGGATATTTTTTCACTCTTCTTTCCTATATACCTAATAGTTATCAAGAAATGAAAAGTAAATTTGTTTAACATTAATTATTTTCCGCCTTGTTTAATTCGCCTTTGAGGTCTCGAAACTTTAACTCTCCTGATTTCTATCTTTGGGACCATAAAATGAAAATAGTTTATTTAATAATCAAAATTATTGAAGAAGGTCAAAAACAATCTTTTACATTTCCCATTAAATAAGATCGTCAATCAGTGTTTCACACCAAACTGCAATGAAACAATTAACAATTGGTGTGCCATAATAAAACTTATAAAACGTAAATAACAGTAAATATTATTAAATTGAAAATATGGTGGTAATAAACCAAATATCCAACTACATTATGCAGAAAATTAACTAAAAAATAAGTATTGTTTCATAAAGAAGCAACAAGTTATTAAATTTATACATTTAGATTAAATCTTTGCAAGATCTATAAATAAAACTAAAAGTTTTTAAAGTTTAAAGTATACTCTATGAATAAAAGCATAGAATAAAAAAGTCTTGGCCTAGTATTACTAACAAATACCTAATGTGTTTTAAATTAGGACAAATTTGTTATTAGAACAACAGTTCACTATTATGTTTTAAGTTATTTTGTTGCTGGTAACTTTTAAGAATAATTGTAACCTTTCAGGGCACAAATTTTATTCGATGCATAAAACCCAACAACAAAATGGTCGATCAACAATTCGATGGAGCACTAAGCTTAATGCAACTGAAGTGTTCTGGAATGACGACTGTCCTTGAGCTAATGGAACATGGCTTCCCTAGCAGAGCTCCATTCGCAGATTTGTACGAGATGTACAAAGAATATTTACCAAAGGAACTGAAACAGCTACAACCGAGAACATTCTGCGAAGCCATGCTCCACAGCTTACATTTGCACGAGAAGGACTACAAGTTTGGTGTTACCAGGGTATTCTTCAGACCGGGCAAATTTTCAGAATTCGACAGGATTATGAAATCTGACCCCGAGAATCTGAGAGCTATCGTCACCAATGTTAAGAAATGGCTGGTTAAATCCAGATGGTTGAAGTCGCAGTTTGGTGCACTCGTAGTTATAAAATGTAACACTCAGAATGATTGTTAATGAAATTGTCTAAAGTTGTTTGATTTCAGTGAAGAACAAAATACTCTACAGGAAGCAAGCGCTAATTACAATACAGAAGACTGTTCGTGGATACCTCATTCGTAAAAAGCATGGACCAAGAATCAAAGGAATAAATAAAATCCGGGGTCTCACTAGTAAACTGAAACAACTAGAAGCTGTAGTGGGCCAGCTAAAGAAGGACAAAGAAAGCAGTATTAAAAACATCAACAGCTTAAAAACTGAAATAGATGGCGCAATTGCAAGGATAAAGGTACAGAATTTACTAAAATGTCCCTATTTGCATATCGATTAAACTTCACAGATTATGTAAAGTTTGACTGGTCTATTGTTAAGTAATGTATTTTTACAGAGGGAAGCAACTATAAAATCCAACTTAATAGATGGCTTGTATAATCAACTGCTAGAGAAGGTCAATGAACAGATGAAACAACTCCAGAAGAAGGTACAAGAACAGAAAAATGCTGAAGAACAAGAGCGGCTTCGTAAAATACAAGAAGAGATGGAAAAGGAAAAACGTCGCAAAGAAGAGGAAGAACAAAGGCTACGTGAAGAAGAAGAGAACAGGAAGAAAAAAGCTGAAATAGAAGCCAGGCGCAAAAAGGAAGAAGAGGAACGCAAGAAACAGGTAAATACCGCTACTACAATACATACTCAGTTACAATTAACATATTGCTGGGTCAGGCAGAAGAAGACCGAAAAGCAGCACTGGAACTACAGGCACAAGAAGAGCGTACGGCACAAGAGGAACGCCGTTATCAGGAACAACTAGAACAAGAACGGCAAGATCATGAGCTTGCTCTTCGACTTGCACAAGAAAGCAATGGCCAACTTGAAGAAAGCCCACCACTTATTCGCAAGTATGTTTCGTTTTGTTATGTCGTCTCAATCTTTCCTGTTTCAACTGTTTGCAAATAGCATTCAAACAGCTTCGAGTCCTTTGAATGTCTTGTTAGAATTTTGTACATATTGTATATTGTGGTGGCAGCTCAATGTCAGTGCTTATTGTTTCCATGAATCAGCGGCGGGATCGAGCCAACCAGACAGTCTCTCAAACTCAACAGGTATTTTTACAAGCAACACTATTTCCAAGATGACTAACATCCTGACTAACTGTACTTATTTTTACTTTTAAACTATTGAAGTTCCTTAGCAGTATCTGAATAGACTGCGGCAGTTTGCATTTGCTCACTTCATTAGATTGGTTAATAAATTATGTACCAGCATTAATTTTGTTTGGCAAAAGAGGACACTAAATTTAGAGTGTAAAGAGTTGCCTATTTAGGCAAACTTGTTAGTTACCAAAATGTAGCCCGTGACTGCACATTTACATTTTTGTGTAAACTAGAAAAGTCTTCAGGAGGAATGATGTGATCTGGTAAATGGTAATTAACTCAATCAATCTCAAATTTAATTTTTACTTAGCAGATGTACTGCAGTTGGATTATATCTACCAAATTATGGCTGCAAGAATCCTAGTATCCAATGTTAATACGTATATCTCAATTTTACACTTTTAAATATCTGTTTCGTAATTCCTTCTACTTTACAAGAACACTTTACTCACTATAGTTACATTTGAGAAGAAAAAGGTGGAATGCATTCAATTTATAATATCACAAAGAGACTTTAACTGATTTATATCTTTTTGTGTTTTTCAAAAAATATGTAATATTGTAGATTTATTTTCATTAGTAAGAAGTTGAAACTGTTCTTGTGCATAAAACAATACTGTAATAGGAAGTCTAAAGAAGCAAAAGACTATAAAAACATCTGTCAAATCTAAAATTAGGGAACACAATGAAGGAAACAGTCATCAACACATTGAACCTTTTTGCTGATCTTTCTCCAAAGCAATATCGTTGATTAATTTTATAACACTATCAAATGTTTTTATCATATTGCTTCATCCACTTAACAATACTAACTGATAATAATTGTTTTTACAATGTCACAATGCACTTTATTACTTGTACTTGACATTGTTGTCTGTTTCATCAATCCAATCTTATTAAAAACAAGTAGTACAGTGCAAAACTGAAGCATGGATGTAACACAAGATTTATATTTGTACTTGCACATACGCTTCAATGAATCAAACGGTGAAGTCGACGTTGTAAATTTAAGGTCTGAAGCTGTTAAGAACCAACAAGCAGCGCTGGGCAAGGGCAAGTACGACCTCTCAAAATGGAAATATTCAGAACTACGTGACACCATCAACACGTCCTGTGACATTGAACTACTTGAAGTAAATATTTCATTAGTACCACTGACAGAATTCAGCAGCGTGATAAATTCTAGGCATGCAGGCATGAATTTCATCGTCGCCTCAAAGTGTACCATGCATGGAAGGCCAAGAATCGCAAACGCACCACAATGGACGAAAACGAACGTGCTCCACGTTCGGTAATGGATGCCGCAAGCAAGACACCCAAGGTGCCCCAGAAAAATGCCGTGCTCGAGTCCAGCCAGCGATATTTCCGCATACCCTTCATTCGTCCTAATTCCATCCCTGCTGGAGACCAAAATAAGCGGGGATGGTGGTATGCCCACTTTGATGGACAGTACGTAGCAAGGCAGATGGAGTTGCATCCGGAAAAACCTCCAGTGCTACTTGTTGCAGGTAACTTAGGCTCTCAAAAAAAATTTTTTTTACATATTTTTAGGTTCAATTTAAATTTTTATGAAAACAACCGCTCACATTTTGTTTTGTTGTAGGTAAAGATGACATGCAAATGTGTGAATTATCACTGGAAGAAACCGGACTTACTCGTAAATGTGGGGCTGAGATTTTGGAAGGTGAATTTAATAAGGAATGGGAAAAGAACGGGGGAGCACTATATGTTCGCCCGGCCGATCGTAAACAGTGATAGTTTTGCACTAGTACAATATTTTATTTATTTTTGGGGCTTTTGTTGTGGTAAATGAGCAAATAATAAAATATTTTTAAAAGAAATGGTTTACTTACTATTTTTTATCTACAACATTTATGCTATATTAACTTTAATGCAGACTCCTGATCTTCTTTTTTTCTTTATAGAGGCATTCCTGTTGCACTGCAATGAAATACACTACTTAGTAAAGTCAACTAATTGCCTACTTCCATTTAAAACATGGTTGTCCACCAATAACAATAATCTTTTTTTGTTAAATGTGCGAAATAAAAAGCAGTTAACCTTTAGAAGATTGGCAACTGTGCTCTCCAATCAAATCAGACTGGAACACTTGGTATCAAATTGTGACATTTATTTTGGCGTTATTTATCTACTACTATAATAAATAATTACCTCGACAGCAACTAAATCAAGAATCAAACAAAATGTCAACTTCGATTTTTTAAATATAAAGAATATAAACTGGATAATTACAAGTTCTTAAAATGGTACTAATATTAGTAATACTGTTGTGATGCTTACGCCATGGATCGAATCTAACTACTTCCATTTTGTCTGCTAGCCGCTCTCTGATCTTATTGAAAGTATGACCAGAAACAACACTCTGCATCTGTACCATAACGCGTCTGCAACATGATAAATATAATTTTATATGTAATTAAAGTTTTCCATTTAATTGTAATATAAAGGCCAGTAAGCACTTACTTGCTTTTTATGCGTTTCAGTAGAACATTTGTTAGGAACATTATTTACAAGAAAACAGTCTAAAAATTAACGTGCCTACACTAACGAAAAATGAAGATAATAAAGTGGATACCTATAAATAAATTAATAAAAAAAACTTGAAAGAAATCCGTTTTCTTCTTTCGAGTTTCGATAACCAAACTTTTTAGGTTAAGTTAATCGTCAAATTGACAAGTGTCAAAATTATGACAATCAACACTTGACATTGACAATTATACGCTTTGCGGGCTTTTTCAAACACTGACAATTGTAATTAATCATTGTTCTATTATTAATCAGTCATATAAGTTATATAGAGAATATTATGTTTTTCAATTCACGTAGCTGCGTTTATTAATTATTTATTTATTTTAATTAAAGCTGTCGAAAAATAGGGCAAAGTATTAACCTCAAACGACAATTTAGAATTTAATAAGTTTGAGCATGATAAATTCAACAAGTTATCACTTATCTGTCAATCAAAAGATAGCGGACTAAAGCGAAATCTCGCATCTGTAAGAGCATTCTTTAAGTTGATGATAGAAGTTACTGTTCTTAGTGTACAAAGGTAATTCTTTTAAAATTGCTAAAATTCTTTACACCTGACTTGATTTTACTGCATATTACCTCAGTTATTCAACTCATAACAGTTTTGTTTTAAGAATGTTTAAGTATGTACAAGCATTACTAAACTTAATGTTTCAAGTGGCCGAATAATGTTTCAGATTCATTCTAAAATGGAAGTGATCAAAGCACCGTTTTATTATGCTAGAAGTGCTGTTAACAGTAGTTTCGCTTCAAAAGAGCCATGGCAAATAGTGACCACCACAACCGTTACTGTACTAACATTAGTTTGGCTGTATGAAGTTATATTTGAAGGAGATGAAAGTATGTGTTGTTACAAGTGATTCTCAACAATCGAATAATAACATCAACTTTTCAGCTGTAACGCAACGTGCTAAGAAACATTTTTTCAGATTAGTTAAACTTATTCCTAGCATTAGGCAAAAAATTGAAAATGAAATGGCTAAAGTGTCAAGTGGCTTTGAGAAGGACGTCCTCGAGCGTACTAAAAATTTACAGTACATTACTAACTTGCCTGTTTTAGGCATAAGTAAAGATAAACTTATGGAACTTACGCAAGAAAACTTAAGTTTAGGTAAGTTGTAAGATTAATAAATTCCATGTATTGTAATTATCTAATTTTAAAAAATTTTTACAAATGCACTCCTGGACTTTGTTTCAGTTCTTAATAGATTTAAATTTAAAATTATAGAAAGTAATATATTTGCTAGATTAACATTTGAAGCAAATTTTTTGGAACTTTCACTTCCAAATCTTTAGGTAGTTATGATTGGAAAGGCGGACTAGTGTCTGGATCAGTATACTATCATGATCAGGAATTAATCGACATTGTAACTGAAGTATACAGAAGGTCCTCTTACACAAACCCTCTTCATCCTGATCTTTTTCCCGGTCTGTGCAAGATGGAAGCAGAAGTTGTAAGAATGGCTGCAAATTTGTTTCATGGTGACGAAAACGCTTGTGGCACTGTAGGTATTGCAGTTTTCTAGAATATTGAAGATAAGTACTTTTGCTTTCCATAGATGACCAGTGGTGGTACTGAATCCATTCTAATGGCTTGCAAAGCATTACGAGATTACGGAAGGGAGGTGAAAGGCATAAAGAGACCTGAAATTGTTGTTCCAACAACAGCTCACGCTGCATTCGATAAAGCAGCACAATACCTAAATTTAAGAGTGAGGTCAATACCTGTTGATCCTGTAACAACACAAGTGGATTTGAAGGCAATGCGTAGGGCAATTAATTCAAATACTGTGATGGTAGGTAATTAGAGAACATACATTTAGCAGCACAGGTAATCTGAACTATAGTATTCCCAGTTTTGTAACATATTCTTCCAAAAAGCATTTTATTAATAAGTTTAATAATGAAGGAATTACTTGATTCTTGTGATGTGTTTGCATCTACAAAGTTTTTATTTAATTGCTAAGCTTTTCCTGTTTCTTGTTTTCTTTTGTAACTGTTTTTCTTGATTGCTCAATAGATTGATAAGATGCTTTTGTTAGTTCAGTTGCAATTTAATCAAATTAAAACATCCTAACTTGATTAAACCCTGATATACATTCAGTATTATTTCTTGAACATTTGAGTGCAAAAAAACTCTCCTTTTTCTTTGGTAGTGTTATATTGCTGCTGTTTATTAATTCTTCTTCCTGTAAAGAATCAGCTGCTTCTACATTTTTGCATAGGCAAAACATGTTAAAGAAAAAAAAATCATTCTGAATAAACACAAACACAAGAAATATGATGTTATGAACTAAATAAATTTAATTTTTCATTATATACCTACTTGAGTATGCTAGGACAATATAATTACTTTTAAGCATAAATTGAAAGCAGTTCAGTCTCTTTTATACTTTATTAAATCTTTCTCTTTATTTAAGTAGTACAGTTTAGGTTACATGTATTGAAGACAGTATGTTATAGTTGGTTGGTTCGGCACCTAATTTTCCCTATGGTACCATGGACGATATCGAGTCCATATCAGAACTGGGTGTAAAATATAATGTTCCTGTACATGTTGATTCATGTCTTGGAGGATTTCTGACAATAMTTATGAARGAGATTGMAAATCCTGTTCCGTTGTGTGACTTTCAGTTACCAGGAGTCGTAAGCATTTCTGCCGACACTCATAWATATGGATTTTCCCCTAAAGGTTCTTCAATTATTCTTTACAGGCATAAAAAGTGAGTATGACTAATGCAAATCAAACATATATCAACATTAATAAATTTTAGAACCCAGTTTACACATTTTTTATTGTGAAGTGTTTTGGTGGTATTATTTAAAGACTTTTAGACGTTCAACAGTAAAACTGTTTTGTTTTGAATGATATGTGGTTACTCCAACTTATTAATGTCCACATACTGATTTTTTTTAATTAGGATAGTCATAGAAGGTCCTAAGATTACAGATAGGTATACTAGATGTTATTTGATATAAAGTGACCTAGACATCATCACACTATCGAACATTTTAAGGAAATTACTATATTTATCAGTGATAAGATTAAATAATAATTGCTTTTCAACTGTAGTATATAAGTACCTTTACCAATAAAATTTGAACAAAAACTATACTTATAATACCATTACATTTTTTTTACTTGTTTTGAAAGCATGTAGTATTTTTATTGTTGACTAATCTTCAATTATAAAACTAAATCAGTGATTTTTACTTTGCCATTCACCATGAAATAAACTACAAAACGCTCAATTTTCATTTTGTTATAAAAATTGTTATATTGCACGAAAAACAATTACACTACATTTAAGTTTAGCCTGCCTTAATTATATGTTATTATAAGCTTTGAATATACAAAAAATTTAATATGAATAACCAAAACTTTAAGCTACCAACATTTTGCTACAGATACAAACATCACCAGTATACAGTGACAACTGATTGGCCTGGAGGTGTATACGGTTCACCTACAGTCAGTGGGTCAAGAGCTGGAGGGAATATTGCCGTCTGTTGGGCAACTATGTTGCACTTTGGTTTAGACGGATACACTATGGCTACTCGGAACATTATCCATACCACCAAGTACATAGAGAAAAAGTATGTTTTCCATAAGCACAAATTGTTACCACTAACAAGAACCGTTTAACAGCTTACGAAGAATGCCGGGCATTTTTATTTTTGGGCAACCAGTTACGAGTGTGATAGCTATTGGGTCTAACACATTTGACATTTATCGTCTCTCGGATGCCCTCAACAAGTTGGGTTGGAATTTGAACATTCTTCAATTTCCTTCTGGGTTTGAAATGAAAAGAAAGGAATCGATTATTGTTCTGTTTTACCTGTTTGTTTTAGGATCCACATATGTGTAACACATCTGCATACAAAACCTGGTGTTGCAGATAAATTTTTAAGTGACGTACGTAATTCATTAAATGAAATACTGAAGAGTCCTGAAAAACCAGTTGAAGGAAAGGTATTGGTCACTAAATAGGTGAAACTGTCCTATTATTTCTTTTTTTTTCAGATGGCGATATATGGAGTAGCCCAAAGTTTACCTGATCGATCTATTGTAGGTGACTTTACTCGATACTTTTTAGATTCCATGTATTACACACCTCCGGAAACTAAAAACAATTGATGTGTACTTAACAAAGTATTTATTTTTATACAGGTGTAATGTACATATAGAAATTTATTGGTATCTAATTGGCAGTGT
The DNA here is from genome assembly GCA_025024175.1 of Rhyzopertha dominica. Taxonomy (NCBI): domain Eukaryota; kingdom Metazoa; phylum Arthropoda; class Insecta; order Coleoptera; family Bostrichidae; genus Rhyzopertha; species Rhyzopertha dominica. Next base: position 75,924,443 of record QCXZ01000137.1, read on the forward strand.
GAAATGAAAATACATGAAGGAACTATGGTCCAATAAACTTGTTTCCATCCCAAGTACCTGAAAATAAACAAAACACAAATAATTTTTTGAAGCATCAAATGTGTCTTTCAAATCCAGTTTTGATACAATCAGCTTAGAGCAGATACTCTAATTGTGATTATAATCACAAAGGATCAGATGCACTACGCTCTCATCATATAATAATGATTTTTATTTCAAAAGCTAACAAATAGGTGTATTTTCTAACTTCAGCTGAACCAATCACAATCCAAGGGAAAATATATGTAAGTAACTGCTTTGGATAGAGTTAATATGCAGTTATGTAGAAAATCAAACTGGTTTTTAAATAAGTTCAGTTTGCACAATAAGTGTCTTGGTGTTCATGTCTTATTCTTCACTAATTACTTATGTACAYGGTGTTAATTAAGTATGTATCATKACTTAAACAGACGATTCTCAGAGTTATTTTAAAACAAAAACTTCATATAAACATGGGTCCTCAAATGCTTCGTTTTCAAAATACAGTTAAACTTAAAAAAATGGTTTTTCGTAAATATCCTTTTTTAAACTTTTTTTTCACATTAAGCAACTAATAATACAATTTTTTGTCTCTTGATTTTTTTCCTATCTTGCCTAGAAGAAAAATTAAGTCTACTTAATTGCATATTCCTGGCCCACACAAGAAATATGGGGAAACATTTCCAAGGCAACCCTTTATTAATTCAGTAAAATTCGTTAGTTTAGAAGTTAATGTTATGTATTTAATTTAGTGTTTACTTGCTGTTTAAAAAAAAAATGTTTCCCCATATCTCTTGTGTGGTCCAGGAATAATATGAAATTAAGTACTTAATTTTCTCTCTCGAAAACTAAGTAAGATACGAAAAAATTCAAGAGAAAAAAGTTTTCTTGTTCTTCATATTTTGCATTATACTGCTTTAATTTAAAGTAAATATTGGTGACAAATTACAAAATTTGAATACACTAATTTCATGAACTGCAGGCTACTTACATTAAATGATGAATTCCAAATGCATTGCAGCAATCCCATAGGTCAACCTGTTGAATAAAGTGACATTAAGCTTTGCAAGCACTAATCAAAGTTCTGATTTATTAAAAAATATTAATCAGATAGGAGCGAAAGACAATACAAGTTGTAATCAGAGTCTCATATGAACTATGCAGTCATCAGAAGAATGATACCAATATAAATATGAGTTTCACACAAAAAAATTATTAATATACCTTCTTACTTCCATGAACTCTGCAGGGTAGCATCCTTCAAGTCGTAGTTATTCCTAAAACAAAGTAGTATCTTTAAGTCCCAATTATCTATAATCTTATCAAACTGAAAATCATATGATTTTATTCAGATAGGAGCGAAAGACATAAACCACTTTTGTAATCAAGTGTTATCATATGAACTATGCAGTCATCATATAAAACTTAAAATGGTTTTCACTGTTAAATTCACTGGAACTTGTTATTTAAATATAAAGAAAATTATGTTTTACACAAGAGTGATGTAACACACAAATTTCTAATTTCTAAAATATGGACCCAATGAAAAACTAAAAAATTTAGTATGTTTTTATTCAATGCAGATATTATGACTCATATTACCATTCAGATAGAGTATATTCAAGTTTAATAAATGCTTACCTTCATGTAATTCTTCTGGAAAGTCCGTCGATCCTAAATGACCCCTGAAAAAAGAAATTATTTCAGGTGCCAATAAAGCATAATTCTTAAAGACAAAAAATAATTTATTATTAATCAGATAGGAGCGAAAGACATTAAGCACTTTTGTAATCACATAATGTCATATGAACTATGCAGTCATCATATTTGAAAATATATTAAAATATACAAATTTTTAAATTACTCTCAGCTATTAATTTGTTTGCTTTCTTTGCATACTATCAAGCAGGATAGGAACTCTGACTTTAAAAGTAAAGATAACTGTAACTCGTGGTAAAAATTAAAAAATATATATATGTTGGCGACAACTTTGAAAGAATAGAAAAAAATTTTGCCAGGTAAAATGGAGTAATATGTCCTTACCTCATACCATTCTTTGAAGTGCAGTTCACCTTCAGAAAATCTCGTTCTCCTAAGAATAAAAAATATAACTAGATATTTTGCAATTTTCAAATTATTATTTATCATAAAAACAGAATTTCAGATAGAGCTAATATTACTAAAAATCACAAATCTGTCATTCCCAGTAAGTCATCATAAAAAATCAGCACATTAAGAAATTTTTAAACATAAAAAATGCACTGCTTACCACAAAGTTTTCATCCAGGCTTGATAGCTTTTGACTGTACAAATACTCTGCCCACATCAATATTCTCCTTCTTATTAACAGTTCTCCTATGGACATAATTATTCTCGGCCAATTGAAATCCAGCTCCACAAAACAACTTTTCAACAAATTCGAGAGAGAAATAGTAACTCCTAGTGCCATCCTGACGCATGTAAAAATTTTCATCTATTTTGTGACCAGGCTTGAACCTAACTTGCGCCATATCATAAAGTCCATAATCACGGAAAAGCAGAACCCCGTTTGGTTTTAAAATTTGCCAAATGTTGCCTAAGGCAGTGTGAAATTTATCAGGATGTATTGCCGATAAAACGAATACGAGAGTGACGATATCGACAGATTCAGGAGTAACTTCCGCAAACACGCCTTCAGTTGTGATATCAGCTTGAAAAGCCCTCACGTAATCTTCATTATATAATTCGTTCTTTTTCACCAGTTCTACAGCTCTTGGTGAAAAGTCACATGCCAAAAAGTAAAAGTTTAGGCCTTCTTCTATTAGAGGGAATATCAAATTGCCAACTCCGCACCCAATTTCTAGCAAAATCTTTTTATCTTTACCTGCTATATCAACTAAGTTGGCAAATTCCCGGGTTGTCCAATGCCGGTCTTTAAAAAATCGGGTCTCGTTCCTTTTGTAAAAGAGATCCCAATGTTTTTTTGCATTTAATTCAAGCAAGTTGGCTTTATGTTCTGGCACAAGCCTCGTATTTTGAAGTTGTAAAAGAATCTTATCTTCCTCTGTTAAAGTTCTTCCTGATGATCCGTATTCTAATTCATTATCTGCTTTTTTATTTTCCTGGTAAAAAATTTAAAAAAAAACCTTAGGCTGGTTCACAAGAGCAACCATAATGAACTAAGATGAAGAAAAATTATGAGTAAAGCAAATCCCAAACACCTTTTGTTAAATTTCTGCATAAAAAAAATGAGCGACCAACCACGTGGCCTTACGGTCAAAAATCTCTTTTAAGAATCAATAATATTAAAAACATACCTGCATTTTTAGTTTCCTCACAATTATAGAGTGTAAAGTACAATTAAGTATCTTTTTGCATAACTAATAAGGTGTAAATTAAATAATTAATATACGAGCAATCAGGCAATCACTCCACGACTCGATGCTTGGTGCTTGGATTACTGCTTCAAGGCAGTGATGCCAGTTAGTATCACAGAACAGAATTAAAAACCAATTACTATCATTGAGAAAATAACCGTAGAAAAGTTACTGTATTTAATTTTTTATATATTGTAAGACATTAAAATCTATTTATAATACATGATAATGAAAACGAACAAAATACATAAAACAGTAATTTAATTGATAGTAGCAATTTTTAACAGCAAATTCTACAGTACCAAACTTTGCAAAATTGCTTCCTCAATTTTATTAAAATTTAGAGCAATATTATTTTATTGCGTCAGTATTACGAATTGCACAAAATTTTGCCAAAACTGCCTAAGGTGGCATTATTATAAATCATTCGGTAAAGCATTCTAGAACTTCGCTATAAAGTGCGTACAGATTAAATGTAAATACTGGCAACATTGTATATGGCAGTCAACACGTGACAGATAGATGACAGATAACAGCGGCAGCTGGATCACATGGAAATGTGAGGTTAGGTTAACTGCCAAAAACCGGTGCACGTGAAAACACAAATAATAAATATTATTATTCTATACGAAACATTCGCATTCAATAAGCAGGAATGTCTTTTGAAAAGATTGTTATAACACAAAATTTGTCGCCTTCTAGGAGTGAGAGGTACACAAGAAAAAAGAATTCTCAGCAATTTACTTCTGAATCATGGACCAAATCAAGAAAAGTATCAAAAAGAAAAAGGGGTAATAACGCAGATTTCAAGTGTATAAAATTAAGGAAATCTGAATCTCTATATAGTTCTCCAGTTGCTACTCTACAGTCTACACACTTTGAAAGCACTAAAGTATTAACACCGTCTCCCAAAGGTAATTGTGATTTATTTTTCCCTTATTTTTAATTTGTGGTAAGGTAAGCGTGGACATATTTTACTTTTATCATAATTTTTTTCTAACTCGACGCTGGGATTAGACCTATTCAAATACCAAAAAACATTGACTAAAAGGATGATTAGTCTTAAGTTAGAGAGATGATATACCTTTATGGTTATTTTAGTAAAAAAAAGTTAAACCTATAACTCTATACCTTCTTTCAGGACTTCAGTTAATACCTCATAAGAAGGGAGGATTTAAATGTTTTAAAGATAACATTGATTTAAGAACTTCTCCTGATAAAACAGGCAGTTCACATTTAACTACTTCTGATGCAGATAATGTTTCAACTAATCATCACAGTGTCACAACAACAAAGCTCACAGAATCAAAATCAGATGCTGGAGAATATGATGAGCAACAGTCTTCATTCATGTCAGAACAGAGCATTTTTGAAAATACTGATAGCTCTAGTAGCGATAGTGAAACATCTGTGTGTGTAAGCAATTTGATATCGACTTCCTGTAATGGTGGCACAATTGTTGACACAGAAACAAGAACGGCGTCTCCAATTACGGATTGTGCAAATGATTATGAAAGCAGCAGTAATGAAGAAATCGAAGATGTATCAACTGAATTTGAGCCCTCTTCTGATGTGAATTTTCCTATTATGGGAAATAAACGCTTATTAGTATTACAAAAGAATTCTGTGGTTTACATGCAAGGGGTAGCATCTTTAAAAGTCATTTATGGAAGTGTGGAAATTCATGGATGTACTCTTACAGAAAATTCTCAAGAAGTAGATGTGTACTCACCGAGGGGAACTTCTCTATTATATATTCATGCATTAGTTAATGATGATAATGAGTTAAATTTGAATGCACTAGAACTTTCTCGATCCATAATAGAGGATCTTAACAATTCAGTTACCGAGATTGGTGCACTAATTTTATGTAATAGAGTAACAGGACTAAACACATATTTCATCGAGAAACATATACCTCAGCAGTTATTCCCTAAAGAAGATGTTTTAGGCTTCAAGTGTCGGTTTATAAAGCAATCTATTGATTGGAATATAACATATACATCAGAAGAATGGGACATGTTAAGCAGTAGAATTAAAGGGAATTCTAAGGTGATGCTATGTGGTGGAAAGGGTGTGGGGAAAAGTACCCTGCTGAGGTATTTGATAAACAGGCTGCTTAATAATTATTCTGAAGTTAAAGTAATAGACTTGGATCCAGGGCAGCCAGAATTTACTATTCCAGGATGTGTGTCCATTTGTACAGTGAGAAAGCCTGTTCTTGGACCAAACTATACTCATTTTATTAAGCCAGATAGGTAAGATCTCACCTAACAGCATTTTAATTGCCTTGTAAAACAATATTTGGTTCTCTTTACTCTTCCCTTATTTGTTTGTAGTACTAATTATTATGATGTGATTGAGTCCTTATGCAGGAAGGCTAATAGTGATTGTAAATACTGCAGCTGTAACGAGTTATTCGATGTCTCATTTCCTTAGAGAACAATCAGGATTTGAACTGAATGACAGTTATCATAGATTGCTCCATTCCTTTCATATTGTGTTTGATTTGCAACCTTTAGGGATTGCTGTTGATAATTAATAAGCCATTAAACTGATTTAAGATAAGTTTATTTAAGACATTGAATTACTTATTTTTTGCTTTCAGGTGTGTGTTTGTATCAAATATCAACATATCTTTCAACCCTGAAGAGTATCTAGCCAACATCGAAGAGCTGCTTGTTGATTATATAAACAAAAATGATGCTCCAACACTTGTAAATTACATGGGTTACACCAGAGGATTAGGATTTTGTTTAGCTTCTAGTGCCATAGCTCTGGTGAACCCCAACACAGTTGTGCAAATCGAAAGTAAATATAAAAAGAAAAATTTCGATAAACAACTGACCACAGAAAACGTAAAAAGAAATGCACAATTTTTGAGGCAGATCCCAGTGTCCCAAATGGCATATGAATTTGTAGTGTTGCAATCCTTGTCCGATACCAACAAAGGTTTCGATTTGCAGCCAAGACAGTTGCGTGAGTTACGGGTTTTGACTTATTTCAGTTCGTTTTTACCCAAATCTGTCGAATCACTAACTGATCCAGAGGTTCCTATCTATAAGTATGTGCATTTCCTGATTTAAAGATAACATCCTGTTAATTTTTTTCTTGTAGAACTGATTTACGTAATCTTAAACTTATTGCGAATGGGACAGAAACATGTCCAGCAGTTGTTAATGCAAATTTAATTGCTTTGTGCAGCATTCTGGGAAACAGAAGTGGTTATGATATGTATGACTGCAAAGGCTGGGGTATGGTTTATTGTTTTTTTATGTGCTAAAGTCACCATGATCTTATTTCAGGTATAGTGAGAGGAATTAATTTATCCACTAATGAGCTGTTCCTGTTAACACCTGAACCACCTGCTGTTTTGGATAATGTTAACTGTTTGGTGTACGGAAGCGTAAATTTACCACCATCATTATATATGACTGGAGATGGTGCTGAAGGCTTGATCCCCTATGTTTCTCTTGGTGCTAGATCATCGTTTAGTTCTGTGCCAAAGAGGACACATGTATCAAGAGCTTTTCGAAATTCTCAAAGAGATGCATAAATTCCCGCAATTCATTCTTTGTGTTAAGTTTATTAGTTTAATAAATTCTTTTTTGAAATTTGTGTTCATTATTCAAAGTATTATTTATGGAGGAGTAATAGCATCCACTTTCTAACTATTCAAAAACTAAAAATTGAAGTATTTATAGGATCACCTAAGAGTAAGTACCTATAGCATTAGATTATTACAATTTTTAGAAATGTATGTTTTTTGAGCATACCTACAGTAGTAGCTTTTTTCATTCTTTGTGAGGGTCTTTGTAAACGAAACAAACCACTAACATCACAAAATCTAACAAAAATGAAATAAAAAATGACAGTAATTTGTATTTAGTGGTAGTAGATATTGTAACAACTAACTGTAGTTCTACTACCTCGCTTTGTTTGAGCAATTTGAACTACTTTCAAACGAATTCCTAACCTCATTTTCGTAAGGTATTGTATGCCCATCTAGCATCTACAATTAGAATATGGTGTTGGATCAAGAGATGTTAAAGACGAAATCGTTCTTCCTAACTCAGCATGTACATATGTCTGATTTMTGGCTTGAAAGCTGTGTCAACTGGTTCCGTGAAGAACACAGTGAAGAACGCTACACACAAAACGAATTGCAGAACGAAGTGTACGAACAGTGGTTGCTCTTGGACTTAAAAGAAGCAGAGCTTCCTGTACTACCACCAAATCTGTCAGAACACAAACTTATTATGTTAAATGATCATTACTGTTTACAAATTGAGAGTATAATAGACATAGCTAGACCAAGATACTGGCAGCTGCAGAAAATAAGGAACTCAAACACCTTAACTTCCCTTATTAATCAGGACAAAGATATAACTGATACGAAACGTATGCTGCAAATGACGCTTACTGATGGTGTGCAAGAGATACATGCCATAGAACACTCACCTGTTCCCTCAATAAGTATAAAGTTAAAACCTGGTACTAAGATGAAAATCATAGGTCCGGTAGCAGTTCGTAGAGGAAAAATTATGTTGGAAGCAAAGAATGTAAAATTGCTGGGTGGTGAAGTTGAAGAAATGTTTGTATCACATGCCACTGAGAATATTTTGGCTCGTTCATTAGGTATTCAAGAAAATCCAAATCCGTACCTTGCAGAAATTGAGGAAGCAGCCACAGTTGAAGTGCAACCACACATTACAAATTACTTACGCCCATCTGTTTCCAGTACAAATACTTTGATGAATTCTCGCCCTAGTACATCTACACACTTGCTAATTAATGACATGAGTGAGGAAGAAGAACGGAGGTTAGCAGATGAGATGGATAATTTGATAGAAATGGAGAGAGATATTACCTCAAACACCAACAAAAAGCTGTCAAAAGCTGACATAGCTATTGAAGACTTCGATGATAGTGGTTTTAACAAATTTGAATCTGCAGGTGGAAACAGAGCAAATAGTACAGAAATTAACACCAATTCCAATACAGTTATTAATATTTCTGACAGTTTAGATTCTGATTCTGATGATATCTTTAACAGTATTGATCTAGATGAGCATTTAAAGGAAGTGGAAGAGACATTTTCTGCAAATAAACTGTATTCTGCAAAAGAAATTTTGGAAAAGAAGAAGTTGAAAAAGGAAGGCTCTTTTAAGATCAAGGCAAAATTTCATTCCATTCTTGGAAAATTATCTTTAGAGGAAGGTTTTTGGAGTTTGAAAATTGCAGTAGAAGATAGCGCTATGAATGAATTGCCAATCAAGGTTCATTCAGATGTCATTTCTAAACTGTTGGGATATACACCCATGGAAGTAGCATCACTTAAAAACAGTACAAGCGCTGGAAATGAAGCAAAACAAGAAATTTTGAAAGTAATACAGTGCACTTAGAAATTCGTCAATATAAAGTAATTTGTTTCAGGCCATGGATAATTTCAGACAAAAATTGCTCAGTTTCAGTGGAATTTTAGAAGTATGTCTTAAAGAAGAAGAAGATATTCCAGTGCTTATGACACCATGGTGATTGTTCTATAGTTAATGATTTTTTTTATAAATACAAGTCGTTAATTTTTGTATCGTTCATACTGCCGAAACTATAAAAAATAAAAATTACTTTTTTAGATGACTGTCTCAATTCATTTGTGACCATATAGGAAATGTCTCTTTTATTTAGCGTCTAAGTTTGATTTATCTCATCATTGGGGTACTGAAATAATAAAAACACCCACATATTGAGCAAATTCACTGTTTTACAAAACCTCTCATAAACTTTTAGTACTGTTGTGAGGTAAGTAAATTCAATAATTTATGGAGTATTAAAATTATTGATCCATCTTCAGTCTACTTTAATTGTTTAATCTGTTTTTATACTGTCCATACCATGCTGCCACCTGTTAACATGATCGACAAACATTTGGACAATTGAACTACTACTACCATAGTTTCCTTTATGGGTATTAAATTTGTTTTCGCCTAGATGTCAACATACGTGAAATTAGTTCAAATGGTTCGATTGTCAATAATAAAGGGGTGGAGCTAAAAGTATAGGCATCTCTGCCAGGTGTTGCTGCTATTCGTTATTAGTTATATCACAACGACTTTTTTTAATCTTGTGTTACGTCATGAGTGCTTACCTCCACTCGTTAACAGCTTATGTGGTGGTGTATTTATAATTACTGCGATATAATAGAAAGTACAAGTAGATTATGTAGGAACGTTCGCGGAGACGGTGTCGTTCAGTCAACGAGGTTTTTAAACGTTTCATGTCTTTTTTCTGTAATAAATCATCGTGAAGTGTTCGTTAATGCTATAACCGGCGTCGTGCTGTTAGTATTTTCACAAATGTTTAAGAACGCACGGGCTTTTTCAAACTTTCTTTGGCGCCATGACGTGCGTTTTGAGTTTTGAAACGAATTTCTGCACAAAAAACTTGAGCAACATGGAACCGAACATGGCAGCGCACCTGGACGATATTCCGCAATGGAAAAAGGACTTGATAATGCGACGAAAAAACCTACAGCAGAATAATAAACAGTCCTCAACAACTGGTAATCAACAGCTGTTCGTTGGGCCCCCACAAAGCGGCACATCGGATGCACTCGGCCGGTCAGGACAACAACCCAGTGTAGCATGCACGGCCAGAGTAACCGCCGCAGTCGCGCTGCTGACGGACTCTGGCGAACTTGCCGTGGGAAAATGTGAAGTGCACCCAGACAAAATGGTTCAGGAACGCACGTGGATGGACAAGGAAAATGGTTACGGTGCCCGGGTCGATAAAAGTGATTCGGATTCTTCGGAGGATTTGCACTACGGCCCCGGGATAGTGAACAGGCTGAAGAACCGGTATTTGAGTTTGGCGTTGCGCGAGAACAATGCAAAAACTCGACCGTCTATCCTGCACATGAGGAGGGCGACCTCGCTGGAGCACCTCCTAGACGAAGATGCCGACGAGAAGAATTCCGCTGGTAACAGATTGTTCGAGTCCAGATTGAACGGAAGCAATGACATCGCGAAGAATGTGCCAAACCGGTATCGAAGCACCATTACACGGTCAAGCATGAAGAGAGCACACTCGGTCGAGACCATCTCTCGTAACAACGCAACGGATTATCAGAAACCCAAACGCGAATCTATGCACGAGGACATGCTGATTAATAACAGAGAGGATTTGGACAGGAAGAAAATAACGGACCCGGAAACTGTTGTTGAAGAGAAGATTTTTACAAGACTGAATAAACCGAAAAGAATAACACCGATTATGAACGAGAGAGAGAAACCTCCGGTGGACGTGGTCAAACAGGCTAAAAAGATATTCGAAGGGCGACCGGAGCAACGTACCAAACCGCCACACACCACAGGTGAGGTAGCCGCGAAGGTAGCGACGTACAAGAGCATTATATTACAGACGAAGGTCAACAAGAAACCCCTAATCAAACAAAAACCTGCTCTCATCGACAGTAACCGTAAAATTAATCATCCCGCTAGGCTACCAACAACCAAGACGACTTGGAAAGATACGAAGAAGGTTGAGGAAACAATACCGAAACCGCCAGCACGAACACTGCCCATCCCCGACGTATCTAAAACGAACAACTGCCAAAATTCAAAGTACGCCGCAGGCCAAATTTTCTCTAGTCTTTCGGAAACACCAGATTTAATTTTGCATTCTAGTCCCTGCATCACGTCCCCAACATTCCGCATAGAGACCACCCAAAGGTTCATCCACGAAGAAATCGACAACTGCAACAGGATACAGTCGGTAACCGTGGAAACAAAATCCGCGACTGCGGTTGCGGAAACAGATGATGAAACAGAAGGTCTACCCAACAAGTACATTTCACAAGAAAGCCGCAATAATATTACTAAATCTGGAAGTTCGGTTACTTTTAACTTCTCCGATTCGGCTAGCATAAAAAACGGCAGGACGCCACTAAACCAGCCTCTGCAATTGGAAATCAACGGTCAAAAAGCCGCAAATAATACCGAAAGATTACCGAAATCTTCTCCGCTCTTGCAGACGGTAAAAAAAGAGTCGGTGCCGAAACCCTCTGGCAGTTTGACCTCGCGGGAAATAGAAAAAAATCTTATCAACGCGGTCAAAACTTTAGAACATTCGCCGCCGATCAGTGCGGGAAAAATCGAAGTGCCAAAGACGAAAGTCAATAAAAAACCTCCACGTGCTCAAGAACAGAACTCGGTTGTGTTCAAGTTTACCGACCGGAAGGATATTCCGGACTATGTGGGGAACCATGGTCAGATCAGGTCTGGAAAGATGGAACGTCCTAAGGTAAAGGGTTTTGGAGTTTTGTAGATCTAAATGCAACCAGATATTGCTCCCAAAGATATCTCCATAATACCAATTCAACTGATCTCTTCTCTATCTTTGTGCTTTACAAATCCTCTGTTCATGTGTCTAACCTAAAGCTACGAATGGTTAACAAATAGAATAAAACACTAATAAATATTTTAGTGGCAGCATCAACTACAACTTAAAAAAATAATGATAATACAAGGCATTTTGTGAACAACAAACATACCTAACAGTTTTTGCATATTTCTCATAATGAACTCATTTAACAAGAAACAAATCTTCTGTTTTTAATCTTTTATTCTGTAATCTGAAAATGCATAAATGAAACTTTTTGGACCCAAGTTTCCGAACATTTTGGAATAGAGGTACCTAAAATCATGTTTCAAATTTTTGATTATAGCAAAAATTTCTCGAAAATTGTAAGCTTGAGAGTAGTATAACAGAGAGAAACAAGAATTTAAAAATTAAATGGTAAACGTTTTCAAACTTAAAATCGTCGTTTAATACCGTTAAGGTAACTGATTTCGAGTCACTCCAAACATCAAATCATACAATTTATAATAAACTTTGTAATTTCCTTCAACTTGACATATCTATTATTAGCTTGTTAGAAAATGTACTAGAGAATTTAAGGTTTTTCCTCAAGATATTTGCAAGATCTGTCTCTTAAAATCACGATGAACATWTGACAATTCCTTTATTTTGTCCAGCCCGCTGGATAAAATGGACTTATCTGGACAAAGCGGGCGAAATTGATAAAATTATTTATAAGTTAGTTTTTTATCATTAATTGTTCAATTTCCAAAATAGCAAGAAATGAGAAAATTGATAGCAAATTCTCTGAACTTGCCTTCCATTCATTTAGGTAGGTGTTAATCTTCAACAGGCCTGGAAAGAATTTTCCCCAACTTTAGTTAAATAGTTAACAAAATAAAATAAGAAATCAACTGAAACTGCGTGCTGAATCTAAAGTAAAAGATAAACAAGACATCTAAGATATTGATTGAAAATTTGAAAAACTGTATTTTGGACAATAACCTCTTCAGTTAAGTAACATTATCAGCATTGGTTGTTGAAAATTTGAAAAACTGTATTTTGGACAATAACCTCTTCAGTTAAGTAACATTATCAGCATTGGTTGTTTCGTTATTCTTTTTTATACAGAAGAAAAAGAATTAAAAAAAAACAGCATTCGTCCTTTCTGTCCATCCGGATAATTAAATTTGTCTTAAAATTTCTAATTATTTATTAATTGGTCCTTTCCTGAATATGTAAAACGACAGCATTGATACTATCATGGTTCTTATCTGAAAGATGTTTTGCAAGTAGTGAATAATTTTGTCCCAATCCTCAAAGCCTTGGATGTTCTTTTATTATTATTWTCAAGTTTCTTTTTGCATCTTGCATCTCAATTTGTATACCCTACACTTGCTTAGCATCGGAGGAATTAATTAATCAATAAAAGTCAAATGGAATATTTTTTATTTCATTACGAATTATTCATTTAGTTATTAATTACGTATTTTTTTATTTTGTGTTTTATCAATTTTTTACCGTTAATGTTAGCTTTAGTGACATGTAGACTAGCGGAGTTACAAATCCCGTATTGTACTACAGGTGGTAAATTCAAAAGATGTTTTGTAATATAACGCTTGATGCTGTACGTATGGGTACACAAAACAATTGGTTCCTTTCAAATTAACGTAACATTATCTCTTATATTATTCCAAACATTGCAGCAATATCAAGATACCTATAGGTATTGAGAACAAGAAGATATCAACAGTTGTAAGATCCAGAAATTTTTTATCAATATATTATATAAATTTGGTAGTGACGTATCTCATCGTGTTGTTGCCGTATTATTGATAATTATGTCTTTTCTAAGAACACCTTTTATTACCTACAATACAAAAGATATTGTGTAAAATGTAAAACAAGACAGGAACGTATGCAAGTAAAACCGATGAGATAGTGTAAAAGTGATATTTACTCAAGTTATTGATAATATTGCAACATTAATGTAGCTACTATTTGTGTAAATACAACAGAATACCCTTAAAGATCAGAATGTATATCTAGTTATAAAAGATCCTGTAGACGCTAGAATGTTGTATAGATAGATACATACAGATATCACAAATTAATCAAAACAGTACGATTGGCATAACATTTTTCATTATTTCAGAACAATCTTTTACATACAAGACAATTTTGAAATCAGTATCAATGCTAAAATTTTACATAATCCAGCAAAAGGGCCAATTATTAAACGTTAGAAACTTTTGAGATAATTAGATTCCTCGTTAGATTCTATCAAAATCTTGATGAAATACCCTTAACTATGAACTTAGGTTATTCCTTGATAGATATATGCAGGCATTACAGTTGATTTTTCAACACTCTCTTGTGGATAAAGTTGTTTAAAAATTAAAAAAATTGACTTGGTTTTCTTTCAACAGGTTGAGAAATGAATTGAGAATTTATAATAAGTGGATTCGAAAATAAAGAGTTAATTTCAATGATCGAAAAATATTGCTAATAATAGTACATTGTATATCATAGTGATAGATTTCTTAGATACGGGTGGAAGAAAAACTAAAATGTACGCTTTACAATTTTTGTTTTTTTCCTGAACCTCCATATATCCGATATATTATCATCATGTATGTAAGAGGTCATGTTCGAATTGAAGTAATTTAAGCTTAATTTACAGCTCGTTTCTTATTCATGTGATTTAAATCTCATGTGCAATGTTTATAAATAGCATTTTTATTATGTGTATACAAGCTTGTATATTTGGATCATATTGTGCGCTACTGGCATTAATGGTGATTCATAATACTGCCGTAGCATATGCGACTTGTAAACAAACACTGAGTTCGCAGTTTATGTTGTTGTTGGTCAACAAAACCTTATCTTCCTGTATCAAGTTACGGATTGATGGTTAAGCGTGACCGTCAGCAGGATTATTTTTGTTTATGTTATTTAATTCCAAGGTTCATATATATACAAAGTATCCATGGCAGGCATGATACTAAAATGACAAGCTGTAAAATGATTGATGTTGAAGCTTCTAGTGTACAAGCGTGAACTTTTGAAAATGAAACGAATTCCAGTACCCCTGGTAGCACAAGCTTCTCTGATGATTGTCTTTTTTCTATGTATGTATTACTTCTGAACGTGTCTGAACATAGTTGTAGATAGTGGCACTATTTGTAGTAAACTAAGGCCCCTTTTTGTGATTGCGAAGGAAATATGATTTTTTATTTTTAATTAGAAAACTACAATACCATGGTTTTAGATTTATTTTAAAATGATGACTAGGCCATTTAAGACTGGGCTATTTACTGACAGGTAAAATAATATTTGGTCCCTTTGCCTCGATTTATTCAGCTCTATTTGTTTCTGTGTGAAAAATGTGATTTGCTTATCGAGTTATCAAATTTCACTTAATAATAGGACGGGAGATTTGTTCAAGTTCTGTTATACACATTTAATTTAAAACCTTGACTATAATTTACTTTCTAAAGACCTCCGGTTTAGTAAACATAAATATTTTGATGCCCCACAGTCAACAGCAATACTGTATATTTTTTGCACCTACTTTCCACGCCCGGTTGTGATTATTATAAATGAAAACTAATGTTTCGCAACCAGTATTTAATATTAATTAGTCCTATATATTTTGCGCGAATTACCTTCCTGGTGCTTCGTTACATAATTGTTACTGTAACCAAATCAGTCATGGAAAACACATTTTGCAACTGTTGGGGTCGTGCGAATTATGTGTATACAAGATTCCATTCTTTCGAGATTTTCTAATTATTATATGCGTGAAGTTGACAACTTCAATTTTTTTTCTGTACTGGAAGTACGTATTTTTACTGATGTGCCATTGGGCTATTCATAAAACAACTTTATTTGGAATTATTAGTTTTATTTTTAGATGATGTATTTTCTGCGTCAGTGATTTTGCGGTTATAAAATATTTGTTAAATAAATGTGTTTTGTTCAATCATAATCACATAACTTTAGATATTCTTCAGTGATATAGATATATCGAGTTCTTTTATTTCAGGAAATCGTCCAACGCGCTAGTGAACAAAGATTCGACATCAAAAGATATTAGTTCGTGATTATGTTTAATTTAATTTTTTTAAATTTGTTCAGGCATTATGTAACGTGACTTTACTGAATTCATTAACCAACCATTTTGCTAATTGGTGATTAGAAACGTTTACATTTGAGACTATGAGGTGATAATTTATTTCCTGGTTTATGAAATCTGGTAGCTTCTTGATATTAACTGATTTTTTAACTGTAATTTGTATTTAAGGTGTATTAGTAGACATTTACCGTAATAGAGCCATAAATGTAATAATACAACAAATTCTTTCGCACATCACTCTATACAAAATACTTATGTTTTTTTGGTTTTCATCGTAAAAAATCTCAAAAATTGTTTATATATAGCCAACAAAAATATTTTGTGAAGTGATGCATTTTTTGGGGACACTCAGTAATAACAACAAATTCTGCTTGTCATTTTTGTATCTTTCCTTATAGGTATCGTGCTTTAAATAGAATGCCAAAAAGAAAAGTTTTCTTTAATTAATTTACACCACTAAAAAGAAACTAGCTTAATATGTAATGATTTTGTTCATCATACATTTCTTTAACTCCTGTAATTATGGAACATGAACTTTTTCAGCACTTTACTTCAGTTTTAATAATAATTTGATAAAGGCTGCCCAAAACCAAAGAAGATTTTTGAGGTAAAATTTTTTGGTTGGAATGTTGATTATTTGAATGCTGTCGTTATTAGTGTAACGGTCAATTACCGACAGCACACGTAGCAGTTCCTACTTTTTGCCAGCTCTGGTTTAAAATGGGACCACCGTCACAGTTCCGTAATTTATGTAACATTCTCTACCTGAACGTTTTCTAAGAGCATGTGACTAATTATTCGAATCCACAATAAATATTACGTATATAGTCTATAACGTTGACATGTTAATATCTTGGTTAATATTATGCTAGCAATAGATCCTTTCAGCTTTCTAACTTCTTGTGCCTTTTATGCAATTTTTATCTCACAACGTGCCGTTTATGGTTTTTGTGGTTGTTGCCAAGTGCGGTGTGCATGTTGTTAATATCAGTGTTTGAATATCTCGCTCGGACAGAGTACCTACTCGTATAACAGTAATTATGGCAAACGTTGCTTATTTTACTGCATAACGCCCTATACCTTTCAATTATGATAATATATTTCAGATTTTTATGCCTGGTTATATACGAGGGTTATTAATTTTTGGTAGTTCGTTCGAAATTCTGCGGTTATTGCGCGAGAATCAGTAATTTCGTTAATTATTTATTACGCAACTGATTGAAAAGTTGCGAGAAATAAAGAGAGAGAGCCCTTGACTTGATTTTTTTTGTAAATAGAATTGCTACTTTGAACCTCATTTATTTGGTTACATGGCTCGTTGACATACGTTTCTTTTTTTAATCAAAACTTACAGATCGTTGATGTTCCTTGTAAATAGTTTGCAATGTCACGACTTTCTGGTAAATATGAGGTAAAATTTCTTGAATGTAATTTCCAGTTCCTAAATTGACTTATTCTGACGTAACTATAATAACTGCAACAATTACTGCAAAAGCTGATTAAATAGTTTTGCATATGTTGAAGAGCTACATTTGTGTTACTTAGTTTCTAACGTGAATACGAATAACCTTGAGACCCATAGAAAAATTATTTTGTCGATGCTGTTTAACTGGTAGAATATTTCATTATTAAAACGTTTTTTTGTCAGTATCAATATATGCTATTTTAGGACAGATTATTTATTATATTTATATCACTTAGCTATTGTGTTATTTATCTTAAATGACGTTTTTCAACGATATCTGTTTACAGATCTTAATTTGAAGAATTATAATTTTTTTCGTATCCATACTTAAATTTGTTATAATTGTTACTATAGGGAAAACATTTTATCATGTCCAACACATTGTAATTTGTAAGTTAAGTATCGCTAAACACGATACGATAGATACAAGTTAATGTAGTGAGAAAGCAGTACTGTACAAATGTTGGGTATAAATACATTTTCAGTCTCTTGGATCAAAAGAAAAGAATAATCATCCAAAGACCAGGGTCCTTCAAAAATAATTGTAGAAAAAGAAAATTTGTTATAAATTAGCAGAATGGTTAAATTTAGTCCTACGTGAAGTTTTAAATTTTGACAACTCTTTTGCTATTAGGAATACTTTAGACTTGACCGATAAACTTAAAAATTTTGAAATACCAGCTGATTCTTTCCTTGTTTCGTTTGACGTGAACAATTTATTTCCATCGATTCCTCCACAAGATTGTTTAAATATTTTAGATAACCTACTACTTCAAAATTCTAATTTATCAGTAGTACATATAAATGATGTGGTTAACAAAATTTGTATTAGATCAAAATTTTTTTTTCAATAACAAATAATTTTTTGTGCGAAAGTCTGGTCAGGTCATTTTAGTTATGAAACAGAAATTGATAATATTCTTTTAATTTTAATTTTGCGCGACCTGTGTTCTCCATATCTTTATTTTGAAATTTTCAGAAAACCTACTTGTACAGACAACATTATCCCTTATTCTTCTGTGCACCCTCATACCCATAAAATAGCCGTTTTTCATAGACTTTTTAAAATTCCCCTTTCCTTAGATGCCTTCGAAAAAGAACTTGGTGTAATTCTCTAAATTGCTTATAATAACGGTTTTCCAAATTACTTAATAGAAAAATTGTACTATAAATACCTGACAAAATTTAAGTATTGGCCAAGTCTCAATTTACCTTTCTAAATTATTTTCATCTAATGATATAAATATTGCCTTTTCTACTGTAGGCAGTGTCTGTTAGATAAAATTTCAGTTTTAAATCATTCAGGTGTATATAGCTTTACATGTAACGACTGTAACTCTGTTTGCATTGGACAAACTGGAAGATCCTTTCTTATTAGAGGAAATGAACATTAACAATTTAATAAGTATAAAAAACAGGCATTGTAACTATAAATTCTTTGTTAATGAATCAGTTATTATTTATACGTATTTTCACTTAGGACAATTTAAAATGCTATGTTTTAAGATGATAAATACCGACCATATAATATAWGCATTAGGTAACAGCAATACTACTTTTGTTAGCAAAAATACTTTATCGCACATGTTCCAAAACAAGCCGAAATTATCCCGCAGTACTATTACTCCTCAGACAATTTACCAGCAGTGCTGGCGTTCAAAATGGTATAACCGCTCTTTGTCGTTAATAACAAAAAGAGACGTAGCGGTATTTTCATACGGAACTAATTAATGTTCCACTAGGAACTTGAATAACTTGCAAACAACGGGTTTGACATGATGTGTTATTATATTATTTAGAGCTTGAGGGTTGTCATTATTACCGTTAGCTTTGGGTGTTGTGTATGGTAGTAATTATACTTTTACATTATGTAGTCATATTATAAGTATATAAATTACTTTATTTTGTGGATTTGCTGTTCAATTTATATTATTAGTTCTTCTTTTGTAGGAACTGGTTTCAGTTAAAACTGCCTTGATTGACGTTTCATGATTTATTTATTTATTTATTTTATAGCAAAACTATCACAAAATGATACACTAAACAAACAGCATCACGAAGATTGGTAAATTACACTTCTCACACAAAAAATAAACAACATAAAACCATATAACATTAAAATTATACAGAGCGGTACTTTGGTATGGAACCAGTAGGATATTTCAGGTTCTGTTCGACCGATTTTTCTGAAATTGTGCGTGGGCCTATGGGCAATTAAAATGCATTTTCTGGAATTTTTTCAACTTCGTGTCAGCTCTCGTTTCCAAGATATGGGCGCAAGTTGCATTTTTATTAATGCGAAGGGGGGTCAAAAGGCACATCATTGAAAATGATATTTTTCCTGGTTTCAAAACTGTATCACACTTGTACAATTTATTGCTTCTGTGTTAAGAAAAGTGAGGTAACAAACTTGGGTCTTGCAAAAACTGCGGGATAAAAACCATATTCGATATCGCTAAGTAAAAACAAAAACTCCAGATGTTTCCATTTTCCTCGTGACTGGTGATAATTTTTATTCACTCTATTATTTGCAATCGCAATGCCTCAGTTAACTGAACATGATGGCGTCGAA
This sequence comes from Rhyzopertha dominica, assembly GCA_025024175.1. Taxonomy (NCBI): domain Eukaryota; kingdom Metazoa; phylum Arthropoda; class Insecta; order Coleoptera; family Bostrichidae; genus Rhyzopertha; species Rhyzopertha dominica. The sequence continues at coordinate 75,944,350 of QCXZ01000137.1, forward strand.
ATTTTGATGATGATTGGTTATGGAGATAGAAGGCGAAGTTATTCGGAAGTAGTTGCACTCTACAATGTAATTCATGAAGATCGTGAACCAATTGCCAGATTAACAGTTATTAAAAATTAAAACATTCCAACGTTTTGACGAAACCGGCGGTGTTAAAAAACCGCAAAAAACCACAGGACGTCCAATGGTTACTAGGAGGGCAGAGAACTACGAGTGAGGAATGTCTAAATCTGCAAGAGAATTCCAAGTAGTCCGTATAACAGCGTGCTCTCACTCACTCACTCACCATATTAGTAGAAGATCTGTTCAGAAAATTGTGAAAAAGGGACGTTTCATCCATACAAAATTCACTTTTACAAGAACTGAACGAAGATGATTTCGATCGTAGGATAGAATTTTGCGAAACTGCTATGAATATGATAGATGAAGATAGAAACATTATAAATTGGACTAAGTTTTCTGAGCACTAATCAGGGCAGAAATTCAGAACCTACCTCCAAATATGCTACAAAGAACATTAGAATTACTGCCAGGAAGTAAATGGGGAACATTTTTAGCATCTTCTCTAATGTAAACCTGAAAAAATACTACATTTTTTACGGAATCATGTTTTTCTTATTACTTTGAGGATATCCGATTCGCAATAAATTGATCAAACTAGACGAAAATTGGGTATTATCACTTTCTTTGAAAATTACGTAAAATGAATCTTGAAGTGCTTATATACATTACGCCATGTTAAAAAAAAACAATAAAATATTTGTAGGTAGAGAATTTCAGGTCTGAAATTCGAATCTTAGGAGTCACCGCCAAAACGCTGCTATCCAAGGTTATTCAACTCGTGACGTCAAGTGTCATGTAAACATTACGGAGGAGCGTGCTGTTTAATGGTGTAGTATCAGTCTTGTATTGGAAAAGTTTTTGTGTGGTGTTTATTGAAAGGACGATGTAAGAGGTCGCATCAAAAAATAATTTGTGTAGTTTTACAAACATATATTATGTATGGAAAACAAAACAAGTGTTGTTTTGTACATGGTTATAAAAGTACTTCGGTCAGTACAGCTAACAAAATTTTTGTAACCGTTCCTCGAGAATATCAACGTATGAAAAAGTTATTTAAGGCCCCTAGACGTGATATGCCGAAATCGCAAAGTTTGTTTTTCTGTTGTGAGGATCATCTTACTGTTAAGTTTTATTATTCTTTTTGGGGTTATAAGTGTTTACCATTCAGTTTCCATTTTGTTATAGCTTTAAGGGGATATGAAAAATTATATGCGTTTTAAGTTGATAGGGCGAAATGTTATAATAAAGGACGACGTTGTTCCCCTTATATTCGACTGTTAGTCAGACCGAAAACGAGCAAGAGCCTCGAAAATAAATGACAATTTATATTTATTTTGACCTCTAAAATAAATGCCAAGTTTAGGGTACATTCTTGATTCTTACATTTTTATATTTACAAATAGTACGTTTCCAACAACCCACTGTGATCAAATTATCAATGTTACGTTATATTGATAAAAAGTTCACTTATGCTGTCGCTTTTACGTTCCTCATCTCCGCCACGTTGAACCGCTCGTTGCTGTACACAAATTCCATAACAATGAACATGCCTTCAGAAATCATAACTCATAAGTATTTCACTTTTTCTTGGCGTATTTTAATTCGCTTGTCACAAAATGAACGCAAACAACAAACTGATAAATTGACGGGCTGAGGCTGACGCGTGACGCGCTGACCCCAGATGTAAACAAGCGGCCATTTACGAGACATCTGACGTCACGGCCAATATGTTCGCGTTTGGGCGGTCCCTTTAAATATTCACATTTTTAATATTATAAATACACGTTACGATCAATTTTTTTTGAATTTATAAGCTGTCACAGCTGTTTTGTGGATAAGATGCTACCTATTAATATGCAATTTAATAAAATATAAATACGTGGCAAATACCCAATTATTACCAATCAAGGAAAAATGCTAATACCTGTTTTTTCCCATTTTAGCGATAAAGAAAATTCTTTGTCAGGCTCAATTTCTGTATTTATACTTTTTTCAACTCAGATTTTAATTAAAAAAATGCAACTTGCGCCCACATCTCGGAAACGAGACCTTATACGGAGTTAAAAATTCCAGAAAATGCATTTTAATTACCCTTAAGCCCAAACACAATTTTAGAAAAATCGATCGAACAGAACCTGAAATATCCTGCTGGTTCCATACTTTGTAGCGATCTTGTTTATAAACCTATCAACAGTTTTAACATAGTTTTTTTTTATTTTTTAAATATAGTGTTGTTGAATTCATTTAAGGAATATTCAACAATGCTTATTTTTTTAGATTATTTTTGACATCTTTGTAGAGCAGCTAACAAAATGCTTAATCAGTTTGTTATGTAATTCCAAATCCAAATCTGTGTCTTGAAATTGAAGATCTACCAATAATAATTATTTAATCCAAGGATTTGCTATGCAGTTTCCTAACTTATCTTATTTCTTAATTGCTTTGTAATACATCTAGTTTTGTCAACATTATGGCGACGGTCTCTATCTTATCTCAAGTCGGTATTGGTTTTTGATGAATCGCCCTCGATCAAGTTCTCGAGATAAAATACTTCACGGTTTCAGTCATCAGTGGGAAAAATTGAAGACTTTATTCCCGTTAAAACCGTTTCACTTGTTTAACGTGGCATCACGCATATGCTACGCGAAAGAAAAGTGAATACTCTTGTGAATGTCGATATTGCAGAGAGTGCAATTGCTACTTTCCATATACTTACCAGGCTATTTTCGTTTGTTTCAGTAAGTTCTAAGCTGCTACACAGCAGTCGCTCCTTATTCAGTAATGACAAATATCTTCCAAGTGTTCTCGTTACAGATAAAATTAGAATATCCCCTTTCCAAATGTTTCAATCCTCTTGCACGTGTTTGATCATGACATCGTGTAGCGTCTTTTTTCAACTCGACTACGTGTCATACTTTTTGTAGCAATGATTACAACGTTCAAAATATTTAGAAATTCTCCAGCTCATGTTTGTTGATGCGAAATATCTGTGCGTTTATACCTATACTCAAGGGTTGATGCTTTATTATAAACTCTGGGTAAATCCTGATAAACAGGTATAAAAAGCAAACAAGTTTATAGGAATGTTACTCAAATCCATATATTTCATTAAATTAAATGTAAAAGTAACTTACGTGTGTAGGTATTGATGTTTATTTTGAAGAGTCCTTTTGTGTTAATTTTTCTTATTGTATTTATTTGTAGGTTCTGGCTCCTTTTTTATACCACCACTTACTCAAAAAATAAAAAACCTACTAAAACCACATAATTTCCAAATTACATATAAACCAATTAACGCAATTAAACAATTCTACACACCGTTAAAAACAAAAACACCAAAAGAAACAAGAACACACACAATATACAGTATAAAATATAAAGAATGTAACAAACAATATATAGGACAGACAGGACAATACTTAAAAAACAGGCTACAACAACATAAAAATAATAACAACTACACAGCTTTAAAAAAAGATCAAGAATAAACTGACCACACTTTTGACTTTGATAATACCAAAATTATTACTACGGAACAACATAAACATAAAAGACAATTATTAGAAATGATATATATTCAAAAAAACCTAAACACATGTGTAAACGACAGGACTGACATACAAGGACTAAGTAATACCTACTACACCGTCATTTAAACACACCCTCTCACCGTCACATTTACCATCCACAATGATAGCAAAGGAACAAACTTGAAGGTACATTTTATATTAATATCAAAATTGTAAATGTCATATTAATTTCATACCAGTTTGTCAATCTATAAAATAAAAATATTCGACAAAGACCTAAATTATAGGTCAAAACGTTATATTATTAGAAAAAAGTGTCTTTAATTTATTAGAAAAAAGGAGCCAGAACCTACAAATAAATACAATAAGAAAAATTAACACAAAAGGACTTCACAAAATAAACATCACTATCTATATCAAGAAGAAAGGGTCAACAACAGTGAATCTATTTAAGAAGAAAAGATCAACAACTACCATTATGAATGCCTATACATCATACTTCGACAAWGTAAGAAAAACCTATGGAACAGAATACCATAAACTAAAAATCAAGGAAAACAACCTCATCAACAGAAGAATATTTTTACTAAAATGTAAACAATACGATATCCAACCTAAATTTCTACACCTAAATATAGAACCTACAAATAAATACAATAAGAAAAGTTACTTACGTGTGTTGCACATCAAATTATTCAGAGGTGTGTATTTAGAAGATATGCCGCTCATAATAGAAAGACAAAAACAAAACGTTGTTGAAAGGCAATCACTCTTCAATGCTTTTAAAAAATTGTCTTATGGAGGTGTTTACCCAATTGCAAAAATTATTAATAAAAAAGTTTCTAAAATTTTCATAAAAATTAATGCAGTTAGACTGGTTATATTTCCAAATTATTAAAGACCATCAAAATATTAGTTAGTTAGTATTAGCTAATCCTTTCAGATAAATCTTAAAATGTGWCCCATGATAAAAAAGCAACTATTATTACGAGCAATAACCCCTAGAAGCAATATTGAAAGCAGTTTTCGCACTCGATTTGGTCTAATATAAATTGCAAACGCTACATTGCATACCATTTTGAAAATGTGTCATCCACCGTAGGTATTATAATAATTTAAACTTTCATATCCGCGACGTTGGCTTCCAACGGTTCAACACCTCATTTATAATCAGTAAATCGAGCGCCTCGATTCTGATGGGCGTTTTAAAACGGAATAATTATTGGTGGTTACTATGATCGCGTTTGCTTTCACTGTTGTCGTCCGCATTTTATCGTGCAAACGCTGTTTCGGCCACAGTTTCTCTAAATAGAGCGGAAGCGACCATTGTCATCAACAATCCGATGGAATTTGAGATCGTTTGACTGTGTAAAGTCACCGTGGAAAACTAATATTGTGTAGTAATGAATATTTGATGGCATTTTAATGACTTGGTATTTCGCAAATTATAAAGTGTAAGGGTGGATTTAAGTTTGGAAAGTTGAAATTGTCCCGTTAGCTTGTTATTGATCATTATTATCACGTGAATGCTAAAGCTTATTAACGGTGCCGAGATAAGATAGGTTCAGGTCCACGGCAACTGATTATGGTTGAATAATTTGAAAACATTCTACCAAACGTTTTTGTATTTTCATGGCATTATTTTACTGAACTACGATTATTTGAATCCATTAATATGAAATTTAGCTGCATTTTCACAATTCTGAAACAGTTTTTTCCCAATTTCCATTTTCTTTTTGGTTTTAAACGATCTATCTGTACATATGGTGCAATTTGCGTAAATATAAAACATATCTACAAGGGGTTTGCACAAAATCCTACCGTGATTTATGGAACTGTCAATAATAGTCCTGATATCAGTTGGTAAAGGATTTAAGTTAGGTAATCATTTTTTTCGTTACTCATTCGCGTATCACAGTCAAACTTGCGAGATAAGTACTTTGTGGAAAAATTAATTATATCACTCTGTGTTTTTTCGAACAACTTGTGAAATCTTTCTCTTACTTTTACTTTTTATGTATACTTACAAATAAACTTTAGAAATAAGTTAGAATTTAGGATGGCAATGCCATCTGTCAGCATTACACTGACATGATGACAAAGCCACCTAGCTGCCTTAACGGGTACTGCTTCCTAAAGGAAGTGACCTGTAGCCTGACAAATTGACATGCAACTGCATACTTCATTTTGACAGCAGGCCCCCACGGCACTTTTTGCTAGCGGGCAAGAACTGACATACATTAAAATGCATGTCTGTGCTGTGCTGTCTACAAGTCATCATGTCAGTGTACTGCTGACAGATGGCATTGCCATCCTAAATTCTTACTTACATCATACCATTGCTTTGGTATATAAGCAAAACCAGTTCTATGCCGTGCTGTCTACACTAGACCTAAACTGCACTGATGATCTATCTGCAGTTGGTTGAGGTGTAGACAGCACAGCATAGACATGCATTTTAAACTTTAGAAATATCTGTATGGGCTCTAATGATTTTCAGTTTTAGAAGTTGACTTTTAAAATTACCGACAATGATAAACTAAAGGCTATGTAAAGTTGGCCTTGCCTTGGCAAATTTAACTTAACTTCTTGCACACATGCTTCTATAGAGACCATACTTTTTATATTTAATCATGTGTTGTACTGTTACATCGAAAATAAAAAATCCGCAACTGCTGTTATGCAGCTGTTTTACTGCACAATAAAGCATAATCTTGTTAATTACTATTCAAATTTAAATTCGTTAAACATTTGCAGAACACTCTCCTGATAATTTCGTATTTCGTTTGTCGAGTATTAAAGTTACCTTTAAAATAAACGGTATGCCTACATTGATGAAAAATTGCCACTATGCAAGTACGAGAGGAGATCATTATTTACGGTCCCTGATATAGTAGGCTTTGACATATTAAAAGTTTATTTATTACCAGTCTTGTCATTCGTTGTTTGTTAAAATAATTTAGAATTTACGCGAAGATGTTTGAATAATTTTCATCAACAATGGAAAAATCTGAGATATGCGCAGTAATAAAATATTTGCAAAAGAAAAGGTTATCGCCAATAGAAATTCATGAAGATATGGCTGGTGTATTAGGTGAGAGTGCTCCTTCTTACCAAGTGGTAAAAAAATTGCCTCGAGAATTTAAATTGGGAAGACAAACGTGTGAACATGCAACCGGTGCCGGACAACCAAGTAACTGTCACTATTCAGGAAAATGTTAATCGTGTACATGACATGGTAATGGCAGATAGGCGAATGACCATTCGTCGGATAGCAGAAATTACAGACTTTTCATATGGCACAATAGAAAAAATATTAACAGATATTTTAGGTCTTAAAAAGTTATCTGCACGCTGGGTCACTAGAATGTTGACGCCTGATCAAAAACGTTCGAAGCCAGTGTGGCAAAGTTTTCAGCAGACCTGGATCAGTTTCTCTCTCGATTTGTAACTGTTGATGAAACGTGGGTCCACTGTGACCTAGAGCCAAAACGACAGAGTATGGAGTGGCATCACAAACGTTTTCCTCCACCATGCAAATTTCGAGTTGTGCCCTCTGCTGGTAAAATTATGGTCACAATTTTTTGGMATCGGACGGGATTTTAATGGTTGATTTTTTTGGAACGTGGACACACAATAACAGGTTTTTACTATGGCAACTTAATTTCAAAATTGCACGAGCGCATCAAAGAAGAAAGACGGGGAAAATTGAGGAAAGGAATTGTGTTTCATCGGGACAACGCCCCTGTACACAAAAGGTATATTGCAATGAATGTTATTCACGACGCAGGATTTGAATTGCACGAACACCCTGCGTATTCACCAGACTTAGCTCACAGCGATTACTTTTTATTTCTGAAATTGAAAGAATATCTACATGGGACCATATATGACGATGATTATTAAGTGATGACAGCAGTAAACGACTGGTTAGAGGACCAACCACAAGAATTCTTTTCTAGAGGAATCAGAGCATTGGAACATCGTTGGACCAAATGCATCGAAGTTCCAGGAGCTATGTCGAAAAACAAACATATAATTATTTTCATGTTTTGTGTCTTGTGACCGTAATTAATGATCTTCCCTCGTACGTTAATTTGTTTTGTTCACACTAGGATGAGACACAAGCAAAATGATCATTTCTAAAATGCGTACCACTTCTCATACAAACACGCAGTTATTCTTCTTGAACAGCCGTACAAAAGACATCTTATTTTCTCCACTTAGACCATTATATGTCGATTAAATGCTTTTGTTCGTTTTTTATTAAAGTTAACCAGGTTAAGTGCGATTATGTAGGTTGCAGTCGGTTAATGAAAATAAAAACAATGGCCAGCAGTGTGGCCCGCGGCCTTATGCGCTATCTACGTGACTAATCCACTATAATTCCGTGCAGTGCGTGTAATGTATCGGATTTGTTTTTATTAATCCAAGCGTGTACTGTGCATAATAATCGAGCTCCGCCGATTTCTGCGTGGAGACGATGAATTAATTAGCGAATTACATACTGATGTTTAACATCCTCATTAATACATTGATAGCAGATTATTAGGTCTGCAAAGAGGTAATCGCATGTTTGTATATTCTATTTTTGATTGTTTACTTAATTATACGAGGTAAGCAGCAATAATTTCTGGCGTGACAATGAAAGAGGCAAAGTACAGCAAGTTTTTATTGTAACAATGTAATCTCCCTTGACTTCAATGCACTTCTTACAACGTTTAATCAACAATTCAATCCCTTTAAAAGTATATTCCTTAGGTTTGTCCTCAAAATGGGCATAAAGATCTTCTCGTAACTCAAAATCGTTTTCGAACACGTCGTCCACGAAGGTCTTTTTTTAAATAACCAAACAAATAATAATCAAGGGAAGCCATATCTGGACTATAAGGACGGTGATCTGTTTGTTGGAACCCGCAATCCATGATGGCAGCTTGTGCAACACCGGCAGTACGAACGTGCAACAATCGCACGCCTCTGGTTAATTTTCCTCGACGTTTTTCATGAATACTTTCCCGCAGCCTATGAAGTTATCTTGCATAATATGTGCCATTAACGGTGGTACTTGTCTTTTTGAAATCAATCAGGAGGATTCCTTCACAATCCCAAAGGATCGTAGCCATTACTTTTTTTGTTGACTGGCAGACTCTAAATGGGGGACCTCACCCTTACGGCGCCATTCCATTGATTCTCTGTTTGATAAAGGATCATAGTAAAGAACCAAAGTTTCATCGCTGGTAAAATTAGTTTCCAACACAGTCTTCGGGTTAGCTGCACACAGTTCCAAAAAAGATGGAGCACACTTAACATGACGTTGTTTTTGAACCGCCGAAAGGAGTTTGGGAACCCTATTCATACCCAAATGATCATAGAGGATTCGGTGAACAGTAGTATCGGAAAGCTTGGTTATTTCTGCCATTTCCTTAACCTTCAAACATCGTTCAGTTAGTACAAGCTCTTCCACAAGGGCTATTTTATCCTTCGTTATCACCTCCACTGGCCGCCCAGGTCTGGCGTCATCCTCCTGGCCCATGCGAAAACATTTTGCCCATTCCTTCACTACAGAATACGAAGGGGAACGTTGGCCGTATGTATATGTGGTTATGAAATGTCAAAAAAAGGCCGCGAGTTTTTGGCGCTTACCTCGTGAAGCTTCTTGGTATTTATAGTTCTCCAAATCTTCTAAGGTTGTATTGTCACAGTTAAATATTTTAATTTCAATAACGAAGGATTACTCATCATTTCAGTGCTAAAAGTGCTAAAAGACGAATACTTAGCTAATATTTAACAAAATTTAAGTTTTCTTTTGCCGGTCCAGTTTCATATAATGTATCTAAATTGTTTTCTTCTTAAGTGTTGTTTTTTTTACGGTAGGCATTATGTTTTCCCGTTTTGTTTGTAATAAAGACAGAATCCAGTTTTAAACCTTTCGGGCGTACGTGGTTTTTTCTTGCAAAGGTTGTAAACATTTAAAACAATACAAGGAAGTATAAAAAATACTCAGTGTTATTACAAATTCGTTGTTAGAAAATCACTTATTCTCATATAAGTATTATATAAGAATAAGTTACTTTCTAACGACGAATTTGTAAGTGTATACTTCCGCTATAAATAATTTAGATTCTTTAAGTTTTTGTAATAAATCCTCAAAATTTGCAACAGGACAACGACCGAATGACCCTATATTAGATCCACAAGCAAGCCAGAGAGACGAGCAATTTGAATAAAGAAGAAGCAACCTTGAAAGCGCTTGGTGTGGTCTATTATTTTGGGTAATGTCACTTAAAATTGAAGTATTAAATAAATTTGATTTTATACCCTTATTCAACAGTGTATGAAAACTTTTAATTATTTGTTGTAATCTTATAGTCAACTTGTGCATTTTAAATTAAGTTTAAAATTGACACCTTTCATCTTATTAAGGGACACACCTCATTTAAATGATTTCAAACACTTTTCTGTCAATATTTAACTACCATTTCTTATTTCTACTTTAAATCAATTATAAGTATGAAACAACGATGAATGCTTTCTGTCTACAATATATTTTTGTCGAAAAATACATTGTCATTTTCAAAACTAGAAATATCAAATTAACATTTCGATTACGTTTGTAATCAATGTTTGAGTTTTGTGTCAGTCATTTTTTAGAGGACTTTTACAAAGATTGTAGGAGTAATCGCAGTTTGATAATTTAAGTAAGTCTTGAAATAGTAAGCGTTTTTTTTTTGTTGAAAAAAACGTAATAATTTCATTAACTATGAAATGTGTGTCATACCAATCGAGAGTGACTTATAATATCATACTTATCATCTCGTTTAGCACCACATTCCGATGCAGGGAAWAGTTGTCGTGTTTGTGTTTGCATATTTTTGACATGTGCAACGGCGTCACGTTTTCTCGGTCTTMGAATGTTGGATCCGCACAATTCTTGCGTGTCATCGTGCCATGYGATTTCTTCGCTCTGGGTCTTTTATCTCGTGATGCTCGAAGAGGGGCACACGACACACGATGAGCGATTATGAGTGTTGGATTCAGGTTGTGAAAAAAGTCGTGGACATTTAGAGCTTGGGCAACTTTCCTAAAAAGAATGTGCGCGGAAAGCACGTTTCTCAGAATGAAATGTGCGTATTTTCGTTGATGCATGCTGTTTTACGCAGATCTCTCGTTGTGATGTTGAAAAAGCGTTTTTTTCTTTGAACTTTGTAAACCGTGTCGCAATATCACCTACATAGCGGTCGTTGCAGTCTGATGGGGTAAATATTACTGCCAGAAGGTGACAAACAAAACAAATTTTATGATTTGGATAGTACTTTTTGTATAATGAAATCTTAAGCTGGAATGACGCGAAGCGAAATTTCGCGACATTTTTTACTATCTAGCATATTAACTTATCAAGAATTCTTCCATACTCCTTGAAGACCAACGCTCACTGAAGAAATCACTAGCCTTATCGTCCAGACTCTATAGGCTATCAGAAATCCACAAACCTGATGTTCTTCTGCGCTCTGTTATTGCAATTAATTTACCAGTCAAATATATGAGCAAAAGTATTGCATATTTTCAAAATTCGTAAAATTTTGACAATGAATATTTCAGCAACCACTGGTCGGATAGGAATGTCTTTTTTTACAATTGAAGTTTTTTATGGGTGAATATGATCTAGTGAGGAGAAGACCAGAAAATAAAATTTTCATATTGTACAGGGCGAATAAATAGTGTCATGTACGAGGGTGAATGCTTTTAGCATCCATAATATAAGCTAATATATTCTCGGAAAGATCGCTGTGTCTTGAAAACACTGGCAAAAAATTATATGTTTGACGTTTCGATTACACCTGTAATCTTTGTCAAAGACGAAGAACCTCAAAATTTGCCTGACACAAGTTCAAACAAAATTTTGAAAGTAAATAAACAAATCACCAAGGAAGCGAGACGCCATAGAAACAACGTACCAACCTGATAGAAAAAACCTAACGACGAAAAAGGAACTATCTACCTACTAGATATACACGTACATACGCCCCAACCTAATGTGACATCTGAGGAAATGAAGGCTCTTAAGGATTTGAATACAGATAAGTCCATTATAGTTACTAGAGCAGATAAAGGTTCAGTCACAGTAATTTTAGAGTTAGAGAGTTGTACATCAAAAATTTCCAAAATTACTAATGATATCAAAAGTTTAAATCTTTCGAATAAAGAGAAGTCTCTTCTTACTGTTTCCGATTGCAAGGTACCTAAATTGTATGGTTTGACCAAAATCCACAAAAACAATATCCCGTTAAGACCCATAGTCAGTACGATTGGCAGTCCTTGTTACAAATTAGCAAAATTCTGTGCTAACTATTTAAAACCTTATGAAGGAAAAACCAGTGTTTCATCAAAAATACTTCAACTTTATTGATATTATAAAAGGTTTAAGTATTTTAGAAGGTGATATTTTAGTTAGTTTTGACGTGGTTTCTTTATTTACGAAAATACTCATCCCTGAAACAATAGATATAATCAAATCCAAGCTTAATAGCGATCCCCTAGGTGACACGATAGCCAGATTATCTGAACATTGTTTAAAATCTACTTATTTCTTATGGAACGATAATTTTTATGAACAAAAATCAGGTTGCGCAATGGGTTTCACCTCTTAAGTCCTGTAGTAGCCAATTTGTTTATAAAAAATTTTGAACAGATAGCGATAAACAGTTTCCAGTTTAAGCCAAAATGTTGGTATAGGTACGTAGATGACACTTTTGTTATTTGGCCCCACGGTATAGAAGAGTTGGGTAGGTTTCTAAATCATTTGAACAGTGAAAATCCCGACATAAAATTTACTATGGAATTAGAAAGCAATGGTAGTTTACCTTTTTTGGATGTCCAAATTTACAGAACAAACACTGGGCAGTTAGGGCACAAGGTTTACAGAAAACCAACTCACACAGACAGATATTTACATGCCACATCTCCCCACCCTCCCTCTCAAAAGAATAGTCTTATAAGGGCGTTATTTGTTGGAGCACAAAGGATATCAGACGAAAGTTCTTTACAAAAAGAAATATATCAACTTAAATCAGCGCTAGTGAGAAATGGTTATAGCAGTAAGAATATTTAGTCAGTTTTTAATAAAAGTGCTCATCCAAATCAAGTAAATTCTCAGCCAGGACAAAGTAAATTGAAGTTGAGTTTGCCTGATGTAGAAGGCCTTTCGGAAAAATTAAAGAGGATTCTTAGAAAAAAAAATTTTAGTTGTTGATAGTACATATAATAATTTAGATAAAATTTTAAATTCTACTAAAGACAAAGTTGTTCTTGCTGCAAGTGTTACATAGGTCAAACTAAAAGAAAAGTAGATACGCGTTTGAAAGAACGCATACGTGCTAGTAGGTTGCAACAGATAGATAAATCTTCCGCCGCTGAACACTCATATTTGACTAAACACATGATTCACTTTGATAAAACAAAAATTTTACGTAGAGAAAAATATTATCACAAACGTCTAATAAAAGAAGCTATAGAAGTTAGTAGAAATACTAATAATTTTAATAAGGATTGTGGAAATTATGAGTTAGGTAACATTTGGAAGGCTGTTTTGTAGTTATCTTTTATCAAGTAGTTCATGTATATCTAGTAGGTAGGCAGTTCCTTTTTCGTCCTCAGGTTCTTTTCTATGACGTCTCGCTTCCTTGGTGATTTGTTTATTTACTTTCAAAATTTTGTTTGAATTTGTGTCAGGCAAATTTTGAGGTTCTTCGTCTTTGACAAAGAATACAGGTGTAATCGGAACGTCAGACTTATAATTTTTTGTCAGTGTTTTCAAAAGACAGCGATCTTTCCGAGAATATATTATCTTAAATAGTGTCATGTCATCAAAGGAAACACACATAGCTTTATGAAGGGTTCTTCGCATTTCACGGAGAAGTTAAAAATTGTGAAGTTCAACCTAATGATTTGATGATTAGTTTCGATGATATAGTAAAGATTATTATATCCATGCGGTAAACAACGAAAATGTACTTATCAAAATTTTTAGATAGCCAGCTTGCAACATTATATTGAGGTGTGTTATTATCAGTGTTGCGGAATATTGAACGCTATCAACGATGCCATATAATAATAGAGCAGTCTTTATCGTCGCATGTTTTCCTAATTAGAATTCGAAAACATTCTTAGCAGCTACCATTACTGCAGCAACAATCGCCATAAAATCAGGAGCTTACGATGATCTCGTCCATAATTTATTCGCTTAGAAAACGTGAAGTGTAACACAACAGAAGAGTATAATCGACAGTTGATGATCTAGCGAGCGAAAGTTTCCGCTTTCAAATCTCGATCGAAACCACTCATCGAATGCTGAAAACGCTACAACGGTGTTTTGCTTTCAGGTCGGCGAGGGTGGCATCATATTACTTCCGGGCGCCTCTGTGGATGAGTCATTCACCGACGACGATGAGGAGTTGTTACGCTCTCTGGAAGGGCCGCCTAGCCCCTGTGACGTCACTTTTATTAATGATAACATTCTCATCGATGGTCGATCTAGTCTTAGTCAGAAAACTAGGAAGTATAAGGTAAGGAATGCGTTTGACAGTCGTTTGTTTATTCGAGTCTTCTTTTGTCAATTGATCAAACTAATACAAAAATGCAAAAAAAATTTGAAATACTGGAGTACTTAAGTGTATGCATATTTTTTTTGGTATGAATCAGTGGTATAAAAATGTCAATTTTGTTAAGTATTTAGGATATAACTATAATTGTTATTAAAAGCAGTTTGTAAAATCACAGTAAGTGCTTTCTCAAAAGTCACTTAGCAGAGAGGTATTTTAAAGAGTCTATGGAATAAAGAATGAAAGACAACTAATTTATTTGCTCTAAAAAAAGTAAATATATTTCTTCCTTCCGGAAAACTTATTTATTCTTTTATACTTCTTCACCCTACTCTTCTGACAGTGTGTACTATTGAGTACCTATTAAATTTGTAGCTAGCATTTATCGAATTAACTTACCGTACTTGTTAATAGCCGGAATTTAACAGAATTTCTGATATAATTGACGAAACAGTTGATTTACCTTGCAGCTGCGATTTCTAAATGAAATATTGAAATTGCAACCATATGAATCAGAAAGTATGTATTAGATAAGGCAAGGTTGAAGATAAAATTGCAAAAACCATATGTCATTGTAGCAAATGAAAACCTTTGAAGCTAGTTTTGTGTCATTTTAAATTAATTAAAAATCAATTGATGCCTTTCCTACTGGCAAAATTAAGAAATTTATGACATAAGTACATAAATTCCGGGCATGGGCGGTATCTTATTTTTTTGTGCCTTAGTATATACTCGTATATTTCCAAAATCGTTTCAGTATTCGGAAATGTAGATTGCACTTGCTGCGCCAATTCATACTTTTCACTCATGTTTGAATTGTTTTTGCATAGCGGATGAATTAATAGTCTACATGGACATCATTTTTGTAAGCATCGATAGAAATAATTTTATTTTCATCGTCTGTGAAAAAACATTTGAAACTGTTTGAAAATCGTGAGCAATTGTGGTTTTCATTTGTAATTTGTGAACTATAGCATCACAAACGACATTAACGACATCCATTCTCCGAATATCATGCATCGCTGTGTTGTCAGTTTTCTGTTAAGGTTTCTGCTTTTTGCGTAAACCAACTTTGGATTTTATACGTAGAATGAAATTGAATGTTGTGGTAGAAGTTAGAAAAATATCATGAAACTACCATACTTTGTAAAAAAATACCCAGAGGGAAGTATCATCCTTATAAAAGCGACCTAAAGTCTTTAGAAGATGACTTTGTTGACACTCTACTTTTGCGGACAAATTAAGTTTCTTCAGTAGGATTCTCTTTTCCGATAAGGCCCACTTAATCAACTTTTTTTAAAAACAAACGAGTTATAACACTTTTTTTAAATCACATAGTAGGCCTTGAAAACAATTGAAGAAAACGTTGTTACTTGACAGTTCAGTGAGACGCTTATATATTTCTTTATACAAAAAAAAATATTAAAACGATCTAATTTTTTATGACTATGACTTACGTTAAAAAATGTTTTTTTGATTTCTTTGTACGCCTAATAATAATAATAAAATTTAAAGAAATCAGTTTTTCGGCAATATTTAGTAGGAGCAGTTCAAAAACAAGAGGCGCATAAAATTATTATTTATTTTAGCATTTAATTTTTAGCTCAAAACCTGACGATTCGTTTTGCTTCGCTGTCGGTTTTAGGTCGATGCGGTTCATTTAAATCAGTCGGTGTAATCGTCTCTGTTATGAAAGTCGTGTTGGGTTAAGCAAACACGGAACCAATAAGATTCAAGCCTGGGAAAGTTCAAATTTAGCGGTTTGCTACCAAAAAAAGCCCGTAATTAAATCGAGCGTTTCGTCAATTTCTGTGCATAATAAGCAGGCGAAATGGAACGGAGTAGAAAGTATTTTGAAGAAAAAGGCAAAGAAAAGACCTTTTGTCTGCAAAGATCGCTTTTTCTTTTTAATCGATTGCGTAGCTATTTTCCGCAGAATGGGGATTCTTTTCGATTACGCCGCCTCGTTGATCTTATTAGCGATCTTAATTGAACGAGGAATTTCTTATGAAAATTATTCGATTGCTTGTCATGCCCATTAGAGGTGTTTGTGTCCAGTTGCGCTTTTGTTTTATAGCTTGCAATTGAGCGATTAAACGTGTGACTTGGCGTAATTGCATTATTCATAAACTCCATTTAAACTTTAACACTTTGAACTTAAAGACGTCGTCTTCTAGGAAGAGCATAACCAACTGATTCACTGAGTGTTTCGTCATCAGTTTTGCGTGGTCAACTATGCTTATTAATGTTATCTCTGTCCAGTACATTTCTTGCTAAATAGCTATTTTCGGTCTTTTAACCTGCATTACAAAATGGGTGAAATTTTTGGCAAACAAATCGTAATATCAATTTCATTCCTTTCTAATTGTATTCTAGACTGACTCGTTTTCTACGCTTGTTAGAAATGTAATTTATGCACCGCATAACTGTAAGGCGCAAAGAAGGTATTGCAAAATATAATTTGCATTTGCGTGTTGCTTAGCGATTTTTTGAATTCGTTAGATTTCCTCTAATTGCATGTTGAAGTAGTAGATGTTTGATTATACAATGTTATTCTGTTATTTCTTTGCCAGTTGGCTGGTAGTATAAACCTACAGATATTGTTGCTCCTAAAATGCTCAGAAACAAGTTTAATGTACATGTAGTTGTTAAAAATAATGATGAATGATGAAAATTGCTGTTCACTTGTAATTAATTTTGCTATCACTAAGCTTAGTATATATTGTTGTTTATTCCTTAAAAGGACATGTTTTTCTGGATAGGATGAATAAATAATGTTTTTGCTTTGTTATCAAAGCGAAGTTAGAAAAGGTGCTCCTTTTCATTCAGGTGTCTTGCTGAAGTTCACTGACATGATCGAGGAATGAAAATTGATCTAAAATTTATTAATACTATTTGAATTATATATTTATATATGTCCTTTATTTCACCCATTACATGCTCCGAAGGAAATTAGCAGTAACAAGGACACCAGATTATAGTTAAATGACATCACCACTAGCGGTGGTCATGAAGTCGACGCATTGGTGCCGGTGCGTGTCAGACATAATGACCGGAAGTGCAAACATCGACCAGTCATTTTTACGTACACTTGGATTCGTGAATTCCAAAAACAGGGTTTACACTTTGCTGAGCACACAGTGTTTCGAAACTAAGGATGTGAGCTGCTTTTAAACTGTTTTGGGAAGGGAGGGCCTTGAAAATGCTGGAATTAGAATGACTTCGAGGTTGTCATTAATCTTTTCTTTTATCCCATTGTGCAATACAGCTTAACTTTTTGTCTGATCTCTTTCTGTTGAGCCTAGTAAGGAAAACTCATTTTTAATGGAACCAATATACTTATGTTTTTTCAAAATACTCTTCTCTACAATCTATACATTTCTGCATGCGTTTGAACGATTCATCAAAAC
This sequence comes from Rhyzopertha dominica, assembly GCA_025024175.1. Lineage (NCBI taxonomy): Eukaryota > Metazoa > Arthropoda > Insecta > Coleoptera > Bostrichidae > Rhyzopertha > Rhyzopertha dominica. Next base: position 75,961,951 of record QCXZ01000137.1, read on the forward strand.
ATTTTTTCCAGTCTTCTGGAGTTAGGTTATTTATCCCAGTTTTAAACGCGTCGACAGCTTCTTCTGCTGTTATAAAACGGAAACCACGCAATTTATCCTTCACCGTAGGGAACAGAAAAAAATCATTAGGTAGAGCTCGACAATTGTCATGATGAAGGATGATCTTTCCTCTTGGTCGCTTTTCTTTGATTAAACCTCGCTATTATTAAAACGATGTAAGATATTTTTGAATTCTTACTGACACTGAGCTTATGAAACAGAAGGTTAAAATGTAACATTAAAGTATATGTGGAAATATTATAGCCTGCTGTGAAGCTCAACAGAAAGAGTTTAGCCCTCGTATAAAAATTATATTGGATTTTTCTTGACACATTTTCGTAAAATTTTCTGGTATACCATTAGAATGTTGCGCTTATTACAATTTGAACAAAAAGATACGAAACCAGATGGGTTGCTTAACTATAGCTAGGTATAAGAATTTTTGGTTAAAAACGATAAAAATGGATGGAAGTAAGAATGGAAGGAATTATTTCCACTAGAAGTTTGTATACAGAGCTATTAATATGCTTTGATTTATGCTGGTTTCTTTGCGTTTAAGCGAATGTAGTTGTAGATATCAAATATACTTATAACTTACTTTATTGAAATTAAATCGGCCAAAATGATATTTTCATTAAAATAGCATTAGAGTCTTTTAAGGCATCTCTTGTTGTATTTAACAGTACTTTTGTATAGAAAATCTGAGATATTTCCAGTTTTCGAGAGTTTTTCGCTACTACTTTCAGGTGTAGGTACTTCTGTGCTTGACGTGGATATTTCTTATGTTGTCAATTAGTTTTAGGGGTCATCTTGATATGAACTCTGAAAAAATGAATTTTAGAGCTGGAGAGCTTCATTGTAATAAATGTTTTATAAGTTGTATCGTATATTCGTTTATTCTTTACTGTGTGACTTTTTATTTTACAAAACTTCTAAAATTATTATATTATTCCGAAGCCAGAGATCCTGGCTGTTTTTGGTCTGCACTTTCACTTCTCGCACTTTTAGCTTTGTGTTATCATAATGGATAATTAAATTAGCACAAACTAAAGGAACATGTTACAAATGAGGTGTTTTCAAAAGTAATGGGCTCACACGTAGACAATAAGTGAATATCATTTGCAAGAGTGGGCTGAGTGCACGCGTGGGAGACTATTTTATCCTACTTACAATTTCGTTATGACTTTGCTAGTGATGTTGCAACACGTTAAGCTGCTCCGATTTATATGGTAATCGCTTTCGCACTCATGATATATCTGGATTGCACGTAACATCTCGGCAACAGAAGCACAGATTAGGCTTGATTGCTATCGTTGCATGGAAAGAAATGCCTATAGAGTCAGTTCAGATATACTTCTCCAATGAGATTATATTGCACTTGTAAAATTCCGATAACCCAAAACTGCATACGTCTAATAGCATCTTCTGTTCTTCAGGTCAAATTCATTTCTCTATTAGCTTTCTTGCGTAGATGCTGATTTAGGAAAATCTGTATCTTTAATTCTTCTGCATAAATAGAAATCAAACACTACTGTCCTTACATATCCAGTCCTTGGATTTTTATTTATTTAACACGCTGTATAGTTTAATAATAACGATAGCATTCGCGTTTAAGAAGATGTTCGTATTAAATATATTAGAGGTTGTTTTGACATTGACTAAATCAACACGGAGCCTAATAAAAAGTATCCTCGCCAATTGCAGTCCACAAATGGTTTGTTTTGATTTTGTATTAAACGAAGAGTTATGAACGTGTGGATCATATTAATGAAGTTAGCTGTATTTGTGAATGTTAGCCTGATGATACTGTTTGTGTTGTAGGGAAGGGACTTCCCTAATATATAATTACTCTTCGGTGACTATAATGATAATTGTAGGAACTCTATATCTAACTTTTGTAATCGTGAATGCGTGCTAGGAAAATAATGCGCTCATTTGGTAGAATCCGTCGATGCTTATCGTCCTGATATAAATGTACCCGATCAATCCATGTCAACATCTCAGTGACATTTAAACAATGAAATAATTTAGTAAAAAAAATGACGGTCAGCATTCTAAAATGCATAATGTGTATAAACATTAATGCATTCTGTAATTACAATAATGAATAATCTACGAACCATAAAACCTAGATTACAACACTAATGTACTTTTTGTTATCCCTAATAAAAACAAAATCAATTAATTCACGGGAATAGTTTAAAAATTATTATTAGTATCAGCTTTAAGGGTCTGAATCTGCCTGACAACACAATGAGCCAGGGGTGCAGTGTACAGTAGCATTTGCACATCAAGCTCACGGATACCAAGAAGCGAATCGCTGATCAACGATCAGATCCGAGTGAGCCAAATGCTTGGGTAACCACTGCACAAGGCAAGTGAAGCCCATCCTGTCATTCCGACAAACGCACACGGGAATCTCTCCGAAAATGGGGTAGTGCAAACTTAGGTGTACAAAAATTCCACGGACGAAAAACCTACAGAATGAGGTCAAAATTATGTTGTGCTGGCTGGTTTTTGAGGTATCCTACAGCCGACATCGACCCCAGGCAAATATCCCTCATGACTTGCTATGCCCCCTCATATTCCTGACGAGCAAAMGTTTCACCCAGCGAGAATACTTCTCGAGCAAGATGATCAGTCTTGATAGACAAGCATCTCTGCCGAATTAGCAAGTGAATTGCGACAGGGGAGGGTAGATATCGTGCTTCCGTCAGCGCTAACTGAGATTCATCAAGTCACTGAGGTTTGGTTAATGGGTAATCAAGTTTGGATTGAAATATGATCAATTGAGTATTATCACTTTTTTTGAAAATTACGCAGAATGAATCTTGAAGTGCATATATATCGTATACCATGTTAAAAAAACAAAAAAATATTTGTAGGTAGAGAATTTCAGGTCTAAAAGTCGATTCTTAGGAGTCACCGCCAAAACGCTTCTATCCAAGGTTATTCAACTCGTGACGTCAAGTGTCATGTAAACATTACCGAGGAGCGTGCTGTTTAATGATGTAGTATCATTCTTGAATTGGAAAAGCTTTTGTGTGTTGTTTATTGAAATGATGGTGTAAGAGGTCGCACCAAAAAGTGATATGTGTAGCTTCACAAGCATCTATTATACATGGAAAACAAAACAAGTGTTGTTTTGTGCATGGTTATAAAAGTACTTCAGTCAGTACAGCTAACAAAATTTTTGTAACCCTTCCTCAAGATTATCAACGTATGAAAAAGTTGTTTAAGGCCCCTAGGCGTGATATGCCGAAATCGCAAAGTTTGTTTTTCTGTTGTGAAGAACATCTTAATTCTTACTGTAAGTTTTATTATTATTTTTGGGGTTATAAGTGTTTACCATTCAGTTTCCATTTTGTTATAGCTTGTAGAGGATATAAAAAGTTATATGCGTTTTAAATTGATGAAGGCAAATGTTATAATAAAGAACGACGTCGTTCCCCATATATTCGACTGTTAGCCAGACCGGCAACGAGCCGCAAGAGCCCCGAAAATAAATGGCAATTTATATTTATTCTGACCTCTAAAATAAATGTCAATTTTAGGGTACATTTTTGATTCTTACATTTTTATGTTTACAAATAGTATGTTTCCAACAACCCACTGTGATCAAATTATCAATGATACGTTAATTTGATAAAAAGTTCACTTATGCTGTTGGTTTTGCTTTTACGTTCTTCATCTCCGCCGCGTTGAACCGCTCGTCGCTGTACACAAATTCCATAACAATGAACATGCCTTCAGAAGCCATAACTCATAAGTATTTAACTTTTTCTTGGCGTAATTTAATTCGCTTGTCACAAAATGAACGCAAACAACAAACTGATAAATTGATGGGCTGAGGCTGACGCGTGACGCGCTGACCCCAGATGTAAACAAGCGGCCATTTACAAGACACCTCACGTCACCGCCAATATGTTCGCGTTTTAGCGGTCCCTTTAAATATTCACATTTTTAATATTAAAAATACACCTTACGATCCATTTTTTCGAATTTATAAGCTGCCACAGCTGTTTTGTGGATTAGATGCTACCTATTAATATGCAATTTAATAAAATATAAATACATGGCAAATACCCAATTATACCAGCCGAGAAAACAAGGGCACGTTCTTACTGCTCGGACTGTAAATGAAATTGAATTTGGTACACCTATGAATTTGTTTGCTTATTATAATTTTAAATCTACTATTGCAGCAATCTACTACAGCTAATTTTATAATAACAAACACTAAATGCACTTAATCTACATTTTTTTTCGTTGGACATATTCCAAATTGTTATCCACAGCAGACATTGAACCTCACAGTTTGAAATTCCAGACCGAAATGACCAATTGTGTAGATTTAAGGTGGTTATAGCATGTTGTATAGGAAAACGAAATTGTTTAGCCATTCAAATTCATATAAAACGTGAATCAGTAGGTAGAATTTTGAAGCAGTACAAATTTAACCTTACCGTATCCAGGTTCACCAGGAACTTTTCAAAAATGATTTGGGGTGAATTGCTTTCTGTCAGTGGTTAAAGACAAAGTTGCAGGAACAACATGATGGCATCCTTCGACACAGTACAAATGCTGTAGTCGACTTTTTAAATGAAAGATTTCACGACAAGTGGATAGAGAGGAGGGGTCCTGTTTAATGCCTAGCGCGCTCATCTAAATCCGAAGGAACATTTTTTGTAGGGCTGTGTTAAAGATACTGTATACAAACAAACGATCAGTATTAGCTTGCTTTGAAGCTTTTTTGAGCAGAACTTCCGGGTTGAAAGATTAATTTTCTCTATTTCCTTTATCATTTATAAAACGTAGTGTACCTAATTGTGCATGTGTTTCAATCAAGAAAAAACGCTGTATATCATTTGAAGTAGTAGTGAATATAGCATTGTTTTTTTATAATATGCGTTATACGTTTGTTCTTTCTGTCCTGCTATCCTATAGATACTTACAAACACCTTAAATGCCATTAATAACACTTATTATGCAACTTATATACTGCTTATAAATATTAATGTCTCACAGGTACCGGATGATATAGAGATGTGTGGTTATTTGCACATTTTGCCGGGTCACATCGAGGCGTGTTTTTATCTACCTGTTGTCGGCAGACATCACCAAGTTCATTGCCTTCGCTAGAATGCAGACCTTGAACTTGGTAACGATTTATTGCATTGTTCCATTTTCCCAGCACATTTGCTTATATTAAAATTTCGTTTATTCGAATGGAATGTTGGCGATAATTCGTTGAACTTGCCTTTTATTGCTGCTTCGTTACGTAACGTTATTGTGCATTTATGGTGGATGCTGGTAGACAGCGGTGTTTACCTTTTATGATAACATTTTTAGTAATTTATATCTTCCTACTTTTGTCGGTTTAATTTTCAAATCTGATATAGCATAATTATCTTTTGGCGATATTAATAATATAATTGCAGTAGTGCTAACACTTCAGCGGCCACTTGAGAGAAAATGGCAGCTGTTCTTCCACTTAACCGAAAGCGAAGAAAAGCAACAAATAAAATAAAAGCCTTATTAGCTGTAAAATGATAAATATAGATAATATAAAACAATAAAAAATGTCATTTAAAAGGAAAATGAAATCTGACCGAATTTCAGAAAAAAATATTGCAAACCAAGAATCACAAGAAAATACTAATATTATGTGCTGGATAACAAACACTTCCTGTATTCGCGCTTAAAAGGATATAAACTTTTAGATTTTAGATCTGTAGGGACAGAAGGTACTAACTTGAGTTTGTGACTAACATGGTGTACTCTCGTTCGCCCAAAAATTAAGCGTGAACAAGAATTTTGAGCTACTTGAATCCTCCTGCAATCGGCATAATCCATGCAAGGTCCATAGACACTAACAACAAAGTTAAACAAAGAAAGGACCATAACATCACACATATATACTTTTTGTTGTAAATTTAGTAGGTGACGGATATTATAAATAATTCTAAGATTACAGAATGCCTTACTAATAAAATAATTTACATGCATACTAAAACCCAATCTTTTATCGATCCATTAACTTTTAGCCCATCTAACAATTTCCAAATTCTGACAAGCCACCTTAACATGTAAATTCGTAACCAATTCAATGTACCAGGGGGGTGGTAGGAGACATAAAAAATACGATTACTTTAGACTTAGATGGATTTAAGGACAAAGAAGTGCGATATAAGTTCCTTAGATCCGCCTCAAGTTTTTGCTTGGTATCCAAAACAGTATTTCTATCGGAATAATAAATAACTTGAGTGTCATCAGCATAAGAATGGCACTCACCATGTCGAATGACACGAGCAAGAACCGACGTATATAATGTAAAAAGTATAGGACCCAGAATAGATCCCTGTGGGACACCACAAGTTACACCAAATGGTTCCGATAGAACGTCAGCAATTTTAACAATCTAAACCCTACCCGACAGATAAATTTTAAATAATTTCAATACATGGGTGCCTATGCCTAGATGATGTAAGATAGCCGTAAGTAAGCAATGGTTAAGGGTATCAAAAGCTCTAGAATAATTAAAAGTTCCAAAAAACAAACTTTTCTAATGTCTAGGGCTGATGGGACATCAGCTGTAACGTTCAAAATCGCAGCCTAACAACTATACCCCTTTCAGAATCCAGACTGAATCCTAGGGAGTCCTATTCGATAGACTACTGACAAATTATGGTCCTCAAAGCTTAATTCTAAATGTTCGTGAATGTCGAGCTTAGCTTTTATTTAAAAAACAGATTTTTTGAACATTCATTACATAAATAATGAAACGATCAAGTTTATGATACAGTTTTAAGTATTTTAAGTATTTTAATATAACATATAAGTCGGAAGCTGGCAAGTACAATTTGCCCTAAATTTTTAGTCGCTGGGTAATCACTTGCACTTAATTGAATTAATGGAAAACCAGATTGTTTACAACGCAAGCTTTGAATTGAATACAATGGTAACCCGTAAAGTGTTGCGTATAAATTCTCACTAGGTCAATCTCATTATTTAGATTACATCTGTCAATCTGGTCGGAAGTACTAGCCTGTAACTTTGAAAGCGTTAGCAATTACTATTTAATCGTACGTAGTTTATTTATCTAAACTAAATTCTCTGTTGCAGGCGTAGAACAAATCTAAAGTGATTTACTTCTGTAATAGTTGTTATTTATTTATTTTTAACAATTTTTTCCTTGTCTAAAGTGCAAAACATTGTTATTCTCTATTATTAATTAGCAATTAATCGTAGTTTATGTCTGGTTGCTGCTTGGTAATAAAAGTGGTACACGCGCAAAGTCGTAGATATTGGAAAGCGATTGCGATAACATTAGTACTTTTGCCTTGGGTTTCATAGTTTATTTGGAAAAAGTACAAGTAACTAAACAAAACCGTGATTGATTTTATTCTAAAAACTATAAATATAAATTAGTTGAGAAATATGCACTATGTGCTCTCGCTTTTCAGCGTTTTTTTTCTACTGACTTTGATATTACAGGAAAAGCAGATTTTGCTATTGAAATTTGATTGAAGGCAAAAATAACGACCGTGTTTGTATTCGGTAGAAGTACTGTTTCTTCTTTTTATTGATGACCTCATAGCTTAAATAATAATCTATCATTAATGACATAATTTTACAGTTAGGTATGTATGTAGCCTTAAGCAATTAATTACATTAAGTTGGCCATACATGTTCAATTAAAATTATAAATGGGGGAGCATAACTATAGCTCCAACTTGAATTATCAGTTTTTCTTGACCAAATGGAAAGGTAATTTAATGTAACTTTCAAAAAAGATAAAAGAAATAAGAATAGTAGGAAATAAACTATTTAAATGCCTCGTGGAAGGAATCTAAGTGACATGGAAAAAAGTAAAAGATTTTTGGGATGAAGGCTTTAGTTTATGGCACAAACAAGAAAGGTGGCCCTAAGAAAAAAAAATTGCTTAAAGCTGCAAGAAGAATTATTGCTACAGCGAATAACACTTTAAAAAGTCGAAAAAGAATTGCCCAAGAGAGCGGGCTTGATTTTTTAAAATGTACTATAGGGAGGATTCTGAAAAAGTGAACACATTGTACGCCGAAAACTAAGAAAATGTCCGAGACTTCTTCCTCACCATAAAACAGCCCGTTTGGAATTTGCTCGTGAGAATATGTATCGAAATAGGGAAAATGTAAACCAAAACTTTACAATTAAACCTTGAATTAAACCATGTTATAAAATTATTATTGGTGGTCCAGATGGTTTCAATTGTTATTGGCGAGATTTGAGGAGAGAGCCTAAGTATCTTGCAAAACGAAACTTTGGAGGTGGTACGTTAATGGTATGGGGTGCCTTTACAAACGCAGGCATTTTAACATTGGCTTACCCATCAACACGAATGAACAGTCGAGAGTACCTTCAAGTTCTTGAGACAAATTTAATGCCTTTTTTTTAAATAACAATTCCGAACGAGAATTCATTTTCAACAAGATAATACGAGGATTCATCGTATCAGTAGAGAGTGGATGGCTTGATTTGCTAACCAAAATGTCGAATTGTTGGAGTAGTCTTCTTGTTCACCTGACAAAAACCCAATTGAAAACCTTTGGGGTATGTTAGTTCGGATATGCGGATAACCGACACTATGCTACCATGAATGAACTCAAAAATTCATTAGAATAGGTTTGGGCCAATTTGCAACCAATAATATTAAGGCTGTTCATACGTTTTGGGCCAAACGAAATTTTGAGGGCGGTAACATAATTAGTCCACGTGGACCTGACAAAGCCTGTCACTATATTGCAGCTGCAGTATTGGTCTGCAAGATGAGTTATGACCCCTAACCTGTCACTCTGTATTGGCGGTATATTGCAGATAGCTGAACGTTTGTTTTCTTAATTCAATTGAGGCACGTATAATTAATTTTACACTGATTAAATTCTTACTTCATGGCTAAAAATTATAACTGATTCGCACCATTTACCTCCAATTGAAACATTTTCGACGAATAAATCCTTTTAACAAAACTAAAGTAACTAATGGCTTGTTTTATTATAAAATACAATCAAAATTGATTGTGTTTGTGAATATATTTGAAAAACTCTGAAACGTGATTATTATGTACTTATGGGCGAACCCGGCTTAAAATTTAGATTCAGAATCATTAAAAAAACTCATTTCTGTTTCTATGAAGTAAAATGACTATTACTGTTAATATACTTAAGTAATGTTTGATAGCTATTATAGAAATAAACTAAATTATTAGAGTAAAATAATGCATGTGCTTACATAAAGTTCAGGACTATGATGCCAAAATTAAAATTTTGTAGCGTTACTTTGCTTCCCAAAAATTACTGTTTTATTAAAACAAGTGTAATTGGGCAATAGTTATTTATTCAATATATATTTAAACATGTTATTTAAAAAAAAAGATATTAATTTCGGCAACATTTTCTGTTCCCAAAGGTTTGTAGCTCTTGATATTTCTTCTATAAACATTCCTTTCGGGGTCCAGATGATGAAATAACAGAGCTCTCTATTTGCAATAGCTAGCTGCCCCTGAATCTGATAAAAATACTTATCGGTTCTACGTAGCATAATTTTTCCATTTTGAACGGTCATATATTTAAGTTTTTTGTTCTTAATTGCATCTTCAGGAGAAGTCTTTGATGGAGTTAAGACATTTGATTTCTATAATGGCAGTGTCATTGATTAATCCATCTGGACTGGCAGCAAGAAATTGGTGATTGCAATGCACAAATAAACCACAGTCTTTAATTTTTAATCCAGTTAAAGTTTCAAAATTTCTTTTTGCGAAGTCCTCATTATCACTGCCCCAACACGTATATTTATTGCCTTTAAAGGGAGAATGAACAAAACTTCTAGCAAGAACGTCAAAGGTGTTGAGATTTCGGCGAGATACCACAGGACCAAAATTGGAGGCAGTTAATCTATATGATCGTTCTTCGAACCACCTCGGATTAACAGATTGACCTATGGTATCTTTTTCTACATCGTTAAATTCTGTTGAAGTTTTTGAAAACAGTTCTCTCATTTGCTGCTCTTTATATTCATCATCGATGACATCTTCTTCATCGGTTTCACTGTTGACTTCGCCATAATCTGAATCGGTACCGGCAAACATCTTCTTCTTTTTTGTGGTTGATTATCTGCGAAAAGTCTTCTACAAGCTCTGTCTCGTTTTCGCTTAGAAATACGGCTCATATATTTTTTTGTAAATTTTCCGGGGGTTCGTTTAGTAATTTTTCGATGATAATATAATATAATAATTTTCCTTGCAATTGAAAGACAACGCAGCAGCCCTTCACTGAAAAATTTATACGTTTTCCACCTATAAATTTATTTACAACATAATTATATGTATCTGCTGCGTTGTTAGTCATAAAAGGCTATATGAACATTCTGCACTAATCTTTTAGAGCATGCTAGTAAATCGCCAAGCAAACCACATTCTTCCATTTCAGAAATCAAATTCTCTTCGTTTGGCTTGGGTCCTGTGCAAAAGTAATTTTCACAATTTTTATGATCACCAAACACATGCCTTGGACAATTTTTAATGTCTCTAGATAATCCTGCCAATTGTTCATCAAACGAAACATCCTCTCTTTTTCTGAAATTTAGGGCTTTCTTTATTCCACCTCTCATTCGCTCTATGTTACATTTCAAACTTTTTCGCAGCTTTACAGGTACAACCTTATTTTTCGTCGTTCTTAAACGAGTTTTTGCTGTTTGATGCAATTTTGAGACATAGTTTCTCAGCATTTTCTAACCGCTGTCTTGTCTTTCCTAAAAGGAGGCAGTTTTACCGTTCACAGTAAATAGAAATACAGTGCTCTTCCCGCGTGTCTATTCAAAACTAAAACCTTAGAGTAGCATCTAAGATTTCCCTAGTGGTGAAAGCAAAAGTGGGGACAGTTTTAAGAATAGACAATAAATACAGGTAATTTACGACCGCAATGCTCTATCCCGCAAATTATAAAGGGTTTACAAGTGGTACATCTGCATAGTTTACGAGCGCAAAGCTCCGCCCCGCAAAGCATTAAGGTTAACTCCTTCAGTGCTAAAATTGTTCAACTTTGATGCAACAAAAATTCATTATTTTTGTTCCGATAAAGAAAAGAAAAATGTTATGTGTGTCAAAATTAAATTTTCTCTGGGCCTCTCGTCTTATTTTTTTTTGTTTTGATCTTTATTTTTCCTCTTGCACCTTTTTATTTTTTTCCGCAAGTCAGTTTGAATTTCGAAAAAGTACGATGACAACTCCCGAGATAAATAATTTAAGCGCCCAGGTAAAAAATCTGAAATTACGGATTTTATCCTGCATAAACCATGTAGAGTAGTACGTATAAACAGCCTTATAATTTGATTGGAAGCATGAATTCTAGAATTTTGAGCTAATTAGTTACTAAATGATTCTGAATAGTCTACTTCTTATTATTTTTGTTTCTTTTATCCCAATTGTTAGTTACATTAATTTACGTTTGCATTTGACGAAGAAAAAGTTAAAAATCAGGATGGGGCTATAGTTACGCTGCTCAGTGTATAACTGGATGCATGTCTTCAAAATACTCACTATACATTCCATTAAAGCATAGTTATTATCAATTTTCATAATTACTCCTAAGAGCATTCATTTAATGCATCATATTTTTTTAATTCTAGGTAAGAATGTAACGAAGTTTTGAACTTGTACATAACAGCTGAATAAGAATTATGATTCCTCTTTAATTTCTACGGATTTGAAGTTATAAAAAAAGAAAAGATTCACACTTTTCGCGCATCTTTCTCATCCCGATACCCTTAATGATTTTTTCTGCCAGTCGGCAACCACTCAGGCTCCTGACTTGGAACTTATGCACTATTACTCATCTCACTCGCTAGTGGAAGGTGAAGAGGAGAAATTTAGATTTAAATCTCTTCATGAGGTATAATACTGTCTTTGATATCTAGGATAACAACTAAATCAGTGGGTTCAGATGGTATTAGTATTGTTCCTTATATTACTCATATTATAAATGTTTGCATTGTCAATGGCTTTTTTCCTCATCAATGGAAACTATCTCTTATCCAACCGATTCCTAAGAAGAGCAGTCCAACAAAAAGAAAAGATCTAAGACCAGTTAGTATTTTGCCTGTCATGTCCAAACTTATAGAAAAAAATCATGGATCAGCAGATTAGAGACTTTCTTTCCGCAAACGACATTCTGCCACCTTTCCAGTTTGGCTTTAGAAAAGGACACAGCTGTACTACATCATTGTTTAAGATTACGGATGACATACTGAGGGCTGCGGATGATGACAAAAAACGGCGCTGGTTCTCTTAGATTACTCAAAAGCCTTTGATACTATTAATCACAGTTTACTACTTTCAATTCTTAACTACAGTGGCTTTCATGGAATTGCTATTAGTTTGGTGCACAACTTCTTGTCTAATCGACGTCAGTGCGTGGTTTTGGGGGAGGACGCGAGGAGATGTCTTATTAGGTCGATATTTATTCTGGTGTTCCGCAAGGATCCATAATCGGTCCGTTGTTGTTTATTATTTATTCTTCAAGAATTTGTAGTAGCTTACAGAACTGCCAGTACCATCAGTATGCTGATGATACGCAGGTTTATCTATATTTTTCTCCTGCTGAGGTGGATATCGCCAGTGCCCAGCTCACTAACGATCTCGGTCGTCTATCATCTCTGTCTGCGAGGCACAGCTTGACAATTAACCCAACTAAATCCAATCTAATTTTATTTGGAAAGCCAAAATATATTCCTAGCGTGCGATCAAAGCTAGATGTCAGGTTGGATGGAACTGTTTTATGTTATCAAAAAGCGGTTAGAAATTTAGGACTTTATATGGACGAAAATCTCAGGTTCAGAGAGCATATCAGTAAATGCGTTAGTAAAGCTTTTGGTAACTTGAAAATACTGTATTCGACGCTAGGTTAAGGTTATTGTTGTGTGATGCACTGGTGCTTTCTCATTTTAATTTTTGTGATTCTGTTTACGGTCAGTGTATGGATCAAGTTTTTGCAAAAAAATACAGCGCGTGCAGAACTCGTGCCTTAGATTTATGTATGGCATTCGTCGAAATTCTAGAATTACGTATAAACTGAAGGAAGCTCGTTGGTTGAACATGGAACGTCGTCGTTACTTTCATTCAGTAGTCTTATATTACAATATAGTTTTATACACAAAATGCCTCAGTACCTATACAAATTAATAACTTTTAGATCGGACGTGCATCATGTCAACATCAGGAGGAAAAGTATTATTACCGTCCCTCAGCACAAAAGCGCTTTTTTCCAACGAAGCTTCTCTTCAACATTCCCAAATTTTATAACAATTTAGAAACGCGTTTCAAATCTATATCCCGGATTAACATAAAGAAGAAGTTGCGTGAATTTTAGCTAGAAAACGTGTAACCGGAGTGAACATGAGTACGCATAGCTTTGTTTTTCTGGTGCTGTCGGCGACAGATCTGTTTCTCGTGGGATTACCCCTGTCCGCTGTATTTTTAATTTCATTTGTATTTTCTGTTTCTCCTCTCTTTTCCCTTCTTCGCTGTCTTATTTGTTGCATGCTATTTCTTTTACCATTGTTTTGTCCCTTGTGTCTTCCGTACCCTCTATTGTTGCCCCTTTAATTTTTTACAGTCTATATTTGTAAATTTAGCTTCACGTACATAAATATTTACTTCCTTTATATATCCCGGGGGCGGGCGGAAGAGCAAAAGTAGCGTCATCTTGATGTTACTTTCTGAGTCACGTTCCCTCTCGCTCAGCAATGTCACTTGTATAGTACACAAATTTTATTTTATTACAATTCTAGTAGCTGGTGAGAATATTATTATTATTATTATACCTGACTCATTGGCAGTTTTATTCAAAAGATCTCTAATGCAAAAAATAGTTCACTAATTTGCTTTTTTCACCTGTAAACAGATTGTAGTTGCTTAGAATCACTCAGAGAACGATCTAAAGGAAGGGTGCTGTGTGGGAAAATATAGATATACGATATTTCAGTTAATTTCATGCATCAAGTTCACTTTATTGGCGGTATTTCAGTGTCTAATCCTACGTGCGCTGGATCAGTTACTGTCATTCATAAACTATAATTTAATGTGTTCCGAGCGTCATACACATCTCACATTATTTATCAGTTTCCTGCTAGAGTGTCAAGCATATGGCAAGTGTATAAATAACGTCTGGCTATTGTAAAATATATCACGTGCCAGAAATGATAATAATGTAGTCGCTGTAGAACATGTTGTTGACCTGGTCGATACGGTTCCAGACATTCTTGTTGGACCCGTGTTGCTAGGAAGTTGAACATTTCCGTCCTCGTTGTGTCGGGGTCTGTTTGTTGATCTTTGTATTTTATAGTATTCGAAGGAATTACGCAGAGTTTTCAGTTTTTCCAAATCGCTTGTAGACGATCGCAATATATATGTGATCCGCGCAAATTTTGGTCGTTTATTCAAAGGAAGAAAGGAAACACCAGAATTCCTGGCGTCATGCGCTTTAATGATCGTGAAATTTCAAATCCAAAAGACATTCTCAATTCTTTTGGCGTCTTTTTTAATAGTGTTTTTCATCAATCCGACCCTACTTTTAACTTGAAAACAAAAGTCTATCCAACGTCTGCCTCCTTGAATCACTTTACTGAAAATGAAGTTTTAAATGCACTAAAGAACTCTAAAAATTCAATAACTGCTGGTGTCAATGGAATACCTAGTTGCTCCAATTTTTGCAATTCCTCTGTATTATATTTTCAGCCTTATACTTCAACAATTAAAATTTCCAGAGATCTGAAAGTCAACCTACGTATGTCCTATATTAAAAAAAGGTAACATCAGTAATATTGAAAACTATCGGCCACTCTCACACATCTGTAACTTTGCCAAAGTCTTCGAATCTTTAATGCATAAGAACATCATCAAATGTATTAATAATTTTATATCACCATTTCAGCATGGCTTTATGCCCAAGAAGTCCACTGGGATCAACTTGGCCCGCTTCAGCGAATTTGTTGCTGAACTTCTTGACTCTCAAGGTCAAGTTGACGTCATATTTACTGATTTTCGAAAGGCGTTTGATCGAATTGATCATTACATTCTCCTAGCTAAATTGTAAGGGTGTGGTTGCTCTCCCGCGCTTATTCAACTGTTTAAATCATATCTTATTGGGAGAGAAAATAGGGTTCGCTATGCTAACTTTGTCTTTAACCCATTTTGGCCAAACTCTGGTGCTCCTCAAGGATCCAATTTAGGTCTCCTTTTGTTTCTTCTATTTAGCAACGACGTATCAGACTAATTAAATTGTTATAAATTATTGTTTGCAGACGACCTTAAATTATTCACTAACATTTCTTCTTCAGACAACTGTTTGATTCTTCAAAACGACTTAAATTCTTTAACAACATGGTGTGATCTGAATAGATTAGATTTAAATGTTCGAAAATGCAATGTGCTTTCGTTCACTCGTAGACATAATATATTACTTTATCAATATTAAATCCATAATGAAGTCCTAATTAGAATCAATAAGTTTAAGGATCTCGGGGTCGTGTTTGATCAAAAGTTTACGTTTAACAACCATATCTTAGATGTAATTGCAAAATCATACAATTCTTAAGGTTTCATTTATAGAAATTGTTAGGATTTCACTAATTTACGCAATTTACAATTATTATATTGTTCTCTTATTCGTACTAGGCTAGAATACGTGGCGTTAATATGGTTTCCTATTTCTAAATGTTATAAAGATCAACTCGAATATGTACACTGTAAAAAATGAKCGTGAWTTTACATCATTTATCCTGTTAATTTTACACTGAAATTCATGGCAGAATTACAGTCTGTGTAAACTTACAATTAAATTAGGTGTACAAATACATAAAGCAGGTAAAATTAGATAAAAAATGGAAAAAGAAGTTGAAAAATTATGTAAAATTACAAAATAGTGTATAAATTTACATTATTTTGTTYAAAATAGTTGTTCTTTTGCACAATTTATTGTAATATTAAACTCTAGTGGAGTAATACCACATCGTGTTAAAAATGACTGCAATATTACACTAATTAACATGTTAACTTTACATTGAAATTCATGACAAAACTACAGGCTCCCTAAAGTTACAATTAATTGGATGCAAGTATACATAAATCATGTAAAGTTACACAGAAAAATAGAAAAAACCAGTGGAAAATCTGTGTAAGATTACAAAATAGTGTATAAATTTGCATTGTTTTGTTGAAAATGCCACAAAATAGTTGGTTTTTTGCACAGTTTATTGTAATATTAAACTCTAGTTCAGTAATATTACATCGCGTTAAAAAAGGACTGCAATATTACACTAATTAAGATGTTAATTTTACATTGAAATTCTTGCCAAAAGTACAGGCTCCCTAAAGTTACAATTAATTGGATGCAAATACACATAAATCATGTAAAGTTACACAGAAAAATAGAAAAATCGGTGGAAAATCTGACAAAGAAAATTTCTAAAATTTTTGTCATTTTTAACCGATTGTTTTTATCCGCCGAGAGGCAGTGATCACCAAATTCTTTTAAGCAGGTTTAATTAATTAATGCTTCACTGGAAACTCGCCGTACTTGTATTATTGTGGCATTTCTTTGTAATCTAATGACCATAATGTAGATTGTAGTTGGTTGCTTGACAAGATTAACTATGCTGTGCCCCGTGTCAGTTCTCGTCAGAACCTAACTTTTTCCTATTCCACTGGTCGATCGAACCTGCTTCTAAGATCGCCAATAGTGCTTATGTGCCGCCATTTTAACTTTATTTGTAGTTCTTGCGATATACACTATAACTCTAAATCCTTTATTTTAAACCAAATTGTTGAATATGTTAATTCTTAGTACGTTTTCATTTACCCTGTATATTATGCTAATTTTGTTAGGTTAAGATATTATTAATATTCCAATATGTATTTATTTAGATTATTTTGTCGTCATAACAGTGTGTTACACTTCATGTTATTTTTCTAACTGTAATTTTCCTGTTATTGGTTGCTTTTAAACTTTTAAACCAGTATCATTCACATCACTAGCTTTTTAATTCAGTGACAGGTAAAAATTTCGATATGGGTTTGTTTTTAAGCTGTAATTCCGATTAAGGTAGCTTAAATTATACCGACGATATCAGATTACATCATTGTTGCTATTCCAGACCATTTTAGTTCACCGTGTGATTCAGTCCAGTATTTGTACTGGAACAACCTAGTGTCCTGTTTAGAGGTGTTAATTTATTATTGTCCGAACGTGACACATTTGGTTATGTGAAATCATCGTTTGAAAGTTCCACCTGCGATCGAGGACATTCATGATACAACTTCTTAAAGTGCACAGAAATATTAACACTTGATGTGTTTCCATAAATAATTTACTTTTTATTTAAAAACGTGTTCCGTCCAAAACAAATTTAGTAGTTTTGATTTCTCGTTTATAAAGTAGCTCATTATGTGGACCAGTACCGATTTACATTATTAACAACTTTCGATGCCACTTTAAATGCGTTGTAATCATTAAACCGTGACACAATATTATGCAGCTTTCATTTCCTTAAATTCCAGCCTCTCACTACCCGATAATCAGATCCATCTATTATTTTTAATAGAGTTATGAATTTGAAACTACCATTTATGCCGAAAGCTGTACATAAACTTTAAAGATTATGAAGCTGATGAAGGTAAATCATCTACAGTTTGATAAATATTTAATTTAAGACGAACTTTGTTAAAATACGTTTCAAATACTCCACTAGAGATAACAAATTTATATTAAATTCATGAAATGAGTACATTCATTTTCGGAAACTGTACTGCTTGCACCTTGAAGGCATCTACCCGATGACCTATATATTGCATGTTAAGAACAGCCTTATCAATAAAAATGATATTGAATATCAGTAAATATCCCAAGTTGCGTTCTTGATTTTTACCAGATGCAAACTGTACATCTTGTTACACACTGTAATTATATATTATCACATGTGTTTATAATTCCCGCTCTTGGTGTGTAGTATCTGGATACCAGATACGGATGCGTGACATTAAAAGTGTGTCGGATGTTCATGTTAATCACATAAATAACTTTTTAATGCGCGTGTGAAGATTTTTCTATGTCCGCCCCACGTTTAGTGACGTCAGTGTATCATGCAGCCTTTGTACTTATTTGTATTGGATGACGATCTCTTTTCTTTTGTTACAGATGAAAATATCTTTCGTGGAGAGCGTACCGGAAATATTTGAGTATCCATCGGAGACGTCTTTGCTAGACGACACCTCGTCGTCGAGCGTCTCTCCTGTTGGACATAGTATTCCGTCGTTAGGAGGTATGTACTATAAGTATACTTATGTATATCATACTCACACCTCTTCTATACTATTCGATAACTACCCATTGTAGAAGTATTTAACTATTAAACAATAGAAGACCAATAACCTTATTTTGTATCTCTCTCCAGCAATCGTTTAAGGCATCCCAAACTTTTGTTGTTAGGATGTTCATTATCATATTTTGTATACAGGACCGATTTTTCTGAAATTGTGCATGGGCCTATGTGTAATTAAAAAGCAATGTTTTCAACCCCATGTCAGCTCTCGTTTCCTAGATTGAAAAGGATATTTTTTCCTGATTTCAAAAATGTATCACACTTGTACAATTTATTGAATTGAGACAAGTGTTATAACAAACTTGGGTCTAGCAAAAAACTTCGGGATAAAAACCATATTCGTTATCGCAAAGTAAGAACAAAAACTGCAGGTATCTCCATTGTCCTCGTGACTTCTGATAATTTTCATTCACTTTGTTATTTGCAATCGCAATGCCCCAGTTACCTAAACATGATCGCATCGAAATTTTCATGATGATTGGTTATGGAGATAGAAGACGAAGTTATTCGGAAGTAGTTGCACTCTACAATGCAATTCATGAATATCGTGAACCATTTGCCAGATCAACAGTTATTAAAACATTGCAACGTTTTGACGAAACCGGCGGTGTTAAAAATCGTCAAAAACCAGGACGTCCAAAGGTTGCTACGAGTGAGGAAAGTAGGTTGAATGTTCCGTACAACAACGTGCTCTCACTCGTCATATTAGAAGATCTGTTCAGGAAATTTTGAAAAAAGAGAAGTTTCATCCATACAAAATTCACTTATTACAAGKACTGAGCGAAGGTGATTTCGATCCTAGGAAAGAATTTTGCGAAACTGCTATGGACATGATAAATGAAGATAAAAACCAATGTCTGGGGTGGTATTATCGGTGAGCACATTATTGGGCCTTTTTTCATCGATGGAAATTTGAATGCGGTCAAGTATTTACAGCTCTTGCGTGAACACGTTTCCAGACATACATAGATTGCTAGGCGCGGAGCGATAGAATACCCAGCACGTTTCCCTGATCTGACGCCGCTTGATTTTTTTCCTGTGGGGATATCTGAAAAACCGTATTTATGCTGATCGGCCACATAATGCAGAAGATTTAAAAGGACGAATTAGGGCAGAAATTCAGAACTTACCTCTAAATATGCTACAAAGAACATTAGAACACCTACTCAAAGTTGTATTACTGTCAGGGGAGCATCTTCCGTAATGTAAATCTAAAAAAATACTGCATTTTTCACGGAATCATGTTTTTTTTTTACTTTTTGGTTACCCCATTCTCAATAAATTGATCAAACTTGACGAAAATTAACGCCAGTCAAGGAAAAATGGTAATACCTTTCTTTTTTGTTTTCATTCTTTTCGTTCTTTGGCAGGCTCAGTTATTGTATTTACACTTTTCTCAACTCAGAAGCAATAAATTGTACAAGTGTGATACATTTTTGAAATCAGAAAACATATCCTTTTCAATGATGTGCCTTCTTCTCATTTAAAAAAATGCAATTTGTGCCCATATCTCGGAAACGAGACCTGACACGGAGTTGAAGAGATTCTAGAAAATGTGTCGAACGGAACCTGAAATATCCTGCCGGTTCCATTCTTTGTAGCGACCCTGTATAAATAGGATGAATCACGATAAAATCCTGGTTTAAAAATGCGCATATTAATACCGATCATATATTTCTAGGTACTTCTTTAGCAAACTACACCCCAAAGGGAGCGATACAAACGGAGGAATTCCAATTGGGTGTAACTAGGGCTGCACCAGTTGTCACAAATGTCCCTCAGGTGGAATCGTGTCTTGAAGAAGCAGAAGTGGAACAGCCTATACTGTTCAGTGCCGGAACTAATTCAGATATCCTTTTTTAATTAATTTTTGGTTATTGCAAGAACTGTTTCCGACGGTTTTTGTGTGATAAGCGGCACCAAATTTTAACAGTTACATTCCATTTTTACGCGTTTAGTTATTTAGTTGTTTTGTTATGCATTTCGTTCATTGAATTTTAATGTTTCATTAAATTTGTAATAATGCCAGTATGCTATCAGATTTGTTGTAAAAGATCGATTTAAGTGTCAGAAGGCAAAGTTGCTCAAATGTCATAAGATGCTGAACATTGGAAACATGTGTTCAGTGATGTCAATTTTTTTAAATTTGTATGTGTGTATCAAGTTGCC
The DNA here is from genome assembly GCA_025024175.1 of Rhyzopertha dominica. Taxonomy (NCBI): domain Eukaryota; kingdom Metazoa; phylum Arthropoda; class Insecta; order Coleoptera; family Bostrichidae; genus Rhyzopertha; species Rhyzopertha dominica. Next base: position 75,982,570 of record QCXZ01000137.1, read on the forward strand.
ATCAGCAATTACCGTCCTTCCAGTTACATGGATAGTTCACCAAATTGGTTGCTGTTGACAATAACAAAAGAGTTGTGCTCAGAAGCATTTGTATTTAATGTATGTATGTTTTAAGTATTTCATTTATTCCTTACCTTGTATTAATGTTATATTTAAAAAACTGTGATTTGAATTTACAAGGACCAAGTTGAGCAAGTCCGTTTTCTACAATGTACTTTCTTTTCTGTACTTGCGTACAGGGCTTTAAAATACATGCCATTAATTTAGAATAGGTAAATAAGTTTTGTCTAGCTTAACATTTAATCGGTGAAATGTTCAAAATCACATCCTCTTTTTCAATGTGATTTAGCTACTTTTAAGAAATGTTTACACTTTTTGTAACCCAAAATTTTTGAAACTTGTTTTGCATAGTATATTATATAAAATACTACAGACAGTGTAAAGGTTTTGTCTTTGTAAAATAAAATTTGAGAACGAATTTTGCACTTAGATAAGATGTAAAGTAAAACACCGTTTAAACCTTGTCATAGAAAACTTCAACTTACCAGGTAAGAAATAGAATAAATCACATTGTGATCTTATCTTATGCTCAGATGAAACATAAAATTTCTTCCAGGCAAGTTGTAACTATAAATTATGCCCTTAAAAAACTTCTGAATATTGTACTTAGTCTGGACTAAGTGAATCCAAACCTTACTAGCAAATTCTGGTTATTTTTATTTTTTCTGGACCTGAATTGAAACTGTTTACTGCAATCAAGGTATTTTTTAGTATCAACAACAGTAATAAGCAATATTTTACAAAATATGTATACTTAAGTCAAGAAAATTACAAATGTAATCCCTAAAATTGAGGTAACATAAGATATTTGATTGCTTTTATTCTTGACGGCTTGTCGAATGAAATCTAGATATTTGTCGACCCTCATGTAGATTCCCGGCATATTTGGTAAACCACAACCATATCCTCCAGAAGTGATCCCATATTGCACATTTCCGCACATTAAAGGTCCTCCAGAATCACCCTTACAATAGCAAGTTCTAATTTATGGTACATGGAGTATATATACTTACTTGGCAAGTATCTACCCCTCCAGCTGTATGTAGAGCACATAAATGTGTTGGTGATATCTCAATACCTAATTTATTTGAACATTCGTGCAGCGATATTGTTTCAATATTGGCACACTGAAGGTTTGGGTTGTATTCCTTTTTTGTACCTGAACTTAAAATCCTGTTAGAGCACAACTAGTCTTTGTCTACAAGAATGAGTGACATTTTTCAAAATTTAAATTATGGGAACACTTCTATCTGAATTGTTCTTGCATGCCTACTAAACAAATATTTTTTTCTTATTCATCATGTTTGTATAGTATTTTTATGTTTGCTAAAACAATTCTGCTACAATTTATAGACAAGTAAACCCTTTCCCTTTCCTGAAAGTATATTTGAACTACTGCTACTGGATTATCTAATTCTAGCCTCAAAAAGTGCAGACAGCACACATTCTGAATACCAACAATGGATTTTGATCACATTTTCCAAAACTAAAAAACCATGTCAATCGTCAATGCAACAATAAAACAATAGTGACAGTTTCAAACAGGAAACACTATCAAATGCTATGGTAATTTGGCATAATACATATATTGAAGATACAGTAATTCCAGTTTTACACAAATTGCTCAACACTATAAGCATGACAGAGCGACAACCATATATCACATGAAAGAAAATTTAATTCTCCATCAAGGATTTGAAAATATTAGTACTGTTCTGTCCGCTATATTTGAAAACAATATGCTCGGCCAAGTAACCTGGATAAATTCAATGTAAGCCATTTCATCGTATTTTAACCAGTGTAAGAAGTAAAAAAAACACCCTATATTCATGCTGAAGTTGTTGACAATACTTGATATGATATTTATTAAAAATGGATCTCAGTTCAAAAAGGCACTCACCTCTTGCCAACGTCTTTTACGTTTTGTTCTCCCCAGCCTATAATCATACTACGTTTGCATATTTTATGTACTGGTTGATTTGTTACTGGCGCATCTGGAAGTTGCACAATTTGAACTGCATAAGATAAAGACACTGCCCTCAGCAACTAAAAAAAAATATATATATGGAATTATTTCTCTAACTGAAAACTGAGGTAAAGCCTTTAGTATCCAAATTGGTTTAACATATAATCCAGTCAATGTGTTTTCCCGAAACTTCATCCTCAGTGCTAACCAATATTTTCTTAAATTTTATTCAGATTAGTTCTATATCAATCTTCATTTTTTGCTTTATTTATTATTTCGAATTCTTTCTCGGCGGGTTCTTTATACTGTTTGCGGCTTCATTTTAAGCTAGTTAAGCACCGTGATTGCTTCGTTTTTTCTTACTTCTGTCTTTATTTGTTTGCTGGTTTCTTTGTGCGTTGTTATTTTTATTTTTATTATAACAAAGTAATGGTCACTATACCTATAGGTATTGCGTATCTATGTACTATAACATGATCTATTAGTTTTGTCAATTAATATATAATCCATTAATTTAGCATTTATGTTGATAGAATATATTCCCCACTATCATATTGTTCTGTATGCAGTAATTTGTTAGTCTTTGTCCATTGTTGTTCTTCTAACTCTACTATTTAAATCCCTCTAGTATTTTCTGTAATCTCTGGAAGTTGTTCCTAAAACCTAGTTTTATTTTTTGGTGTTTCATCTTCACATCTATCCATACACAATCACTCTCTATACTTTTTATCTTTTCTTACTTCTAACTTTAGTACTCTTTCTATTATGAAATGGTATCTTTCCTCCCTTGCCAAAGCTGGAGACGTTACATCTATCTACTAACTACTCCTAAGGAAGTCCTTAAGTAAAAAAAAGTCTCTCATAGTCATTGACTGGATTACTAGGTAAACTAATCTGTAGTTTAATAGTGACGAAGTAAAAATCGTTTGTAACGATATCAAAATGACTAAAGTGTGGGGTATACTCTTCAAATAAATTTTATACAAATTGTAACTAAATTACCAGTATGACACCTCAAAGGGATCATCGTTACAAATTATTTATAGTGATAATTAATCTCAGACACTAGTAACTCAGTGGAGACTGATCGCGGGTGCGCAACAGCCGTCGTAATAAATATACATATCGCGAAAGTGTACTTTGAAATATGAAAAGAAAACGCTAAAATCGGGAATACGTTCGTTAATTTAATAATCTACGCTTTATAGACAGTGTGACTACTAACTATCCCTGACAAAGTACGTACTTGTGTCCTATGGCTACAATATGCGGTACAATTCAATCTAAGTTCGTAAATCTAAATGATTTGATTAGTAAAATCACCGAAGTAATCACCTGTTTATCACGACTTATTGTGTCTAACGAAATCGAGCGAATTATATTAATTTACAAGAAAATATACCAATATTGCAGCAAAACGTAATAATAAGGAAACACAAGTAAAAGTTAGTTAAACATAAGTACTTGAAGGTAAGTATATGTTCCTAGGATGGTCCTCGAAATACCGCAGGCTCGTTCCCGACGTTCTAGATGAAGTAATACGGGTAAGTCCCAATGCAATGCAGATGTCCCGAAATATAGGGCTGCGTGTACGTCTTCGATGATAATCAGCAGGTATGGTATAATTACGTAAAAGAAGTAAAAGAAAGAGAGAGACTAAAAAGAATATCAAARCGCTCTACTAAAATAAAGAAAACTATTACCGATCTCACCTTTAGATGGATGGCAGCTCTGTATAGTGGAGTGAGGGCAGGAAAACAAAATCCGACCAAGTCGAATTGAGGTATGAATAACAACCAATCCTCAACAAACTAGAATTGCTAGCACAAGTGGCTGAAGTGTGCCGAATTCCGAAAAAATATTCAAAAATACACAATTAGCAAATGCTTTTGCACACTGCAATACGATAGCGAAGCAATTCTAATGCTGGCCTCTACTGGAGTGTCATATCGCGCTGAACGAAAAGACGGAGAACCGTGAATGCCAGTTTGTACTAGACCCCTCGCAAAATATGTAAGATAATGATGACACGAAATATAGATACTGACATGATGAATATTTTCCTTTTTAGGACAACACCTATTGGAAAACAATAGAAGAACACACGAATTTGCATCTAAATGAAATTATGTTAATTTAAATCTATTATAAATTCGAATAAAAATATGAWCAATAAATTTCTCGAGTAGTTATTACCGAAGTATTCCCTTAATTAATTGTTAACTTTCTCAGTCAATATCGAATAGACTGAAAAGCTTATTGTTTTTCGAGAACATTAGTAGGTACCCATTTTGAGTAAAAAGTTTCTTACGCGAATAAGGCCAATATCATTGTCCAGACCGTAGTTGAGTTTCACGTACTGAACGTGTATAAACAGTTTTGCTGCTTTTGACCACTGCGTACCACTTCGATCTACTCTTGATAGCCCCGCAGCCACTGTAATGAGTTGTGCGTCTTGGAGGTATGGTTCAACGCAATGTCCTGCAGAAAGCACCCATTGGGTGCTTATGAGACTACCTCCACAAAAATGTTGTAAACCCATAGTTCTTCTAACGGATACCTAGTGAAACGAAATCAGGAAACCGCTTATGCCATGTACTTGATTTACCATGAATGGGTTCTTTTCGATGGAGCAGTCCGATCCTCCAACTATTAGAGGATCTAGGCGACTTACATTGTTTCTGGCGGTTACAGTTTCCAATATAAGCAAGGTTATTGCCAGTATACAAAGGCAAAAATGATTGAAGACAATCATGCTGGGACTTACGTTAGTATGCTTTAAAAATGTGACAATGACAATAGCTGTCAACAACGGAACAGGTTGCTGTTAATAGGGACTTTAGATTGTTGTGGAATAACAGGGGATTGTTTCAGAACTGTTTTTGTGATAAAGGTATACTTTTCCCATTTGTGTAGAAATCAATCGCTTCAAAATGGGTTTGCGACTGACCCGTGCCGTGACCATAAATTTACACTTCTCTTCTCCCGCAAACCGTTCCAGTGCCGTATTGACAATTATCCTATTTAGAAATCGAAAATGTGCCACCATTTAGAGCCGCTTTAGATGAATTTGCATAACATTTGCTTTCGTACCTCTACAGCTAAGAAGCTAGGTACCCAAAATTTATAAGAAAATGGGCATATCCAAGTTCGACCGTTACTGCAAATATAATCCCTTGTTTCTAAAATTAAAGATAGCTGAGTTTCGAAATAATGTCCAGGTAAACTTAATACTTTAATATGAATTATCATGGCCCTTTTCCCTTTAACACTTTTCTAAATAAAATTAGAAACAAAATTTATTTAGTTGACAACCGTTATTATAATCTAATTTTAAGCTACAAAATGCTCCTTGAATGTATCTATTAATGTGACGTCTAAACCGTAGATCACTGTCTACAATCAATCCGAGATTCCGCGCGTACGTTCTACAGGGTAGCCTTTCATTGCCAATCCGTATATTTACAGAATTTAATAAATTCTCTCTCTATTTTCGTCTACCAAACAGCATTACGATGGACTTCAATGGGTTAATTGGATATGATATGATTCTGAAAGTTGTGACGAAACATTTAGGCTATACTTAGGAAGTATTGGTTTTAATTACAAAACTCTTGACAAAAGAATGGCCATTATAGAATCACCACGTTTGAAAAAAGTGAGATCCGAATACGTGATTCAGATAAAGCAATATTGAGATGAAAAGGCAACATAGTTTATCTCGACGAAACATGGTTGGATTCACATGAAGTTGTCAAAAAAGGTCTTACTGATGGTACAGTATGTACACCTCCTTCCCGCGGCAAAAGAATTGTTATTCTGCTCGTGGGTGGAAGTAATGGATGGGCTTAAACGGACTTCTTTTGTCAGCAAGGAATATAAAAAATTGTTCTGCTGATTATCATCAGGACATGGATGCTTCACTCCTTGAGATTTAGTTTACGAAGCAGTTGTTGCCATTTCTACCTCCTAACAGCGTCATAGTAATAGATAAGGCAAAATATCACTTATAACAATTTAATAAGAAACCGTGTCAAGCTACTAGAAAACAGGACATTATCGATTATATGACGAGTGCTTAACAATGCCACCAAAAAATATAAAATTAAAAATCTTAATATTCCTGATCAATACAGGATTGATGAAATCCCGAAGAAAGGACACACTGTGTTGATTTTGCCTCCTTACTACTGTGTTCTCAAACCAATTGAACTAATTTGGAGTGATCTAAAAGGAGGAATTAGAAGACATTATAATTTAGGTGCTAGTGTGGTGGACGTTATTAGGAACGAAGTTGAGAAAATTAGTGCTGAAAAGTGTGAAAAACATGTTATCGACATTGAAAACTCGTATCTGTCTCCAGGCGGGAACATTTTAATGTGAAAGTTCGATTCTGAGGCGATGGTAATCCCTCAGTATTGGATGTAAAATCTTTTACTGAGGCCATATAACCTTAGAAAACTGGGAATACAATAAATTATTAATATACCTGGAGGTATGTAAATTCAAGTGTATTCATTTCATTCAACTCGTACTATTACTTTCCTCCCTATAATAAAAAATTAGGTGTCTTGAAAAGTAGCAGCAAATTTATATTTATTTTCTATAATCGTGTTTCTGTATTCGTTCTAAATCTGAAGTAACTAAAGTAGCTTTTGTTTTAATACAAGTTTTATTTGCTAATAAAGTTTATAAGTAAAAGAATTAATATTTGATGGATGTTTAAGTCGATAAGCTTGGCATCATTTTGAATCGTAGTACTAATGAAATTAAGGTACTTATCAACTCTAGTGTAGAAGCCTGGGGTATTTGGCCAAGCGCATCCGTAGCCTCCAGCTGTAATTCCATTCTGGGCTCCGTCACATAATAATGGCCCTCCAGAATCTCCCTGAAACGAGAACGTTCATGACTGATGTGCAAAAAATTGATCTTAGACTGGTCAAATATCACACAAAAAGGCATTAATCTACATTAAATGGATTTTTTTTGTTTTTTCCTTACGTGTGTTGGACATACAGGTAGGTACAGACCGGTAGTATAAATCCAAATTTGAAATCCTAAGAACCCTGTATTCTGTGCTAACTTAGTAGTCGTCGATCTTTTCGTATTTGCTTCGAGTTTTTCAACAATATCTCCTAAACTAGGCGTTTTATTTTTTTAAACATATTAAATTTGTTCGAAAAGCTGTTTCTTTGACTTACAACAATAATATTTTTTCCCTAAAATTCATTCATAGTTTACTAAATATTGCTGAATCCCCAATGCAAGTGGGGAAAAATCCCCGTTTTTCGACTACCACTAATAGTTAACACAMGGTTCTAAGGATTGCAAATTTGGGTTTATACTACCAATACAGGTCCAAAAAGTAAGCAAAAAGGAACGCTAATAATCCATTTAATGTAGTGTTTTACTGATCTATGTTTTCTCTTGCAAACCTATAAAAGAAAGATTTTCACACGTATTCATACTGTACCTGGCAAGTATCTACCCCACCACCTTCATGCATAGCACACACAAAGCCATCTTTAACGCTATGCCCCTGGAGACTTGAACAATAGCTGTTGCTGATCACGCTAATATTTGCACACTGCAGTATGGGTTTGTAAGATTTTCGTACATCTTCGTTAGCCCTTTGTGGTTTTACCGCAGTTTGACTCCCCCAACCAACTATTGTACTTGGAGCACAAGGTTTTGGTACTAGATCACCTTTAGTTTCATATTTTGGCAGTTGCACTAACTGCACTGTGTAGGAGAGCTGCAGATCTCTAATTAACTGAAACGAGTAATAAAAAGGTATTTTTTTTAAAAGGAACGCATTTTTAGAGTGTCTATTTTTTGTGGTTTTAGTGATTTTTATAAAAACACAAATTAAACAAGCATAGGTTGTTTCGTGAACACATATTTTGCTATTTAAATAATGTATCTTAACTAAGTAGTATTAACTTGAAATTTGACGTTAGCAATATTGGTTAATAAAAAAGTCATAAAAGTCATAGTTTATTATTCAATTCCTATTTCTAGAAGATTTGATTTGATACAATATATTTATTTATTTATTTATATACAGAAGCACAAACAGGACGAACCTAAAACAGTGCTTACAATTTATTCAATAATGAAATTAACATAGTATGGAATAAAACACACTGCAAAATAGAAACTATTAAAATATAAAATTAATACCTATGTCTTATTAGTAAACTATCCAGATACGAAAGAAATAAGAAGGAATTTATTGGTGAAGCACTTTCAAATTTTTTCTCCGAAGTGAGTATACAGAATCACTGGATATATTAACTTCAAGTGATGGATTAGTTAGCCTGCTTAATGAATTATAGGACTCAATACTTCTAAAAAGTGGGGAGTTTGCATATGCATTAGTGAAATGTACTGATACATAAAACAAATTATGAGACCTAGTGTTATACACAAAAGGCACTGAAATATTCAGCATACTCAACATAACTGTCGAGTCCACTGCACCATTACAAATGATATGCAGATAACGGAGATCTGCAAAACTTCGTCGCTGCTCCTGAGGCAGCATGCGAAAAGTGTTCACGAATGAGATCAGTACTCTGCAGATCCAGACGAAATTTATATGCGACATATCTAAGGAATTTGTTCTGAATTTTTTCAAGGCTATTAATGTACACAATATATTGGGGATTCCAAATAACTGCAGCATAGTTCAAAATACTATTGAGGTAAGCCATGAACAAAAAATTAAAAGATTTCGATTTCCTAAATTCAGAACAAACTCTAAAACTAAATCCAAGACTATTATTTGACTTCCTTACAATATAGGAAATATGTTCACTAAATAGCATCTTTGAATCAAATACAACCCCCAAGTCTCTAATTGAATTTACCCTATTCAACAAGCTACTGTTTATGCTATAATCAAATTTTATAATGCTCTTATTCCTGGTAAATGATATCGCGCAACATTTATCAATGTTAAAGAAAAAGCTATTACTCTGGCAGTAGGACTGCAGCCTTTCAATATCCTCCTGGAGAAGTTTGCAGTTGTCTACAGAAGAAACACAACGATAGATTTTTAAATCATCGGCATACATAAAAAATTTGAATGCTTGAAACAATTGGAAATGTCATTTATATAGATATTAAACAACAAAGGACCTAGATATGATCCTTGAGGAACACCTGAAATTATTTCTACTTGATCAGACTTAACCCTACCAATCTTCACAAACTGACTCCTGTCAAACAAATACGATTCAAACCACGCAAGAAGAGAATCACACACACCAATGTTTTCCAATTTATTAAGCATTATAAAATGATCAATTTTGTTAAACACTTTGCTGAAATCAGTGTAAAAGCTATCAACCTGTTGTTGATTGTCCCAACCAACCAAGTTAGAAACCACTGAGCGTCCACTAATGAAACCGTGCTGAGCACAAATCAGAAATTTTTTCATACCATATAAGTAATTTTCTTAAGTTACTCATGAAGATGGATAAATCAGATATAAGTTATCATGTTTCTGAACATTCTTTGCAAAAATAATGTTATTTGTTTGATTTTTGTGAAATAGGTAGGTGTTCTAGGTGCATTTCCGAAAGGTAATAGAATAACATAGGTAGATGGTTCTTTTCTGGTGATTATTGTATCATCAAAATCATTTATTTGCATCTAGAGTCGAAAATATCGTAGTATTGATTTATTAAAATTTACTTGATCCAACATATTCAAATATTTACCATCTGTTTTGCTAACAATCACTATTGAGTTACATTTATTAGTATATCATGGGCGTCAGTTCGTAACAATTTAACGTTTATCCATTAACTGGAAAGGTACCTACCATACTGAATGCGCCACGTTATATTTAAGATGTATATGATGCATGAGTTTATTTTCTACACAAGCATCTCTTGTGAATGCGGAAAACTACCTACAATTTTTTCCATGAAGAGCTTTTCTAATTCGATGTGGGACCAAATGCCATTACATTTAAAAATAAAATTCATTAAAACTATTAGAATTTAGTTTTTGATGCAGGAGCTAACAAATAATTAAGAAAACGTACAGTGACACCCCATAACTGGGTGCCAGTGGTAAACAGAATACACTAAGTACCCCTGTTTTATTTACCAGTTCTTGATAACACTACTTACTATGTTCTGACTTTGGTTCTACTTGTAGACAGATTGCTACTTCTAAACTGATAAACTAAATCTTACCCAAATAAGACCAATGTCGTTTATGAGCTCGTACAATTCAAAATCATCATGGATATACACGCTGAACGCCCTAGAAAACTGCAAAGCACCTCGATCCACTCTTGAAACCCCCGCAACTACAGTTATAAACTCTGGTACCTGTAGGAAATCTTTCAGACAGTGCGCGGCAGTCAACACCCATTTTGTAGTTACTAGAGTACCGCCGCAAAAATGATGGAGACCCATGGTTCTTCTTATGGACACCTACTGAAGTGAAATCGTACCATCGTGTGAATAATATTTGGAAAGCTAATTTAGTACCATGTATGGGTGTTGTTCTATAGAACAGTCGGTTCCACCGACGATGAGATCGTCTAAACGCTGTTTTCCTTCACATGTCGAAATAAGGATGACTGTTATTATTTCGATGATTATCAGCTTAGTTCTTAGAGAAATCATACCCGTATGCAAAATGTCAAACTGACGGTTATTTGACGTATTTCTTAGCCAGCAAAGCAGCAAAGATTCATGAAAAACAAATCCACGATCATTATTAAACGTTCAGTTTTCACACAGTATGCGTCTAAAGTTTTAGATAGTTGAGGTCAAGTATAGGTGTTATTTAATTTAATTCTATTTCAGATTGTATTTTCCTTCAACATCAAGCCATATCATCCTAATTGCTTTGCTCATGAATTAAGATAAGCTCAGGATAGTGACATACACCCCCATGGGCGTACCGAAGGGGGGGGGGGGGCAGCTGCCCCCCCTCCCTGGACCTGGAGTCCCAACTCTGGGCCCTTCCTGCCTTCCATGCATTTACCTGATTAATTAAGTATGTATTTACGAAATTGTTAATGAAGTTAAATTTATAGACAAGCGTATTTCACAATTTTCATCCAGAACTCATATTTGAAAAGCACTATTTTTGATTTATGCCCTGGTCATTATTTTAGCCAAAGAGCAAAAAGAAGTACTCATATTGATATATTTAAAATAATAAAATATCAGATCAATGCGATCACGGTTTTTAATCCAAAGTTTGCTAATGTCGAAATTAGTGGAGTATCATTGATGTGCTCATATTCAGTTTCAGATGACGATATTAGGCGCTTTAAAAGCACATAAACTATGCATATATGATTAAAGTTAAAAACATAAATTACTTTTATGTCACATAAAAATTGCCGCAGAAGTAACAATCGAAGTATAACTTACATTGCCATAATAAGATTAATTGATCATAAAGGAATACCTACATTTGTAATAATTTATACTGTGCGTTTAATTGCTAATCCCTGCAGATTTCAGTATAGTCAAGTAAATTCCGTAAAAAATTTTAACATACGTTTTTGGCGATATTGAGCCGTTTTCCAAATCAATGACAGCCAGCAGGATGAATATAATATATGAAAGGATTTTTGTAGCTTGAGAACAAATTGTGGTTTTAAAACTATGCAGAAATTAGAGTAAAATTAGATGTATGAGTAAAAATTGTTAGATGAAACGACCATCAATTTAATTTTGAAGATAGTATATAAAAAAACAAACTTCACAGATGTTCATGAAATAAATACTTCGTTAATTACATAGATACATAATCTGATAAAGGCACATTTTTATTTATGTTAAATTATTCAGTATTCAGTATATTGTTCCTGATTCTAAGGGGGGGGGGGTTAGAACAAAAGCTGGGTACGCCTATGTACATACACCCCCAAATTCGGTTTTATTTCCTACGACTAGAACGTTGGCACATTTTTGTTCTTGATCTAGTTCATCTTTTTAAAGATTTAGCTATTTACAAAAATGTACAGTGGGTGAAAATACAAAAGAATGTAAAAATAACATATTAATGACGCAGCTTGATTTTTTTCCTGTGGGGGTATCTGAAAAAGATTTAAAAAGATGAATCAGGGTAAAAATTTAGAACTTACCTCCAAATATGCCACAAAAAACATTAGAAAACTTGTACTCAAGGCTGCATTACTGCCAGGAAGTAAATGGGGAACATTTTGAGTATCTTCTGTAATGTAAATCTGAAAAAATACTGCATTTTTCACGGAATCATGTTTTTCTTTTTTTACTTTTAGGGTACCTGATTCGCAATAAATTGATCAAACTAGACAAAAATTATCACCAGTCGAGAAAATATGGTAATACTCAGATTTTTTGTCCATTTTAGTGATATAGAAAATTGTTGTCATTCTTTTCGTTCTTCGTCAGGCTCAGTTATTGTATTTACACCTTTCTCAACTCAGAAGCAATAAATTGTACATATGTGATACATTTTTGATATCAGGACCCGCCATTCCATTTTAAAAAATACAACTTGCGCCCATATTTTGGAAACGAGAGGTGACACGGAGTTGAAAAAATTCCAATTTCAGAAAAATTGGTCGAACAGAACCTGAAATATCCTGCTGATTCCATACATTGTAAGCGACCCGGTATAGTGTAAAAACACGTAGAATCTTGTGTCGTTTTTTTGTTGTTTCGCGAAAAAATTAGTTGGACCCGCGCACCACTCCGTTTTTTAGCGACAAAAAATTTTCAATGCTGTACGATTGCTGCAGTTTACCAGTAAATAACAGTGCGTGTTGGTCATTTTTTGACGGACGTGTGTGTATTCTTCGGTCTTCGGTGAACAATTTTGGGCAGTTTGCAACTATATGTGTTTTATTATGGATTATTAAGTTCTACTTCCGGAGACTATGACCGTAAGTTATGCTATAGCATTGATACGGTTATTTAAGTATTTAAATTACGCTATGATAAGCATGTATTTACATAATCATTTCTACAAAATGCGGTTTATTGGGATCCTAGTAAACTATAGGTAAATAAAGACGCAATGAACATTTATTTGTCGAAATCAGTGGCAATGAAGACCGTACTAACGTGAATAGCCATATTTCCGTAAACAATACGATGACGCAGCTGTTTACAGAATAACTTTGCGGCGATCAAATTAGACTAACGGTAGCAGCTTCAACTTTATATACTTATTACTGCCATTGCAATGCTGCAACGCACCGTAAAAACAAATATATGAACCATTGGAAGTCATTATAAATATATAGATAAACTGGATTTAGATTACAAAAAAATTAATAGTGTGTGGGTGCAATCTTCTAAGCGCTTACACATAGCCGAGGAAAAAGGTATAACGTCATTGAAAACTGTATCAATAAAAATTTGATTTCGGGAACCACCTTTTTTATATAATAGGGTGGGAAATGTACTTTTTCATCTAACCTCGGTATACTCGGTTTTTCTTCGATACTGCCCAATTTGAAACATTCAATGTAGCCTTGATATATTTTAAATATTTTTGAATAAAAATTGTCTCTGAAGAATTCTGTCAACGAGCTCATAAAAATTTTCTAAAATCTAATCCATCCTCTTTGCTTACCTTGTTAGTACGTCTAAATTTAGATATTGTCACGACAGGCGGGTGGTAGTAGTGCATTATTTCCGCTTTAATTTTTTTAACTCCCAACAGTTTTTCTTCATTAGTTTTTGTTTTGTTGTATCAGCAATGGAATCTGGCCACATTGTTCCTTCTGTTTGCGAAAAGTAACATGTTACAATCAATAATTTGCTTGTATATCTTCATCGGTTTATTTTTTATAACCTCCGCTATTTGTGCGGCTGGTTGCTATTTCATTTATTTGAAAAAACGCAGTCGTGGCAATTATCTCTATTGTGTTGTTTCTTCTTCAAATTGTTTGTCTAGATTAATAGCAAAGATCAAAACAATCAACTTATTTGAAATGCACATTTTAAACTACTAACTAAATAAAGTAACTGTGTGTAGAAAAAACCTATTGTTCTTCTATAAGAACTTTGAATTTGAATAATACTTATATTTATTTACTCGCAATGCCTAGACAGTAATTATCGGTTTCGTTTTAAAGTGCAAAAAACATTATTCCAAACAATACGATGTAATTAAATTAGAATATTATACTTCTTTGTTCCATTGTTTTTGCCAAATACCTATTTCATTATACTATCACAGTTTTTCTGTTCATTAAGCAAAAAATTGTACACAATTTTTATGGTAATGTAAGGGCACTGCACGAAAGATTCTGGCGGATTTCTATAGGATTTACAAACGTTTGCCTAATTTCACTATGTCGTTCGGAAATACGCACTTTTAGACCTTGGCACCGCAACTGCTTTTGTTTTGTAACGGCAATAACCTTTTTCTCTTATTAATTGACTTTCATCTCTGCAATCAATGTTATCAAAATTTAATTTGCTTGATTAGTTCGTCGTACTGTTTTTTCTTAGTCAACCGCATTATTTAAGCGGCGAAATGTATATTTTTGCGACCATAATTTAAATAAAAGCAGATGTAACTTAAATAGATCTGTATTTATGTTCCACTTTTTATGCATATTCCTATGATGTTATACACAGCCAGTTCTTATGAAGTAGGTCCACACTCTACAGAAAATGATTACTCTAATACAAACCGTCTCTTATATTATCTAATAAGTTACCGTTATCATTTAATTTCTTCGTTTCACCAGCTGACCCGATCACTTGTACAACTCGTCCGTTAAGGGGTTGAGGGTAACGGAAATTGTGAGTCAGACGTTTACCTTTGTCGTAGCGGATTTGGCGAAATACGTCTATCTGTAAAAGGAGATTAATACATGGTAATGTGGATAAGTGGGTTTATGCGATAATAAATCAAAGTCTTTATATACCGTACCGTATATACAAAAAAAACTGAAACTTACAACGTTATTTGAATGGTACTGTATACAGGTAATAGAAAAAATATGATACGTAACTGAATTTTATTAGATTTTGTATGAGATTCTAATAAACAATTAAAAATATTTTTTGCCTCTTTATTTTTTTCGTATCTCCTTAGTTTTTTCTTAGACTTTCTTGATAATGTAGGGAACCTTAATTGTGATTACTTACCTGCCAAAAGATAATTTATATTTCGATGTTGATTAATTACGTTTTACTTTTCATACTATTTAATGTCAGAAATGATGTAAGTAAGAATTTAGCTGGCTATGCCATCTGTCAGCATTACACTGACATGATGACAAAGCCACCTAGCTGCCCTTGGTGTACAGGCAAAACCAGCACTGCATATGCTGTCTGCACTAGACCTAAACTGCACTGATGAGCTATAATGATAGCGAAATAGATCTATCTGCAGCTGGCTTCGGTACAGACAGCACATCATAGACAAGCTGACATTATAAAACGACATGTTGCAGACACCTCTAAAAATTCCTGTATATACGTACGTTGAATTGTTGCGCTACATTTGATTATTATATTTCTTAAGTCTTGGTCATTTGCAACTAGAGTGGTATAAGTTAATTGTTAATTGTCTCAGAGACTAAAAAGTCTTAATGACAATAGAACGAGCCAACCTAGCTGGTAGGAAGAATGGGCCCGTTAAGGGGTGTTTTAGTGTTGAATGCTAATTCTTATAAGCTCAAGCATACAGAATTGTTACGGAAGTCAATTACTGCTTCTTTGGAAAAATGCCCCAATATCTGTTAAAAATATGATTGTCTTAAAGGCTTTGTTGCATTCAACAACTATAAATCATTCTTGGTGTGCATACAGCATACATTTTGTAGAAAATAGAGTTCTTCAATAAATGTGGATGTATATAAGTTTCTGGGCTTATTTTACCCCCTAGGTCCAATCGTAAGGGGATGTCAATGATAAGCTTTATAGAAGATGGGATTCTAAAATAAATGGTGAAGTATAACTGATTTTTTAAGCGCGATTTCTGCGATATGAACTTATACGTTTTATGGGTTGAATTACACTTTGCATACTATCGAAAGGGATCGTCTTTAATACTTTTTATATTTAATTTATATAAGATATGTAATTACCTGCTCGTGACTAAGAGGTACTGTTGCTCGAAATACTATCCAAGTCACAACCTCTGCACAGGGAGGGGTGGTTAACGAACCACTGTAAGTGTAGTATGTGGAACGATCTTTCGGTACCAAATCGCAAAGAGAAGGAGGGCACCACAATTGCACCGATGTGAAAGGTTCTTTCACTTTCGTTATGTGTTTAGTGAAGGCGTCGTAGCTGGGGTTTGCTTTATCTACTTTCTGTAAAAATATAGAAACATTTTTGAATTGTGCAGGTGTATACGTAAATAGTAATATCAGTGTTGTGAGCATGTCAAATATAAAACACGAAGTCACTGTTGGAATTTTGATACTTACGTTGTACAATATTGCAAGCACCGTAACACCATCTTTATGCGCAAGGGCCTTTTCAAAGCTCTCGTACTCAAGTTTGTAGAAAACCATATGCATTTCCAATGGAAAACTGTAAACAAAACGAGCTTGTAATATACAGGGTCGCTACAAGGTATGGAACCAGCAGGATATTTCAGGTTCTGTTCTATGGGTAATTAACATGAATTTTCCAGAATTTTTTCAACTCCTCTCGTTACCGAGATATGGGCGCAAGTTGCATTTTTTTAAATGAGAAGGGGATCAAAAGGCACATCATTGAAAAGGATATTTTTCTCTGATTATAAAAACGTACCACACTTGTACAATTTATTGCTTCTGAGTTGAGAAAGATGAGATAACTAACTTGGGTCTTGCAAAAAACTTCGGGATAAAAACTATATTCGTTATCGCAAAGTAACAACAAAAACTCCAGGTGTCTCCATTGTCCTCGTGACTGGTGATAATTTTCTTTCACTTTGTTATTCGCATTCGCAATGGCTCAGTTAACTGAACATGATCGCATCGAAATTTTGATGATGATTGGTTATGGAGATAGACGGCGAAATTATTCAGATGTAGTTGCACTCTACAATGCAATTCATGAAGATTGTGAACTAATTGCAAGATCAACAGTTATTAAAACATTGCAACATTTTGACGAAACCAGCGGTGTTAAAAATCGTCAAAAACCAGGACGTCCAAAGATTGCTAGGAGTGAGGAAAGTAGCTTGAATGTCCTTTTAGATGAGAAAGAGAATCCCCGTACAACAGCGTACTCTCACTCACTATATTAGCAGAAGATCTGTTCAGAATATTTTCAAAAATGAGAAGTTTCATCCATACAAAATTCTTACAAAAATTGAGCGAAGATGATTTCGATCGTAGGATAGAATATTGCGAAACTGCTATGAACATGATAGATGAAGATGAAACATTTTAAATTGGATTATATTTTCTGATGAAGTGACTTTTTGGTAATGTGAATACCTAGACATAATTGCAGATATTGGTCGGACACAAATCTACCCACAACACCCTCAGAAAGTGAATGTTTGGTGTGGTATTATCGGTGAGCGCATTATTGGGCCTTTTTATACCAAAACTTATTCGCCTGTTCCCTAATTGTGAAAATGCTGCGCGTCCTTCTGAACAGATATGCTTTCAGCAAGATGGTGCACCGCCCCTTTTTGCAGTCAACGTTTGTGGATATTTGAATGCGATATTTCCAGACAGATGGATTGACAGGCGCGGAGCGATAGAATGCCCAGCACGTTCCTCTGATCTGACGCCGCTTGATTTTTTCCTATGAAGGTATCTGAAAAATCGTATTTATTCTGATCGGCCACATAACGCAGAACATTTAAAAGTACTAATCAGGGCAGAAATTCAGAACTTACCTCCAAATATGCTACAAAGAACATTAGAAAACTACTCAAGGCTCCATTGCTGGCAGGAAGTGAATGGGAAACATTTTGAGCATCTAAATCTAAATCTGAAAAAATACAGCATTTTTCATGGAGTCATGCTCTTTTTTTACTTTTAGGGTACCCGATTCGCAATAAATTGATCAAACTAGACAAAAATATTACTAGTCAAGGAAAAATGGTAATACCAGGTTTTTTGTCCATTTTAGCCATAAAGAAAATTGTTTTCATTCTTTTTCAGGCTCAATTATTGTATTTACACTTTTCTCAACTTAGAAGCAATAAATGGTAGAAGTGTAATGCATTTTTGAAATCAGGAAAAAATATCCTTTTTAATGATGTGCCTTTTAACTCCATTCCCATTAAAAAAAGCAACTTGCGCCCATATCTCGGAAACAAGAGCTGACCCTGAGTTGAAAAAATTCGAGAGTGCCCATGCACAATTTTAGAAAAATCGGTCGAACAGAACCTGAAATATCCTGCTGGTTCCATGTATAACAAAGTCTATGAACTTAGAATTAAAATCCAACTTCAGTTATCCTTGTTAAATTATACAAGCTCTATATTTCAACAATAAAAGAAGTTTGTTAACATTCACACAAACTAATAATGACTTACCTTCTGTTGTTTATTAATGTTTCCGATCCTTCTTTGTCATTCCTTCCCCAATGAAAATGAAATTGGCTAAGTGCGTATGTTCCATTCAATGGCCCTCCGTAAATTACAGGACAACGTTTTGTTTTCACCCTAACTCCAACTACAAGAATTTGATTTTTCTTTAACTTAATACATAGAAACATCAGTTTTCAGTCGTCAAACGCGTTATAAAGCACAAACCTGTGTGCTGCAAGTTGCTAATATTGAAATACTCCGGCTCTCCGCAAATGTTATCCATAACCAACGGCGGCAAAGTCGCTGGTACCGCTTTGTCTTCCTCTATATTGATTGGACTTTGATGTTTCCCGCCACAATCAGGGAATGATTTAAACCAGTTTACTGGACCTAAAATGAAATACTGAATCAAACTGAACCGCGTTTTCGTTTATGACTTTCTTACCTGTACCACCTTCGTACGTATATCGACTTGAAGCTTAAAAAGGAAAAAATATTTTCTTATTTCAGTCCAACACGAATTATTTTATTAAACCTACCTTTGCATTGGTAATTATGAAACATTAGTTTGATCAATCCTGCTACACATATAAATTTTATTGCACGTTGAAACATAGTTACAAAATTTTTTTTGAAGTTTTTATAATTACAAAATTGCTTTCACTGTCAAGCTGATTAATAAGTGCCATGTTTTCGGCTGTTTAACAAACGGTTGACAACTGACTCATATTGTTCAACTAGCAGTGACAGATTTAAAGGCAGGTATTTAATTTATTTCGCACTTTTACGGTTGAATGGAGTCTTAGACTATTCACCGAATAATTCTCCTGACGCGTCACTGGGAAAACATAAAGGCTAAGGCCAAATTCAGTACTTTAGCATTTCTTTCTGTATTTATACTAGTATTTTAAGTTCAAGTTGTTTTACTGGGAATGTTTTAAAGAGGTAGATATTTTATTAGGTACCTATCTGAATTTAATAGCAGAGAATTTGCGAGTTTCGAATACCAGCGATAATGTTGAAAGGTTTGCGGCAAAGTAAGCTGTTGTATTCAAATGTGTAAATCAAGAATAGGTACACGACTTTTAAAATATATGAGAATAAAAAAACATTCATTCTACTAGCTAATTGAATTCTTATGCATTTCTTGAATCCTTCCATCTTTTCCATGGTGACATAGTAAATTCAATGGTAGTAGTAATAAGTAGCCTTGTTATGTGTGTATGTTTTCATATTTCAATTTTGCTCTCATAAACAACCATATGGACTATTATCATTTTAAAACTGGTTAATATATGGGAAAAAGAATTTCTTGTTGTTTGAAAAGTACGCAAAAATTTGTGCGTTCGCGATTTCAACTTAGACATTCCTCAGTTGCAGTTACAAGACCTGGATAAGCCTAATTATTTAACAAAATATAACCGTCTATATTAGGAATGTTCAGAGAATGCAAACCACAAAAAATTTAAATTTTTGTGGGTGCGAAATGGTAAGATTTTTATGAAAAAAAAAACGGAAAACAGTTCGGTGATTGTTATAAGAAATGAACAAGATTTACTCGATCTGATTTGAAACAGTGCTTAAATATGTTACATTGATTGGGCGAATTGAGTGCTCATTTGTGTAATTTATATCCTAGTTGTATAAAATTTACTTCTATTTATTATTATTTTTTTAATTAATTTAAATAAATTCAATTAAATTAACTAGGTATACAAAGTTAGTAAATACTGTATTGACCTCCATTTTTATTCCTTATTATTTTTGTTATCTATTTGGTTCCATATATTTTATTTATAATAACAAGGTGTATTATTGGTAAGTGGTAAGTACTACCCACTAAACTTTTACGTGTGATTTTCAAAATTTCCGTGCATTCTATCATGTACTATCGATTTGACAACAGTGTAAAAGTATATTGATTTGACGTTGACATTGACGTTAGTCTTGAGCTGTCAGCCATCAGCATAAACGTCAGTCGTATGTTGTGGTTTGTGGTTATGCATTGCTTGAAAAAAGAAAAACGTAAATAAGAAACATATGCGTACATAATGGCAGGTAGTTCACTGGAGGAAAAAGCTTTAGAAAGAAAGGAGAGACTGAAGGCTTTAAAAAGGAAAAAGGCTGGAGAAGACTCAAACGACAGCGATTCTAGCAAAACCACACCAAGTAGTGAAAGTTTACCCAAGTAATTATTACCTCTAACTGACAATTATTAGGTTTACATACATTCTATTTCCAGGCCTGTCTTTAGAAGCTACAAACCAGAAGACGGTAAACTGAGGGACTTCTCCAAGGAAGAGGCAAAACCAAGCGTCATCAGAAGTGAGGTTAAAGATCAACTAGAGGCTGCGAAAACCGGTGTTGTAATCGATGAGTTGGATCTAACGAATCTGGCACCAAGGAAACCTGATTGGGATTTAAAGCGAGCTGTGGCAAAAAAATTAGAAAAATTAGAGCGACGAACTCAAAAAGCCATTGCAGAACTTATACGTGATAGGTTAAAGCAAAGGCAGGGAGATCTCGCAGCGGTTGTCATTTCAGGTTCAGAGCCTGGAAACAGATAGTGTATTTAAGTCGATTTGTATTTTCTAGAAAATTATTTTTGTCTATTGAATATATCATTTAAAGATTTTTGTGTTTTGTTTGAATAGTTGCGAACATCAAGTATTAAATTTATGGTGTTATTGCCTCAAAAGCCACATGATATTACTACTGTGGAGGTATTTGTAACTGTGAAGCAGCAGCCAATGTAGCTCATTATATAATATATAAAAGCTGGAAAATCATTGATATGTTATGTGTACTGGGTAGTAATAGTTCAAAATGTGTTCTTTTGAACTACATATAGTTTTCCTTTTAATCTTTTTTTTTACCTTTATACCTGAATTGGTTGTATAAATATTATATGAAAATAGATGCTAATGCTTTTTTAGCGCCTCATACATTTAAGAAACATTAATAAGTTGCCGACTATTCTACATTAGTTTGCACCATTTAATCTATGGCTTATATACCTATAATATTTCCATAATTAAACAAAATTCATTGGTTCTGACGTCATACAATGTGATATCTGAAATAAATTCATGGGCTCTCCTCATATCATTTCTTGATTTATTGTTCTCTCCTTTCGTACCTATTTGTATAGGTATTTAAAAATTGATATTTATTCAGGTAGCTGCCTACTAGGTACCAATTAGTTTAACTTTATATTATAGAAATAACATTATAAGAGGAAAATACTTAAAACATTGGTAATTTTTTAGGTCGTTGCTCCTGTATACAGGGTATTAAAAAAGAAGGGTACAATTTTTAAGTGTATATTTGGCATGTTAAAACAGATAAAAAAGTCTCAATATTTTTTTTAAATACTGTCACTAGTACACATTTAAAAACAGCAGATTTCTAGCTTACACTAGTACAGAACTACAGTAAACTATGTATAATGCTACTAATTCAAATAACCACTATTCGTAACACTGCAGTCAATCTAAAACACCAGAACATTTGATTATTGACTAAATTGGTCATAGTAGTTTTCATTAAGGTGTTGTTTGACAGTGATGGAGAAACGTGGCGGTGCTCCATCGTGTATAAAACATATTTTAGCAAACTAGTTAACACTATTTTTCAATAAGTATGGCATGGTATTTTGTAGGAAGTTCAGACATTTAGCACACCAAGAAACAGTGCTATGTAAGACACTAGTTAAAGGAGTGGTGGTAGAGGAGATATTTGACTTGTATACTGTATAACTATTCAGTATTATAGACCAAAGTAAAAGAATATCCACCCGGAAACAGAAACCTTCAAAGAAAACTATTTTACAAATTACTATGTAATCTTGAATGAATAAATGTCGTCCCATAAATTGTTAATAAACTGATTTTGGCTGTAATAGAGATCAAATGGAATGTATTTATTGAAGTCCCCTTTTCTATTAATTCATCACAGTTGTGCACATATTTTTTTTGCAAAGCTCGGGCGTAATTATTGAAAGAGTTTTATTCCATATATCATTTGCTCCATCGTTACCAAGCTCATTAATTATGTTTCTTTCGGTACTTAAAATTCGTTTATTACGTATTTCTAACATTGAGTTCTTTGTACATATCATTATTATCACACTGAATTGCCTATCTA